>VBSM01001562.1:22738619-22783037 GCA_008086735.1 Cheirogaleus medius | reverse complement strand
CGGCCTCCCAGAGTGCTAGGATTACAGGCGTGAGCCACCACGCCCGGCCTTCCAATACCCCTTATTCAGACTTTAAGTTACAAACTATGCAAATTAACACAGGTCCACAGGCCCCTGGGTTGGGGGGGGGAATTTATTCATGTAAGAATTTTTGTAAAGAATAAAATTATGTCTCTACCATCAGTTATTTATCTTTCCTTAGAATATTAATGTTCAATCCCGATAGTAAATATTATTACTCTGAAATCTGATAATATGGAAGGGCTAGTGAAAATCCACATGCTAGAATTTTTTTTTTTCAGTTAACCCACTACTCCCACCCCAATTGCTCAATTAAATAAAGTTAGAATTAGGATTTATAGGAACTTATAAAAGTGAGGACACACTGCCACCCACTGAATTTTGGGTCACAAAATTTTGATGATAAAGAATGTACTCCATTATTAAGTAACCAAATTCATGTATTAGAAGAGAATACTTATTCTTTCTTCTTCATTTATTAGTTGCAGTCAGGCCAGCAAAAAATTGTCATAAATCAGAAATTTGCCTTCCTCTCCATTATTCTGAAAAAGTAAGTGCACTTTACCCTGAAGTTTTCCCTTTCTTAGGTTTTCAATAATTTCTTTGAATTCTAGCATTTATGGATTGGAAAGAGATTTGATGGAAAAAAGCAACAAACAACATTTAAAAATCTCCCTTTACACGAATCTGCCAGGAAATGTGTTCATTTAATGGATTATTTATTGATTTGCTTTTGTGCCAGGCTGGGGATAGAATTGTGAGACAGTTATGGCCTCTGTCCCCTTAGAATATATAGACTTGTCCTTTTATTTACTTTAATAAATGGTGAAATTTCACACATTAGTAAGGAAGATATTTTGGGAAAGAAAAAAATTTTTTGTCATTTGTTTTTGAATGGGTGGGGAACTTCTACCTTCCTTAAATTCCCCTCAAATCCTACCAAAGTAATAGGCACCTTTGCCCATGAAACATTTCAAGAAACAGTAGAAGGGTGAGTTATCCTTAAACCCACTCTGCACTCCCAGCATATTTTGAGACTTTTACTAAATCAACTTAATGGAGTGATTTAACACTCTCTCCTCCCCCAGCTCAAATAAATCCAAGTCTTTAAAGAAGTGGATTTGATGTTTCCACGTTTTCTTATGCTCAGCTTTTGGTTAAAATTACATTTTCAGATTATTCACATAAAAAGATGTGCCTTTTCATGTTAATGTATTTATGCAACCTCTAGCTTTATGAAAAAATTAAAATTCCATGTTTGCTGTTTCTGTTACCACGGCAAAACTATCCTCTTTGCTCATAAAAAATGAGACTTTAAGCATTTCTAAATCACTCCTCAAACCAGTTTTTAATAAAAAGTTATCTTTAAGAGAATAATCCACATCCTGGATCTGGATTCAAAAACAAAGCAACCATTTTGGAGACTTGGGAGTTCCATCTTCTTAGTTTTAGCAAGCTAAGAACCATTTGTTTCCAGAGACCTCCTTATAGCCCGAGCCTGGAAAATAAGGGGCTTCCACTGGGTTAATAATCTTCACGTAGACATTCATTTATAAATATGCTGATGACTCAATGAATTCACTCCATCCACACAGGCAGCCATCCCTGCAAGCATTTATTTGCTGCAGGAAAGCTGTTAGCTACTTTGGAAAAAAGAGTTTAGAATATTTGACCCAAATTCATCATTAATTTTGATGTATTGTGATAGATTTTTATGAAGTGGACAAAGTCTAGTTTATTATATTTCAGGGTGGATTTGATAATGCCTTTGATTGACCTAGTAGCTACTCAGCACACAAAGGCACTTAAAACAAATACACACACCTTAGCCACTAGGCTGAACTCCAGTACAAGTTTTGCATTATAATCAAATGAGGAAATTTTATTTAGGTAAGAATGGGAAAATCAGGCCTATTGGTGAAATGAGTTAGGCAGTGAATTAAAACAAAATATAAGGTTGTATGTTTTTAGCTAATAGGAAATTAAAATACACTGTTGGTAACCCTCAGGACTTTGAATCCATGTACAATTACATTGCTTGGAATTTTTCCCCAATACCATCTAATACAAAGTCATTGCAAATAAAATGCAAATTAAACCAGGCCAAAAATGTTTCATTTTAAATCCCTGTTTCATAAGTAAGTCTAAAAATTTTAGGACTCTGCAAAAATGTACTATTTTAATAAGTCATTCTTTGTAGAGCTCTCAACGGTATGATGATGCTTAACAGATCAGTTGCAAAAATATGATAGTTTTGCAAATGTTGGTGTAAAAATAAATAAATAATATATGTAAAAAAGTGAATAGAACTTTTTGGTGAAAATTGATTATATTGATGCCATTTTAAGTTTCAGATAGTGTCAACTTAAATCCTTAGTGAAATACATTAATTTTTCAAATGATCAGAACTCAGCAAAATATATGCGAATGTGAGATGAAGGGCGCCAAGATTTTCCCCACTCCTGTATTTTTTTTAAAAACAGCTATGTTAAAGAATTAGTACCCTTTGAGGATAAGGATATTATTTTCTTTTTCAAGGAAAACATTGTACTCTATAGTATGACTTGTACTGTCTTTTGTGCCATTATTAATACATTTCCTGTTTAAGGAAATGACTTTTTTTTTTTAACATGATAATTTAAACTTCAAAATAAGTGCTATTGACTTTTAAAATGTCTTATCTTACCAATGTCATTCTGGGCATGAAGAATAAAGTGTGGAAAATGCTTGTCATAATATTCCTATTGTCATCAGAGTCTCATTTTTGAATAAAGTAGCTCAAGTTTGGTGTTTCTTTTTTGGGAAGTGGCAATTGGGAGAGGGAAAGTAAGTTTTGTAGATAAAACAAACAGACCCTTCACATTTGAATAGTGAAGGATAATGTGATTTTTTAAAAATACAAATATATACTATATCTGTAATATAAATTAAAAATCAGACATATTTTCCAAAGGTCTTGCCCTTATATCTACAAAGGTCATACAAATATCCTCATATAGTTCTATCGAATCAATTCTGTTTTACTTTATTTCTATTTTTCTGTTCGTTTGCATTCTTCAAAACCTCCATTTAAAATTTAACAATATTCGAATTGAAATATAAAGCACAGAAAATAAGAAAACCAAAAGTTAAGTTTTTGTGATATTGGATTATTCATGTTATATATTTAAAGCATGTTTCACCAATGAATAACATATATGATTAATGTGCATTTAGTAAAAGATGTAGATTGCATCATGAAAATGCTAGTATTTACTCAGTGAAATCTGTATTTTCATTTAATTTCCAGTTTAGATATTTTTCAGTTATGAAATAAACAAGGTTGTTATACTGCATATATTTTATATATGTAAAAAATATAAGCATATGTTTTGGGGTTTTCTCCCTTTGTGAAAAAAATATGTACCTGTATATAGTTATTGAGTCCTTACTCTTAAAACCAATGTGACCTTTAGTTTTGAAAAGCACAGAGCACTATAATGAATGATTAAAATATTATAGTCTGCAAAGTAACTGTCTTAATTGTGCATTAATAATAACAGATAATATTTATTGTATACTTATTTGTGCTAGGCAATGTGCTAAGTGCTTTCTGTACATAGTTCTTTTAACTTCACACACGAAAAAACATTGGTTAGGTATTTTTACCCTCATTTTACTGATAAGAAAGTTGAAACCTGGGATTGAGCAACTTACTCAAAGTTTTATGGCTAGAAAGTGGTAGTTAAGATTTGAATCCACGGTTGTCCAATTACACACATAGCATATTGAACAAGATCAGATAGATTTAATTTACCTGTAATGTTTTTGATGAGTTATATATGGTGTGGAAAAATGTAATAATTATGACAAGACCAAGAAATGTTAAAAGACATGGTTTAAGAGGCAAGGATACAATATATAACTCATTTCCCCTGTAGCAGATGTGGGTAAGGAAGTTACCGTAGAGAAGATGGCAGTGCTAGTTCTGTAAAACTGTGAAGTGAGCATCAGTTATTTGCCCTATTCATGAATTCACTTAATTAGGTTTTTCTGGTCACTGTGTTGGGTGGTGGTGTACAAAGGTGTGTAAGAAATGTGTCTGCCTTTAAGGAATTTATGATCCTTTGAGTGTTGTAGACCATCCACGGACAAATAGTGCAGTGGATCATGAATGATCATAGATTGTACTGATTACAAAGGAAGGTATGCAATCTAGAATGGAGTGGGCGGTGGGTGGGAAGGAGACTTGTCCTGAGTTTTAAAGTTTTGTAAGTGTGGCAGGCAATATGGCAAAGTGTTCCAGGCCAAGGGAGCAGGTAGTAAAAAGGCAAGAAGGTCCCAACAAGGGCAGATGGGTTAGCATAGCAATAGATGAACCTGAAGACAGACATACAGACCAGATCTTCCAGGGCTACAGAGAATAGAGGTTCATATAAAGGCTCTGGGGAAGAGGCATGGTGAGATCTATCCGTCAGGACAAACACTCTGGCTACAGTGTGGGGAGAGGGTTGCAGAGGGGCCAAACTAGAGAAAACCAGTTAGGAAGCTGTTGTAGGACAGGAGGAAAATGACAAGGGCCTGATCATGGATAATGGTGGGGGTTTTGGTGAGAAGGGGACAGCTCAGGGTACGGAAGAAAACAAGAGAAGAAAAGTTTCAAGGAGGAAGAAATAGTCAACAGGATCCAGTGATGTAGACAAAAGACATTCATTGGGTTTAATAACAAGAAGTTTCCTGGTGATTCTTGCCATAGATGCAAGAGTGAGTTTTTTCCTTTTCTCTGTGTTAATTTCCTCTACTTCCAATCTCAGGGAAAGGAAAAAAAAAAAAACCAAAAACCCTCATTGGGCAATTAATGAAAAGTAGTACATGGTGAAAGCCTCAAAATGACCTCATGATGTAGGGCCTACTGTGACCTTCATTTTCTAGGTGGAGAGCAGAGGGTTTGAGAGGTTTACACACCAGCCCAAGGTCCACAGTTGGTAAAGTGGCAGAGTTCTAGTTCAGATCCAGGTCTGTCTGATTCCTGAGCTCACAGTCTAGCCACTACCATCTTCTGGAATTTAGAGACTTCACTCTTGCTCTTTTCTCCTATTCTCCCAGTCATGGGGTCAATACATTTATTTTCACCAAGCTTATTATGTTCTTTTTCCAGATACATTTTTGAAAAGACCATTAGATGTGCTTCTTTTGCATTTTTATTGTGAAATATGACATACAAAGGAAAGTGAACACAGCCTGAGGGTCCAATTTGATGAAGTATCACCAGTACTCCAGAAATTACCTGTATTCTTTCCCTGCCCCATTCTCCCTCCTGTCAGAGGCAACCACTAGCCTGCCTTTTGTGGCATCATTTTCTTACATTTCTATGTAGTTTTCCCATCTGTGTTAGGTACCCCTAAACAATAGAGTTTAGTTTTGCCAGTTTTGGCACTTTATGTAAGTGGATTATGTGTATTCTGTGTCTTGCTTCTTTTGCTCAAAATTACATTTTGAGATTCATCCATTTTGAGTGTGGCATTTTTGAATTGATTTTTAATGCTGAATAATATTTCATTGTATGAATCTACCATGTTATTTGTCCATTTTATTGTTTAAGGACTTGTGGGTTATTCCTAATGTTGAGTAATTATGACCTATACTGGTCAGAAAATATTGGTCATACAAGTGACCAATACTTTTTTTTTGAAAAGTCCCCTTTTCCATTCAAGAAGCTCTGAGAATGCAATTTTAAACATCTTTAAATATTTTAGGGGCCCAAGAGCCCTTTCCAATACTCTTGAAATGAAACCCCACAGGTGGTTCCTGTGGGGTCCTTGATTGCTTACTCATGAGGCCAAGCTTGAGGAGCATGAGGAACATGTCTAAATTAAAATGTTTAAAGAGGTCAGGTGAACTGAAAAAACAAAGAAACAGTTATTACCAGATCTCCCATTTCCCCTAGCTCTTCCACTCCATTGTTGCAATCTTAGCCAAATGCAGTCAGCTTGCATATTTTCCTACATCAGTCCTTTGATCAGTAAAGTAATTTCTTTTCCTTCCTCTGTACAAATCTTTTGATTATAGTAAGCTCATTCTTTGAAGAACAAATATGGTAAAAAATATTAACTTAAATAATTTTAGCAACTATCTGAAATAACTGATTTTGCAGGGAATAAAATTATAATTACTTAATTTTTATAAATTGAATCATCAAAATATAATACAACCAGTAATAAGATCATAGTGATTCATAGATGTAATAACAACATATAAGTTATATATGGTATAGTATAGGAGTTCAAAGTATAGGCTCTAGAATCAGAAAGATTGGGTTCAGATTCCAGCTCTATCTCTTACTGTCTTCATCTACTGGGTGAATTTCTTAACCTTCCAGACTCAGTGTTTCTCAACTATAAAATAAGGATAATAGCAGTACTTATTCAATAGGGCTGGAAAGAGACAGTCATTTACTTATGTCATACTATTTTATTCAACATTTCTCCTCTTCTGAGGTAGAGTTTGTGAATCAAAGGTAATATTTGTGGAGATAAGGCAATTAGGAAGTCATAATCAAGTGGCAATGTTAAATAACATATGTTTGGAAACATAAAGTAGGAAGTGCTTGCAGATAAGTTGGAAGTATAACTTTCTAGGAGTTGTATTTTGAATTTGATCTTAAACTGAGTAATGGACACAACTTTGTCAAGAAGAAAATTAAAGTTCTTTCTTCCATAAGATGTGTATATGTGCAAAGAATAGAGAAGGAAATGAGTAAGACTTCTTTTGGGATGGTAGGAATGGAAAGTGTTGGGATTAAGAAGGGAAAAATAGTTGGTGGAATATTTTATAAGCAGTGTCTTTAAGATTTCTTTTTTCAAGCTGAAGTTTTATTTAAAACATAAAAGAAATGATTCTTGAAAATGCTGGTGAATAAAGCAAAAGGATACAGTGCTCTTTTCCTACAAGTTAGCCAGCCTATCCATGTATTTATTAGATGGTAAAAGACGAATTCAATTCCATTTGGATTGGCTTATTGAATTATAAATCTATTAAAGCAAAATGTACACAGTATCCGACGTGGCAGACTATAGGAAAATGATAATATTTTGGTAAAATAAAATTTCCACATTTTCCTTTTCTTAATAAAGATATAAATAATAAAGCACTTTGACTTTAAATCAAAGATTTTTAAAATTTATATTGAAAAACCAGTCTTGAAATTCCTGTAAAAGTCATTTAAGTCATTTGCTTCTTTTATCATTTTCTTTCCCCCCTTTTTTTATAGGTAAGACTCTTTCCCTATTACTTCTGCTGTGGTTTGAAGAAAATTTTATTTTATAGATTGGCTGTAGGCAGTAGTCTGACAATCTTATATATAACCCCAATGCCTTGACGACTCCCCCAGGTCAATAGAATCCACTAGATGGCGCCCAGATCTACTGCCGCGTGTCGCCGCCTCTGGGCGCAGGTCTTGGAACAGCTGTGGGTTTTCTAAGAGTGGGCTGGAGAGTTCAATATGCTCCACGTGGAGCAGCTTCCCTAAGGTCTGCTCCAAAATGCTGTAAGCCTGGTGTTCCTTCAAACGGTTACTGTAATGAAATCCCCAAATATGGACAACGATGGTGTGGTTTTCAGTGCGAGAAAGCCTGCAGTTTTGCTCTATGAGACTTGCGACGAGCAGGCAGTTCCCCGGCTGCGGTTCACAACCTATACACCGGGCAAGTAGAAGGCTGGCGACTTAGAAGCTCCCTAGAAGCTGCTTCTTATTGCCAAAATATTGATTTAGGCAGTGACACTACTATTTATGGGAAAAGAAAAAAAGAGACAAGAGGAAGGTATCAAAAAGAAGATTATTTTAATATTAGCTTTAAGGCAGGCATAATTCTCTCGCATTTCTGCCAGACAATTGAGCACCCTGCTTGATATGCAAAATCGTGCATACATTCTGATGTAGATTGCAGATAGTAGGAAATGAGAATAGTTTTTTTTCTTTTAGTAGCATTGGGCAATGTTCTTTATTTCTTATGTGAAAAGCTGAAGGCTTTGTACAATTATTTTATACGTTATTACTATTCTTTTAAAAAGGGACAGGTCTCTTCTTTCCAATTCTAAGTAGTGGATAATAACTTTGGCAGCATTTTCCTGCCTTTTTCAAGTTGATGGAAGCCCATTTCTCATCATTAGGCCGAAGATTCAGATAAGAAAGGATGACCCTTATTCTGGAGCGTGTCACATCAATGGTGCTTCTTAGGTGATTAAAAAGAAGCAGCGAAGATCTTGGAGAAAACGTCTGACAAAAGGTAACGGATACCCAGTAACAGATGAAAATCCATTGTAGATTAGGCAAACTGACTTGGAAAACCCTCTCTCCTAAGTGTATGTGTGCATTTCAGCCCAGGAACCAAAATAAGACCCTGTTCTACTGAGGCTCTTAAAAACCCTGACCTGTGCTGGCCCCACAAACTAAGGTTTATTTGAGGCTCCCGAAGGTGATTAGATCCGGGAGGAGGCGTTTTTCTGAGAGTTAGCTTAAGAGCTCAGAGTCAGCCAAATGCTTAATGCAGCTGCTTGTTGGCAGGTTCAAAGGTATGGAACTTCTTTAATTAAAAATCGGCAGGCTCATTTTGATTTCGGTCAAAATAGATTTTGTTATTTTTAAACTTCCTGTAGCATAAAAAAGTATTCTCATTTCCTTTTCTTTTGTTCAGCATTCTTATTCCCATTTCCATCCCCTGCTATCATAATAATGGGAGAGTTCAGTATGGAATTCTTAAAATCTCCCCAGGGTTATAATTTTGGTTCAGGAATATGCAGTAGTTCAACATAAGCATTTTTAGCAAAAATATAATTTGGGGTGTATGGAAATTGTAGTCACAGAGCTATTTCTTAAAAATGTATTTCCTAATAATTTTGTTAGGCTAGAACTAGATGAGTGGACATAATGTTTGATTATGGAAAGTATTTTGTCTGGTGTTCAGTGGTTTATTGTTTTGAAGGAGGGAAATTTACATGCAGTTTAATAAAGAAGTAAAGTACTTTTTCTAAAATAAAACATTTATTTTTATTTATTAAAATATGATATTTCAATACACAACCAAGAAAAAATGATTTATGGTACATTACTAGAGAAAAATCTGGAAGTGACAAAAAAATGGCTGAAAAACAGATTATGGTTGACAATATAAATCTCTAGAAGTAATATACTTTTCACCTCTGGGTGCCACTGTTCAACTGCTTCTTGTTTTTATGACTGCTGGAACGCCAGATGCTTTTTGTAGTTGGTATTCTTAAAAGAATTTGTTAAAGAGACATTTCCTTTATCTCTAGTTATCTGCTCAATAACTTTTTGGTACCTGGATGTGAATTCAGCACAGTTGTGATTTGCCATTTTAATTACCAAATAATATTGAAAATTGTTTATATGGGCAATTGGCAGGGTTAAAAGCCTGATTTCATCTCTTGTGGAAATGAATCTTGTATTTACCTTTTTGGTAGGCATTTAACCAGAAAACAACCATTAAAACACAGGGAGTTTTAGTTTGAATTTGTTGTCATTTATAGATATCATTTTAACTCTGCACATATATTGCAGGAGAAATCAATTTTATTAAAGGGAAGTTGTGGGTAGACTTTGGGAGGAATTAATCAAAATATAATTTTAAGACTCTAACATTGCTAATTGAGATATTATTTTTCACTTAATTTTAAAGCTTAACTCCTTTAATATTTCCATTAAAAAAACTCTACAGGAATTTGTCTATATAGTTTTTGAATTCTTAATTCTCAGATGATTATTTTTATAAAGAAAATAATAATATTTGTAATTTTGCAAAATATATGTGATCTTTTGTTTTTTACAAACTAGACAATGAGTTAGTATTCTGTACCAAGAAAGACATGCACATGTTTGGTTGTTTTTTTTTAACCTCTAGTTATTTATTTTAAACTTGGGGTTCGTCAGAAATGCCAGAGGAAGGGGTTATAATGCCAAAGTTAATTTTGTTTTGTCATATACAAAGTAGTTAATCTAAAAATTATTGATTGATATTCTCCCTCTTTTAACTCTTTTAGGACTCAATATTTAAAGCAAAACTAATTTATCTAGGTGTTCTACAGCACAAAATTAATTCTCCTGGGACCGATCCAGGCCAAGCCTCATTATGGAATGGTTCCTCTTGCTGAACTAGCCTAAGCCTGATTCTTACTGGGATACTTTTCAAAATTACTCACAACAAAGAATTTAACCCTTGAGATACAACAGAATTGACCTTCAGTATTATATTTACTAGTCCATTTTATGGGATCAGGGAAACATTTAAGTTAGAGTATGTCTTACCCTTGTGGGTACTTCCTGGGACTTTGAAATTAGGCAATTTATTTGCGTATACTGGAGGGATTTTAGCTTTGTGATTCATATACCAGAGTTGAAGTGTTGATTTAAAAAAAGGTTCCCCCTTCCCTAACCTGTGTCACCATAAGTATATTACTGACCCTGTCTTTTTTTCATTTATACCTAAGTGGTAAATTTATCTCTTTGCCAGGGTGGCCAAATAGTTGTTTAGATTACACAGCAAGTTTGACTGACTTCCTTTGCTTAAATGTCTGACTGAATCAATTGGTTACTTGGTGTGTTTATGCATACATAGAGCCCAAGAGTTTAACTGTTAAACATTAGTTATTTGTTACAGCAGTAAAAGTAGTTCAGCATTATTTACATTTCCCTTTTCTCTGTGCGTGTGGTTTTATTTTAATATCTTTAAAAAGTATTATTGGGAAATGGATTTTTTAGATGTCAATTTTCTGTGTTGACTTTTTGCCTGTTGGGTAGCAGTTCATAAAGATTATCCCATTTTTCACTGGAGAATTTCTTGCATTTTAAGGTTCTTCGCTTATTGAGGGCATCTCACCAGATGTTTTCATTGAAGCTGGCTTTTTCATTCAAAATGCCTTATTTTCCATTAGAATGTTACTGATTTGGCACATTATATTTTCTTTTTGTGACTGCTAAGAAATGTTTATTTGGTGGTAGTGAGAAGGTGCAATGTACCCGTGAGATCTTTCACAGAGAACAAGATGGTGGTCAGCTTGAGGGTGGTGAGGTATCTTTATTATAGAAAGCGGTGGTTTAGTCTTTAGTAGGCTGCTTGATCTACACGATAACAAACGAACACCTTTCCTCACACCCTTCTCCCTGACAGATTTCCATTAAATTAGTAATAGATTGACTGTTGTCTCAATCTCACGTAGCTGTACCACCAGAAGGTGTTGTAATTATGCTGTGAAACCTGATTCATAGATTTAAACTCATTTGATCTGAAATGCAGTAACAATTTCTGAGTTTTCCTAATTAAAAATAGCCTTAATCAATTATTCTAGGCTATCTTTAAGCCACACTAAATAATAGAAGGAATAAGTAAACATTTAGGTAGTTCAGATAAAGAAATCTCATTGGCTTACATAAAATTACATTTTAAAAATTACCTATATATATGCTAGGTGTTGTGGTTTGTACCTGCGGTCCCCGTTACTCAGGAGGCTGAGGTGGGAGGATCGCTTGAGTCCAGAAGTTTGAGGCTCCTTGAGCTATGATCACGCCACTGCACTCCAGTCTATGAGACAGTGAGACCTTGTCTCTTAAAAAAAATAAATAAATAAAATATTAAATCTAAAAAAAATTACCTATATAGGTCCTATTGTTTTAAATAAAGTAAGAATAGGTTTTTAAAAAGCTTTATAAAAATATAGACTGGCCAGTGAATTTAATTTCTCTATAAATAATAGTTTTAATAAAAACTGCTGCTCTGTGAAACTGAATTCTCAATCTTTAATGTGGTGTGTGTGTACTTCTGCTTTAAATCCATTATAAAAGGTATTTAAACTTCATAGATTTTTTTCCTCCTGTATTCTTGTCAGCCTAGATGCACTAAGAAAGAGTGAAGCTCTGTATCTTGTGCACATTTAATAAACATTAATTTCTTAACAATTTAAATATAATCTCCAAAATAGATGCAGATTTCTATTCGTTTAAATCCCTTTACAATAAATAACAGGGTACAGGAAACTTTAGGAAGGTTTGTGGTTCTCCATAAGCAAATGTGTTTAGAGCTTAAGGAGGAACATTTTATAATTTTTTTAAAAAAACAACTGCATCTTTCTTCTGCAGATACCAATACCATCAATCGACAGTGAGGAAAACTAAAAAAAAAAAAAAAAAAGAATGCCCCCTCCCCAGTCTTCAATTTATTTTTTATTTCAGTTGGAAAATCCCCACTGAATAAATTAAAAAAAAAAATTAAACGTATCCTGGGAACATGCTGTTCAGGATTTTGGAATGGGAACTTCAAACGAAGTTGGTAAGGGAGGCAAATGCGTAAGTGGAAACTTTGAGGAAACTGGCAACGAGAGACTGGAAATCAGGCCGTCATTTACGTTTTACTCCACCACCCTCTGCTTGTGTGAGTACAAAGCAGGGAGCTGGCACGGCTGTGAGTCAGAATTCTCCTCTCAGGAACTGAGCGGAGAGAGATTCCCAGCATCTGTTTCCTCAACTATCACCCAGAGGATACTGGTGGTAAATCACAAGGAATAAAAATAGCCTCAGAAGTCTAGTTCCAAACAAATAAGACATGGTGGATATTCGATAGTGGTTTGAAGTCTCAAAATTCTTCATTAGCTAATTAATAAATATATTATTTTTACATTAATGACTTCTATTTCTTACATTGTTCACCTAAATGGTGAGCAAAATCTTGACAATTTTATTGACCTGAGTTGAACTGTTACCTAAATCGCATTGTCTTTGATATTAATATCTGAACCCTTTAGTGTATAAAGGTGGTCTGTGATCAATAATTACAAAATGTTAAAGCTTTACTTCAGACACCATAAAATATGTATTTCTAAGATATTAAAAAACCCTGAAAGCTTCTTACCATAATGTCAATTGCCAATAGGCTGATAGTATCTTTCTGCATTTTGGTTGCAGGAAATTTTATGGCCAGAATCTTACAATTTAACACAACTTATGATCTTTTAAGGTTATATTTCACATATAGAGAAGTATTTTTTTAGGTCTGCCTAGAATTGTTGTAATTTGCTATTAACTTATAGCTTCAGATTTTCAACAAAAACAGCAGCTGTAATAGATGAGATTAGCAAGTGGTGAAAAGTTCAAAGCATTTAATGGAATTGATCTACTAAATTAGCATTGACAATTTTTAGTGGCTATCTTAAATATACATTATTATCATGAAAGAATTAGTCCAATTAAGCCTTTACATTTGGAAGATGCCCAGTCTGACCTTGTTCTGCTCAATGGGAAAAGTGAGAGGGTCTCTGGGTTTATTTAAATTTGGTGCTAAATCAATAGGTTTGGGGAACCTTTTTACTCCTTTTTGGAAAGGAAGAGAAACTCAAAGACTCTTTATGTGACAAATGGGTTATTAGAATGGTTAAATATTGCAAATAAAAAAACAATGGTCAAAGACTAGAACAATATAATATTCAATAAATATTAATAGATCAGACAAGTCAATTAGAGTTGGGTTTTCTCACAATTTCATACTACAACCATATTTACTGTGTATACCAAATGTATTTTAGAGCTGAATTATATTGAATTTAATATTAGGTTTTATTTAGAACAATCTGAATTAAGAAATAATGAGCTAATTTTTTAAAAATAGAAATCTATGCATAGTAGAAGAAATAAGTATGAGACTTTTCAGAAATTGACTTCCTCAACATCCATAGTGTATTTTTATATTCTATTGATATAGACTTCTCTGATGCCTTGAACATTAATGTCATGAAAATAAAATTGAGTTTTGCATTTTCAGCTTAATTGTGCAAAACTTTGGATGATGGCTGGTTACTAATATCATGAAATTGTGGAATCTTGGCTCTGGAAAGGGTTTGATTGAGAGGCCAGCTCCTTATATTAATAATTCTTATGTGAGCCTTCATCATTGGAGCTGAGCAGCTAGCTCTTTTGTGAAAGCATTCAGTGAAATATATTTTAGGATTTTTTATTGTTGTTGCTGTTGTTAGCCATTACAATATTTAATGGTCCCAAATCTGGGCTTCTAACCTAGTCTTTTTTTTTTTGAGATAGAGTCTCCTCACAGCCATTATGACTAGAACTTGTGGAAACAAAACAAAACAAAACAAAGAAAAAAGAAAAGAAAGAGACAGTGTCTCACTCTGTCACCTAGGGTAGAGGACAGTGGTGTCATCATAGCTCACTGCAACCTCAAACTCTTGGGCCCAAGCTATTCTCGTGCCTCAGCCTCCTGAGTAGCTGGGACTACAGGCATGTTCCATGAGGCCCAGCTAATTTTTCTATTTTCAGTAGAGACTAGGTCTCTCTTTTGTTGGTCTTGAACTCCTGAGCTCAAGCATTCCTCCCACCTTGGCCTCCCAGAGTGCTAGGATTACAGCTTTAGCCACCTTGCCTGGCCAAACACCTTTGGATATTTCTAATAGAAAAAGATACATCGTTTGTGTAAAATCTCTTCAGAAAGAACATTGTAACTAATTTACCCCTAGCTTTCTCTTCAATAAGCTGAGTAATCTAATTCTGTAAACTGAATAATTTAATTCTCATTTATCAACTTCTCATCTTTTCTAGGTTCTCCCCTGAATACATAGCAAATTATTCATATCCATCTTTAAATATAATGCTTTGAGGGGAGCTTAGCACTTTAGTGGGGTATCTGAGAAAGATGGGAAGTGATCTCATTTATCCTTAAGGTTGTATTGAAAACCGTCTCTCTGCCAGACTGCTAGATGCTGGGAATAAAGCAAGGTACGTGAACAAACAAACCAACAGACCGTAGGGAGAGAAAGACTTGCCAACAAATAATGGCAATACATTGTGGTAAGTGCTAATATGGGTGTGGACAATGTGCATTTGTATGTCATAGTCTTAATTCTGTGTCCATTTTAAGAACCGTATTTTAAAATGCTACCATAATGCCTATTGATAGTCAGATTTTTATCCAAATAATTTCTAATTCTTTATCTCCTACAATTAGGTATACTTGGAGCACATTTTTCATTCTAAGTTTAAATCTGCATTTTGTTTTTTGTTATTTGTACAATTTCATCTTAAATTGTTATTTTACCTTCTGATCACCTTTTTTGGCACTTCTGTCTGTTGTTCAGTTTTAATATCACAAAATGCTATTTGTGGCTTCCTAAATTTGGCTGTTTTGGTTAGAACTTTCTGGCCAGTCTGTAGTTAGCAAATAAATGGTTGTCTACTCCTGGTCATATTTTCCCAGCATGCCTTATAAGACAGGATCAAAAACCTTCCTAAAGTCAGCCTAGGTTTCACCAATTAATTTCCTGTGACCTACCAGGCCTTCTTCTTTGCTATATAACATGACTGTATGTTATCAACATAGGACAAGTTCTTTGTGAAGCCATATTGGTTATTAATGATTGTATAATTAGATATACTTTCAAGAGGTCTGGTTATTTTGGTCCTTATTTGAGTCTTCAGACATCTACTCAGTTTTTGAAAATTACACAAAGGTAGAGATAATAATTTTGTACCACTCATTCAGTGTTGTCAAATGGAAAAATCAGAGCTGGTGCTATCAGAAAAGAAGTAGGCAAGTCCTACATCCTGGTCATAACTTATCACTTGCCAATATCAGCTCTTTCATAGTGCAGCACTAATCATGGCATGATGCAAGCTTTTATTTGGTCACCATGGGCAAGTTTCCCCCTTCTATTGATTTGTAATACACGATTCAGGTTCATTGCAGAAAATTGGACATGATAGATAGCAAAATGATAAAAGCTACCTGTAATTCCCCTATCTAGTGATTAGCATTGTTGCCAGTTTGGTATACACATGCACGTTGATATATGTGTTTGTAGGTGTGCAAAACATGTATGATAAATGTGCATATTATTTTGTAACTTGCTTTTTTTCACTTGGTGCAACATAGAGTTCATTTTTCTAAGGTAATGCACATCATATAACCATGCAAATTCAATTTTTCAACATCGAGTCTCAACTGTTTTTTTTATTGTTCAATAATCCTTCCTTAATTCCCTCAGTAAAAAGAAACCTCTCCTTCATACATGCCTTTCTTATAGCATTATCTCTTTTTTTTTTTTTTTTGAGACAGAGTCTCATTCTGTTGCCCAGGCTAGAATGAGTGCCGTGGCATCAGCCTAGCTCACAGCAACCTCAAACTCCTGGGCTCAAGCGATCCTCCTGCCTCAGCCTCCCGAGTAGCTGGGACCACAGGCATGCACCACCATGCCCGGCTAATTTTTTCTATATATTTTTAGTTGGCCAATTAATTTCTTTCTATTTTGTTTTAGTAGAGACGGGGTCTCACTCTTGATCAGGCTGGTTTTGAACTCCTGACCTTGAGCGATCCACCCGCCTCCGGCCTCCCAGAGTGAGCCACTGCGCCCGGCCTGTATTATCTCTTTTTTAATTTAAGTGGATTCCTTGCTGTCTTAGTAACTATTGTCTCTGAGAATTAGATCTGTGCACGATTTATCCTTATGTTCCTTAAATTTTAGCCACATAACAAATATTTATTGAATAAATGAATAAATAAACTTTAGTAATGGGAATTGAAATCCTGGACTGTTGTGTTTTGATTTTAGTTCTGTCTCTGATTTTACTTGGTATCTCAGTTTACCCAGGGATGGAAAGAAAATGAAGCAATTTCTCACTTATCTGGCATCACCAAGGTATGAAGTATGCTACAGAAGCTAATGTTCTACACAACTGAAAATAGTTTGTTAATATTAACTATTTTGAATGATGCTCTTTCTGATGTACTACATGCTTTATTACTTTTTTAGTAAATGAAACATATTAATGTAAAACATTTAGAAATTACAAACAAAAAAGCAAATCATAATTCTACCCTCGAAATGAACATTATTATTTTGATGTATGTCTTTCCAAACTTTCTTTTCTATGTATACCTATATATGTGAAATATAATTTTCACCATAGATTTTCATCAAATTGGAATCTTAAAAAATACTCCTTATAACTACTTTTTCTCATTAATATAAACATCTTTACATGACAATAAATTTTGGCCTAATAATTAATGTTGATGATTGTATAGTATTTCATTATGGGAATATGCCATGACTTATTCAATCTATCCTCCCCTTATTGAGTATTTTGGTTTTTATCTACATCATACATTATACATTACAAAAAACATTGTAATAAGTACCCTGGTTCACACATCTTTGGGCATTCAAGGAAAAGTTTTAAATATCATCTGTTAAACTATCAAGGTTAAGTAAGCTTAACGTCCCTTTTTCTTCCATCCCAAGATTAAAAAAATATACCTTATTTGAATTTCTTCAATGTATGAGATGGACTAAGATTTAAAAAAGTATTAAATAAGGGCATGCTACCCTGATTGATGATAATGGAATTACTTTTTGTCTCAAATTGATTCTAGAATACTTGTTTGGCCTCATTTGGTCTTTTCTGGCATGAAAAATGGACTTTTTAAAATTAGATTTACTCATATAATGGAAGAAATAAGATTTTAAATGTTCACATTTCCTGGAAGAAGTTGATACCTAGCTATATCTTTGTATAGTTCCATAAAACTATATATTGGGAGGGAGACTGGTTTCTGTGATTAACTCTGTTCCCCAGTTTCCATTTTGTAAATGAGACTGAACTAGTCACTCCAAATATCTAGATATCTGCCTTTGTAAACTTTTAATCCAGAATGCTTTACATTCTGTTCCCCCAGCTTTTGTGGTTGTAGTGCCACAAACCTGTTTTGAAACTAATTAAAGCAAGCACTTTGAAAAGCAGGATTGCAGTGTTTACCCATTTTGATGGCATCTAGTATGTTCTACTCAGCTCCTATTTTGAAAGTGCTTTGGGAATCTCTGATTTGGCATAGAAGAAGCACTGAAGTAACACTATGCATTTTGGTAATGGATGAAAAAGGAAAAAATTGCCACATTTTTGCATGAAATAAACCACTGTTAATTGGAAATTGTGGAATTTTGCAATTGGGAGCTAGAGACTAAAGAGAGATCATTATTTTTATTTTAAATAAATTGATGCTGTTAACTGAGATCTGGTCCTATTCAAAAGCTGAGGGAAATTCGACATTACCACTTAATTTTATCAGGTAACACCAAATAATATTAATTAAGTTTGGTTGATTAGAGAGTTTTTCTCTAAAAACAAAAACAAACAAACAAAAAAGAGAGTTTTTCTCCAAATAACTTATCAAAGAGGAAGTGGCCTATCTTGTGATGTTTTAGAATTAAAAAGAGCAAAGGCCAGCCTGAGCAAGAGTGAGACTCTGTCTCTACTATAAATAGAAAGAAAATTAGCCAAACAATTAAAAATACAAAAAATCAGCCGGGCACAGTGGCATGTGCCTATAGCCCCAGCTACTCGGGAGGCTGAGGCAGGAGGATCGCTTGAGTCCAGGAGTTTGAGGTTGCTGTGAGCTAGGCTGATGCCAGGGCACTCTAGCCCAGGCTACAGAGTGAGACTCTGTCTCAAAAAAACAAAACAAAATAAAACAAAACCAAAACAGTAAAGGAACTAACCAGATTTCATCATGGTTTTTGTTACTTTTAAAAATTGTGTGTTAGCAGAAATAAATCTACAAACACACCTTAGATGATATTACAGTAATTTGAAATATTAAAGTGAAAGTAGTGCCTCTGGATGCCCAGGCATTCTATTATCCAGCAGTCGATCAGTTGTGTAGTTGTTGGTGTTATCTATCCCAGCGCACCACGGAAGAATGATTTGCAAAGCAAATGCCAGAGGAGGAAGAGGTAGGAGGCAAGGAGGGAAGAGAAGAACCACGGTTAACCAGTGCAGTCTGATGAGAAAGGTGAAAGACATCTGAGCCTTTGGCCAAAGAGTTGAGGTAGACTCAGTTCTGGCAAAAAGGCATTGTGGGATCTTAGGGCCCTGCAGATCAGACAGGGCCTCTGCTTTATAGGTCTCATTGGGAAGACCTTCATGCAGTAAGTGGTATTGGGCTTGAATTTATCTACCTTAGAAGGAAGGAGAGGATATGTTAGCCTTGTCTGAGTCAATGAACTGATGGCTCCAGAGCGCCCGAGGATAGGAGGATGAATTATGGTGTAGAGGAAGAACCACAGGCTGGGAAATGGGCTGGCTGGAGTCCTAACGCCAGTGCTGCTGCTTGCTGGCTGTGTGGCCTGGGCAAGTTCCTTACTCAATCCGTGCTCACTTTCCTCTTACATAAAGCAAGGAGCTTGGTATTAGACCCCGAAACAATGATCTTTGAGGTCATTCCCAAATTTTTGACATCCTGGTCTCAGGTAGCCTGGCTCTGCAGGGCTGAGGTTTTGTTTGCCCTGGGTGACTGCAGCTATGGTGTTTAAGAGAAAAATGTTGTCTTGAAGCTTATGCTTTATGCCACTGGAACACCCAAGGGGGTACCTATTGACATGAATGCTGAGATTTCTTTTTAAAGCTTATTTTGACATGTTGGTACATTTTATTCCTTCTTAAATTCTTAAACTATTCTTGTGTATGTACTAGCAGCCTATATTCCCTGTGAACCTATTTATCTTTTGGAATTTAAGTAGAAAGAAATGTTATCAGTCAATATTTGAGGTCGATAAGCATTCCGATAAAAAGGAGTTACTTTTGTTCTTGATCTGATTCTTGAGTAGCCAAGAAAAAAGATTTCATAACATAATCATCAGGAAACTACCTATAAATAAATCTTTTGATATTTGGTTTTATGATATGTGATTCTTAGCCAACTTTGTCTTTTATTTTTCACCATTAGAATTAAGGTATTTGCAAACCCCAGAAAATAGTACCCTTTCTATAACAGAATGATAAATTATTTATTAAAAGCAAACCATGCTAGTGTAATATCTAACAATTCTATTGAAGAAATGCTTATTTGAGAAATTTGGAAAATAGTGTTTATTTACTTGCTTATGTAAAAATGATTGAGTTATCATTTATTTTTGAACTGGTATAGATCCAGAAATGCTTCTTATGAGAAATTCTAGCTTTGCCTGCCAGTTCTCCTTGATCCACCTTTGCATATAGAGGAGTGGCCGGAATCTTGCTCAGACTCCTCAGTGTTCACAAAAGGTATCAATTTTACCATCAGTTCATTTGGTCACTGATGCCTGTGAATACATTTCAACCACCAGTCAGGCATATTTGTGTTTCAGGTCACTGCCTAGAAGTACCTGTTGCTCAATTCTTAAAAATTTTTATCTGTTTAAAAGAGGGGTTGGCAAACCTTTTCTGTAAAAGGCCAGATGGTAAATATTTTGGGTTTTCCTAGTCATATGGTCTCTGTTGCAGCTATTCAATTCTGCTGTTGTATGATGCAAAAGCAGCCATAGACAAAATGGAAATGAATGAGTGTGGCTGTGTTTCCCTACCATTTTATTTATGGAGACTGAAATTTGAATTTCATATAATTTTCGTGTGTCACAAAAGATTCTTCTTCTTCTTCTATTTTTTTCAATCATTAAAAGATGGAAAAATCTTTCTTACCTTATGGGCTATATGAAAACAGGTGGTAAGGCAGATTTGGCCTGAAGGCCATAGTTTGAAAGACCCTGATTTAGAAAATGGAGGTTATAATGAAATGTTTGAAAGGTACAACTGATACTTCGTGGCTGAGTGTTAAACGTTCACCTGTTTTTCATTTTTCTGGGCAAGTGACTTTCAACTATGTGCCCAGACTCCCACATATTTAGGACTGGCCATATGACCACGTTCTAGCAGTGGCACATGAGCAGGAGTGATGTGTTGTTGATTCCAGGCCTGGTCTATGAAAACTTCCCATGCGTGGGTCTCTATGTTCTTTTCCTTTGTGTAGAATATGGCGGGACCTCAAGATGGAAGGAGTCTGCTTCTCATTTTGCTTTTATATGAGTGAGAAATAAACTTCGACTTTGTGAAGCCACTGAGATTTTCAGAGTTTTCTGTTAACGGCAGCTAGTTTTATCTTAATTAATATGTCATTAATTGATTCTTATGCTAAATTTAACTCTCAAAGATTGCATACTTGGATGGACTTGTTTTTCTCCTCCTCTCCTCTTCATTTCTTCCTTCTCACACTCAACTGGCAGATGATACACTGGGTTGCTTTCCGTGTTCTAACCTATTATAGTTTAGTGGCCATTAGCTTTCACTGAGAAATGTTACAAGAAACAAGAAACCTTGTTTTTACTGTAGAGATGTTGGTGAAGAAACTGTCCCCAGTATGAAACTCACCTGAGAAATTCTTTTGGAACTCAGGGCCAGGAAAAGCTTATCTTTCCCTGAGGAACTTGTATTTTTTTTTATCAACAAAAAGAATATCGTTGAATGTACCTGATTGTATTCCCTTTTCCCTTTTCTCCCTGGTTGCCAAGAAGCTCAGAGCCAAATTTTTGGCTCAACATTAATAACTTTGTAGGACCCTGTGTCCTACATATCTGCATTCTTAGTTTCCTCCTGATCTTGACCTTCTATTCTGCTGTGTTTTTTCCTTGTTCCTGATATTAAAAATTTATATATTTTAATTTTATTGCTTGTTTTCTGGTAAGCTTCCTTGGATCCTTTGTGGAACAAGGTGGAATAAATTGAAAATGGCTTCAGCTTATTAATAGAACATACCAAAAACGTTCCTTAATCATCAATTTAGTGGTCTGGGAATTCGAACTTTGAATTTATTTCTCAGGCTCTCTTCTTAGTCATGTGTCTCTTAATTTGGTGAAGGGGTGGTTTTGCAATTATGAGAGCTGAAGGCCTTCACATTTTTCCAGTCTACTTTAAAGGAAAAAGAATGTCATTTAACCAAAAGTCCACATTATTTGCCATAGCAAATGTAGAAAGTTCATAGAGAAACTTGAGAGATGATAGATTGGGATAAGATATTTGCAATGTTTAAAAGCAACAGTGAATTAATATAAAGAATATACAAATTTTCCTGCTTAATTTTCACTGGAAAGAAATAAAGAAAAAATATATAAAAAAAGTTACAAAAAAGAAAAGAATATGCAAATTTATCTTTTCCTTGAAAATCAAGGAAAAAATAAGAAACCCAACAGAGAAATGTTTAAAAGACATGAATAGGTTATTTTCACAAAGGTATACTAGAAAATCTATCAAATACATATGAACAGATGCTAAAACTTAGCAGTAATCAGAAGACAGTAGATTCAAACAAGTTATCACTTCATACTCATCCAACTGGCAAAAATTAAAAGGTGATAACAAGTATGGGCAGGATGTGGACAGTGGGGACCCCCATGTGCTGTTGGTGAGTGTCTAGACTGGCATGGCACTACTGGAAAGCAATCTTTCAGTATTTAACGTATGTAAATACCTTATGACTTCTCCGAGGTATTCAGTCTAGATATAGTCTTCCCTAAGTCCAGTAGGGGCTACACACAAAAAAGTTCATCACAGTCTTGTTTGTGATAGCGAGGTGTTTGAGGTATTGTAAGTGTCCATCCCAAGAGGGGTGGATGAATAAAATGTAGTGGATGCATATTTTGCAGTAGTTAGAAGCAATATGGATTTACAGTAACATTTTATGATTTAAAAAATGTGTGAAAGATACATTTAGCATAATGCTATTTACAAAATGTAAAATAGCCCCAAAGAAAATAACACGACATGATTTAAAAGGATTCAGACAAATTGAATTAATGTATCCATCTATGGATAGTATCTATGTATAGAGTGGAGAGGAGCAGGAGGTACAGATAGATGGTCATTTACCATGAACTCAACTATCTGTACTGAAGTGAAAAAAGAAGTGTACGTCATCCTGAAAGGAAGTGGCACTATAGTGTTGCCTTTACAAGTCCTAAAGTGTCCAAGTCCCATGTGAGAATTCACTGGTGGTGGCAGCGCAAGATATGAGGGTGGATTCAAACTCATCTGGCTTACATCTCAGCAACAACTTTGAATTTACCAATGTTTTGCAGCAGTTTAAATGTGAGAATTTATAATCCTAGCCACTTGGGAGGCTGAGGCAGAAGAATCATTTCAGCTCAGGAATCTGATACAGCCTGGACAACATAGCAAGACCTTGTCTCAAAAAAAAAAAAAAATAGTGAGAACTTTATAAAAATCTCTGTCTCATTAAAGAATTATCTCTGACTTTACTTATTCACTTGGAACATAGCATGGTGGCTGAGAGCATGAACTCTGGAGCCAGCTCCTGGCTCTGTCGTTACTTACTGTTGTGACCCTGGGCAAATTACTTCATCTGGCATGCCTCAATTTCCTCATCTGAAAGATGGGAATAACAATGGTTTTTACTTCATGGGCTTGTTGTAAGGATTAAACAAATTAATATTTTAAGGCACTTTGAATGCTCTAAAATACATAGTAAGCATTATGTAAGTATTCATTAAATAAATAAAGCCATCTAACAAATATCTGAGTACCCAGCACGGGCAAGCACCATACTAGGTTCTGGGAATAAGTCTTAGAAAAGAGGATCTTTACTACTGCTCTCACCCTGCCCTAGACCTGCTTCAGGAGGACAGGACAGGAGGAGGAGACAGGACAGGACAGGACAGGACAGGAGTCTTTGCTTCAGTGCTTATGTCCAAGCTCCATCTGTTACTATATCTGGGTCCTTTTCTCTTTTCCTGTGCTTACGTCGGTGTTTATTCTCTGAAGGAGAATGAAAGGTTGGGGACCTAACAGGTGCACTAGTGCTTGAGGCTCCACCCCAGGCTGCTAGATCCTCCTAATGTTAAATGCACACCTAGATGTCTGCTCTTGCCAGGCTCTTGGCTCCTCTAATAATCTAGTTGGTGGTTCCACTTGCCTCTTGCCCCTTATCGCTGGGTGGTTGCCAGAACATGTCAGCAGGTCTGTCCAAAGATTCTGTCCTTTGCTAGTTGTTCCCATTACAGCAAATGGCCCTTTCCAGAGGTTCAAGCCAGCAACATAGGCGTCATCTTGATTTTTCCCTCTTCCTCCCACATAATCTAACCCATCAGCAAATCCTGTTAATTCTACCTCCAAAAAAATCTCTTGAATCTGACAAGTTCTGTTGATTGCTGCTGTTATCACCCAAGTCCAGCTTCACACAGTCTTGTGCCCGGACCCCTGCAGTAACTTCCTGACTGGTCTCCAAGCTTTCACTTTTGCCCCTGCATTTTATTTGCTACACAGCAACCAGAAGGGTCTTTTAAAAATGCAAATTGGATTATGTCTGATCTCTGTTCAAACTCTTCAATGACCTCCCATTACACTTAGAATTAGTGCTACTAAACTATGATTTAATTTATAAGAGCAAGTTTTAAAATCAGTGTTTTCTAACTCTCAGGTCAACCCCAGAGCATTTTGCTATGAAATTTTAAAAATTAAAGAGCACAATCACAACACTTAATTTTAATTTTCTTCCCTGGTGCTAGATATTTTGCTGCTGTAATTAGTTGAAGTGGGGATGGGGAAGATTGAGCGTAACTGCTAAGAGCTTCAGCTCTGAGAAGCTGGTTCTATAGTCTTCAAGAAGGTAGATCCCTCCCCATCCCTCTGCATCTTCTGTTTTGAGAGGAAGGATGTCTATTCTTTCTTCCTCAGAACTATGGCCCTGAGAAAGTCTCTTCTAGTTCTGATCGGGACCAGGATCAAGGGCCAGTCCTGGGCCAAAAACACAGGATATGGGTGAACAAGCAGGGGGCACTGAGAAGTCAAGGCAGAGTCTCCAGACTGTGCCTGGACCAAGGATGGCTACTGTGCCTGGACCAAGGATGGCTACAGCTGGGGATGAAGCAGATGGAGGTGCAGTAAAGGTGAATGTACCAGGCTAGGGTTGAAGCACTTTGGTCAAGATTTAAGGAGAGGGGCAGTAAGGACTAGAGTAGGAACCACAGGTACAGACATGGAGAAGGTAAGGCCATCACAGCGTGGGGGAGAAGAGTGGAGATTTTAAACACATGACAGTTCTTAATGGAACTCTTTCCTCTATCCTCAGATTAGCTTCTTTTTACTGATTCAATTTCTTTTCCCAATGAGCCTAGTCACCATGAAGACCTTGTCAGAATTTAATGCTCTCTTTAAGCCGGTGGCTCTCGATCTCATTAGAATCACTTGGAAAACTTTGTAAAAAATAGGATGCTTAGGTTCCACCCACTCCAGTCAAAAGAAGAGAATCTCTAGGGACTGGGGGAGGAGGTGGGAGTGGGGTAGGCTTGGTGGTACTGGGTGGGCCTAGGCATATGTGATTTCTTTAAAAGTTTACCATGTGATTCTGATGCTCAATACGGGTTAAGAACCACTACCTTAACGAGTGAACAGGGTCATTCGCACCTTTTGAAAATATTTTAAATTAAGGAATGTTGCAATTAGACAATATTTTTTATTTTTTTGGTGGATGCAGGGTCTCACTGTCCTCAAGCGATCCTCCCACTTCTGTCTCCCAAAGTGCTGGGATTACAGGCATGAGCCACTGCGCCCAGCCAACTAGGCAATACGTTACAGCAGTGTTTCTCAAACTTTAATGTGCGTGTGAATCACCTGGGGATCTTGTTAAAAAGCAGAATCTGGTTTAGGTGGCTGGAAGTGGGGCCCAAGATGTGGCATTTCTCACACCTGTCCAGGTGATGTGGGAGCTGCTGGACTGAGGGCTGCCCTGAGTGCCACAAAGCTTTAGCTCTAACCCTTAATGCTGCCTCTGCCAGGCCTGTGCTTAGTGCTTTACATTCATGGAGTTCTCACAAGTCATTTTACAGATGAGAAAACTGAGGACTAGATAGGTTAAGCATCTTGCCCAGGATCATAATGCTGGTAAGTAGTAGAGCCAGAATCTGAATCTAGGCGGTCTGCTTCCAGAATTCGTGCGTGAGCTGAACCACGATGTAATACGACTTCAGTGGCAGGATGGGGCTCAGGGGAGGGCCTGCAGTTGGAAGGGTTGTTCAGGGACTTGCCCTGAAACTGGGTTTGTATAACAAGTGCATTATTTTTACAAGGGTGTGTATTTATTTGAGATGGCTCCTGGAAGAGGGGAATAAAAATGGATATTACAGAGCGGCTAAGGCTCTCTAAGCCAGTCCTTGGCCTGTCGCTGTAGGCCATGCCTTCGTGTTGCTGGGCAGGAAAAGGGGATCTAAAGAGGGCAAGGGGTTCATTGAAAGGTGTGCAGCAATTCAGTGGCGATATACTCCAGGTGTTGCTGTATCTCTCATATCACATACAGCCAATTGGCTTTTGATCTTGTGTGACTTTGTGGCCAGACTTGAGGCCCCTTGGACTGTCATGACTCGGCCTCTGCCTGCCCTTCCCCCTCCTCTTCCCCCACTTACCGATGGCAGGTTTGACACATTAACTGTGTTCAGTCTCCTGAAGGCCCCACATTCATATGCTTCATGAATGTTCTCCTCCTCATTGAATGTCTTTGTTATCCTTTCCTTGCCAGGTTGGATGCTATCTTGCTCAAGATCCTAGACAATGTGTCTCCTCCAGAAAGAATTTTCTAACCCTCCTTGCCTGGATTAAGTCATTCCTCCTCCTTTGGTCTATCATGGTCCCCTGTTTCTTTCCATCATAGCACTTAAGTAATTTATTTTTCTCTTTAATTGGACTTTGAGCCCCTCTAGGGCTGTGTTTTATTTATCTTTGTATTCCAGGGACTAGCATAGTGTCCAGCAAGTAGTGAGATGGGTTAAAAATGCATGTACTGGGCCAGGTGCGGTGGCTCACGCCTGCAATCCTGACATTCTGGGAGGCCGAGGCGGGAGGATCGCTCAAGGTCAGGAGTTCGAAATCAGCCTGAGCAAGAGCGAGACCCCCGTCTCTACTAAAAATACAAAGAAATTAATTGGCCAACTAAAAATATATAGAAAAAATTAGCCGGGCATGGTGGCGCATGCCTGTAGTCCCAGCTACTCGGGAGGCTGAGGCAATAGGATCGCCTGAGCCCAGGAGTTTGAGGTTGCTGTGAGCTAGGCTGACGCCACGGCACTCTAGCCCCGGCAACAGAGTGAGACTCTGTCTCAAAAAAAAAAAAAAAAAAATGTGTGTATTGGATGGATGAATGAGCTTCTTACTCCCAATCCAGTGTTCTTTTCAATTGATCATTTGACTCAACTAACAGTTTTTCAATCCTGATTTTTAAAATCCTACATGTATTTTTAAATACTCCCAATTTAATAAATTCTACAGGTATTTTTATTTTATTTTATTTTATTTTATTTATTTATTTTTGAAACAGAGTCTTGCTCTGTCGCCCGGCTAGAGTGCCGTGGCATCAGCCTAGCTCACAGTAACCTCAAACTCCTGGGCTCAAGTGATCCTCCTGCCTTAGCCTTCTAAGTAGTTGGCACTATAGGCACACACCACTGTGCAGGGCTAATTTTTTCTACTTCTAGTAGAGATAGGGTCTCAAACTCCTGACCTCAAGCGATCTTCTCACCTTGGCCTGCCAGAGTGCTAGGCTTACAGGCGTAAGCTACCTCGCCCCGCCCCTACAGGTATTTTTAAAATCCTACAGGTATTTTTAAATACCTGTAGGATTTCTAAAATATCTGGACCACACCCCAAGTCAATTAAATCAGAATCTCTTGGGGTGAGGCTCAGACATCTGTGTTTTAGTAAAGCTCCCCAAGTGGCTGTAATGTGCAGCCAGGTTGAGAACCAACGGATTAACCTTTCAGTCACTGCTGCCTAATAGGAGAAGATAACATGAAGGAAATGTTGTCTTTTGTCTTCAAAGAGGACAAGGAGAAATAGAAGGAAACATGTGAGCAAACTAATGACTTAACTAGATTTTTTTGAAAGTAAATATGTGAAATAAATAACTACATTTTAGGGCGGGGATGAGGGAACGTCATAGAATCCAATCATTGATTGAAAAGTATAGCATGTCTAAAAAAGTTGGGAATCATTTTTCCAAACTGATATTTTAATTACTGTCAACAGCACATCTCTCCAATCTATGCTATTTTGGCTATTTTTAGCCAAAATACATCATTTGCCTTGAGCGATGGTGAGCAATCTTTAAAAGCTTTCAACAAATGATTCATCTTTTTCTTTCTTTAATATAGAACGCTAACTGACAGCCATCCTAGGAGTTTCAAATATGGCAACAATAATACAAAGTTAATTGTAAAGAAAGGGAGTTGGTTCTTTGTGACTATAGATCATGCCAGGTCTGAACAGATCTGTAAATACATCTGTCTATTTATTTTAGTAATTATCTACTCTCAGATAATGCACTACGTATTGGGGGAATAAAGGTGAGTAATGCAAGACTCTGCCTGCCAGAATTTCAGTCTCTCATATATGAGTAATCTACAGTCCACCATGTTGTGCAATAGTGGTCCACTCAAATGAGCGCAGGAGGGAAGAAGTGTTGGGAAAGGAAGCTTAGCTACGTGCACATAACACAGAACAATGGTGTCAGAGGGTGAGGACAGCATTTAAAATGGTACTGAAAGGACAGCTCCAGGTACATGGGGCTATGATGTGTTTGTATATGATGAAATCCGTGGCACATCATCATGCAGTTTTATTGGAGATCCACTTTCAGGAAAAGCCCTAAAAGAAGTAAGTAATGGCATTTCGAAAGGTGTCTAAGTGACAAACACATGGAAAAATCTGGTTTCATATCTCAAAGTAGCAGTAAGGATTTCTTATGCCAGCAGAGAAAGACTATGTTGGTTATGGGTTGGGGCACTAGTCAGAATAGGCTAGTTATGCTTGTCATAAAAATAAGCCCATATATCAGCGGCTAAAACAAGAAAAGTTTATTTCTTGCTTAGCCTTCATGTCCAACGTGGGCTGGTTTGTAGGTGAGTGGGGCATTCTGCTCCATGTGGTCATCTTTTATAGAGATGGAGGTTTCACCATCTTAAGATAGCAACCTGCCGCTGCAATACTGCAGAGCTCGTCAAAGCAGGGGAAGAGAAGAATGGAGTCAAGAACTGCCAATCGGCCCAGTTTTGTGGCTCATGCCTGTAATCCCAGCACTTTGGGAGGCTGAGGTGGGAGGATTGCTTGAGGCCAGGAGTTTGAGGCTAGCAAGACACCCTTTCCCCCAATCTCTACAAAAAAATTAAAAAATTAGCTGGGCACAGTTGCATGCACCTATAGTGCCAGATACTCAGGAGTCTGAGGTGGGAGTATCCCTTGAGCTCAGGAATTCAAGGTTACAGTGAGCTATGATCACACCACTGCACTCCAGTCTGAGCAACAGAGTGAGACTCTGTCTCAAGAAAAAAAAAAAAAAGAATAAAAAGGAAAAACCCTGCCAATTAATGCTTTTGCCTGGAAGCAATGTACTTCACTTCTTTTTCTCATTTCATTGGTCAGGAATGATTACATGGCTATGTCTAAATTCCAGGGGATGGAGGGATTATAATCTTTATGGATCCTGAAGTGGAGAACAGCTGCATAATGTCTACTACAGCCAGTCTCTTCAGCTTCACCCATGTGTGTTGAAAATAAAAGGGTGTGTTTTTCAGACATGAAGAAAAAAATGACTTCATTGCTACTGGTTATTATTCCTATTGTATTTTAACATATGTAGGATTGTTGCCAAGCAAATTTTTATTTAAAAGGAGTAGTAAGATCAGTCTTCATCAATATTAAAAATATTTTAAAGCTTTGGTTGGGCACGGTGGCTCATGCCTGTAATCTTAGTATTCTGGGAGGCTGAGGCAGGAAGATTGCTCGCCATCAGGAGTTCGAGACTAGCCTAGCAAGAGTGAGACCCTGTCTCTACCAAAAAGAAAGAAAGAAAGAAAAAAGCCCAGCCGGGCATCTACCCAGGAGGCTGAGGCAGAAGGATTGCTTAGAGCTCAGGAGTTGGAGGAGGTTGCATTGAGCTACAATGACACCACTGCACTCTACCCAGGGTGGCAGAGTGAGACTCTGTCTCAACAAAAACAAGGCAACTGAACACCCCTCCTCACAACCCCCTACCCCTTCATAAACAAACAAACAAACAAACAATAAATAAATAAATATAAAAGGTGTAAAAAAAATAAAAAATGAAAATTATAAAAATATTTTAAAGCTTTGAAATTAAATCACCAAGGCTGTTACTTAAGGCAGCATAAATATAAATTCCAAAATACCAACCAGTATGATGATTGGATGACAAAAATAATTTTAATTGAATAAATGTGCCCATGCTAAAAACCTGGGGATTATAAGAACAACTTCCATATGGAAGTTACCCCAGCGAATTGGTTTTCTGTGTGAACCAGCAGGACAAATGCAGGTATATCACTGCAGTTTCAAGATATATGGATTGTTTTTTTAAATTGCCTTCAGAATCTCTCACACATTACCACTCTCTTCCCCTTTTGTGCTCAGGAAAGAGGAAAGATTTGAGGAAGAGAAAGGATGGAATCCATTGGGGTAGATTTGGGACTAAAGGCAACCGCCCTATTTCTTCTCTTCTCTCCTTCTTGGCTGACACTTGAAGTGGCAAGGGGACTGTTATTCCCCTCCTTAGCCACTCTGGAGATTAGCACTGTCCAAAGACCCTTCTATGTCAGCACTCTTGAATATGCTAGCCACTAGGCACAGACGACTATTGAGCACGTGCAGTACAACCAAGGAACTGAAGTTTTAATTTCCTTGAATTTAATAGATTTAAATAATAATATGAATCCAGGTGATAAGAGAGGGAGGTTGTTGTTATTCTTGTCTTCTTGTAAGTTTTTCTGCACATCACAACTATTTTATCTCCCACACAAGGAGTTGTTAAAGATGAGTCAGGCCGGTTGGAGGGAGGGGTTGGGGTGGACCTACCCAGAGCCTGCTGCAAAGCCTCCCGCCCAGACAGCCCAGGCTCCATCATCAACAGTGGGGCCCAGGGGATCAAACAATGTCCAAAGACTTTGCAGACATAAAAATGGGGACTATTGCTTGGATTTCAGACCTGGTCCTTTTTAAAGGAAAGGCAATGACTTTGAGTATGAGAAAAAAGAAAGAGGCAAATGAACCTAGTGTGGTAACCTTTTAATGTAGCATCAACATCTATTTAATATATTTGAATATAAAATCTTTATTGTGCTTGAAGTTCTTATTACAAATGCAGTGAACTTTAGTGTGCACACATGCAGCCTTTCATTCCTCAAATCATTCTTTCATAAGAAACGATTTCTTGGCCGGGCGAGGTGGCTCACGCCTGTAATCCTAGCACTCTGGGAGGCTGAGGCGGGCCGAGAGCTCAAGGTCAGGAGTTCGAAACCAGCCTGAGCAAGAGTGAGACCCCATCTCTCCTAAAAATAGAAGAAATTAATTGACCAACTAAAAATATATATATACAAAAAATTAGCCGGGCATGGTGGTGCATGCCTGTAGTCCCAGCTACTCGGGAGGCTGAGGCAGTCACATCCCTTGAGCCCAGGAGATTGAGGTTGCTGTGAGCTAGGCTGACGCCACGACACTCACTCTAACCTGGACAACAAAGTGAGACTCTGTCTCAAAAAAAAAAAAGAAAAAAAAGAAACGATTTCTTTGATGGTCATTGTTTAATGAAAGGCACGGGCAATTATTGAAAGAAAACCAATGTCTGGTGGCTGTAACCCCAGGTAAATTAGAAAAAAGAAAGAAAGAAAACGAATGTCATCAAACATTTTTTTTGGTGACTCTGATGTGCTGGTGCTGTGCTAACACTTTGCAAAACAATTTTTTAGCAAAATAGTGAAGTTCCCCATGGGCGTGTATCCTAGAAGCCTGTATTCTTTTCTACATTTGTCTACATTTGGGAAAACATCTACTTTTATTATAAGAGTAAAAATTAGTGCTCATATTAAATAATTTAATGAACTGAAGAGCCTCAGACCTTTGATAGCCTGACCGGCCTCCCCTAGATCCCTGGGTGGAGGTCAATATAGAGTGTTTTGGTGAGATGCTTGGACTTTATTCTTGGGACTTAATGTGAAAGCAAGAGGGTGAAGAGAGGTAGGAAAGCAAGTATGATTTCAAGATAATTTGATTTAAAAAAAGATAGAAAATTTCACTCTCTGAATTAAAATTATAATTCACCTTAAATAACCTTAGCACAAAGGAAGTCCTATTCCAAACATAATATCCAACAACATCACCTTTTTTCTTTCTACTAGAGCATACATATAAACAGGAAAAATATTTTTCAGTGGAAGGTTAATTGTTGACGCCACCATATTTACACTTAAATGCAAGACCATTCCTAGTTTCAGCACCCCCCCCTACATTCCAGAGCCCACCTTTATTTTACCCTGACAGTATACTAGCATAGGATTCCAATATGCTAATTACTTCTGCAGATCATACCGTCGTTCTGATGTTATAAGACAAGTGGTAAAGGTCTAGTTTTTGAGTTCAGAATAATTGGTAATTGGCGTCATCCTGTGACAAGTTTCCCCTCTTCCTGAGATCTTTTGACTAATGGTCCTATTGTTATTGTTGGAGTGGCTCATGCCCCATAGTGTTATGACGCAAAACTTGATCTTTGGTAAAAATGCCTTACACATTTGTTCCCTTCAGGAAACCAAAGGGCAAGAAAGCAACATTCCAGGTTGAGAACCTGGCTTTTTGCACCATGACCTAACCTGTTCCAGGTGAAAAATATTAGGTCCAAAATAGTTTTATGAGAAAATGTTTACTTGGGTTCCTGCAGTGGTTCTCAGTCCTAGCTGCACATTAATTAACTAATTAATGGTGAACTTAAAACAACCATCATCTGCGCCCCACCTGAAACTTGCTAAAAAGACTGACTACTGGGGGCCCCATTACATACCTGTGAAATTTAGACTCTACATTGGAGGGCCGTGGCTGTCTCTATTTTAAGCAAAACTCCCAGATGATCAGAGAAATTTGATCAACCCGATTTAGGGTTTTGATCTTGGGAAAGAGCACTTAATATCATATTTTTGAAATAAATTTAGTGTCTTGTCTTCTTTTACTTATTTACATATGAATACTACTAAAGAAGAAATATTTAACAGAAGAGGTTTACCATTTTTATTTCCAACCAAACCAAGTCTCTGATCCTAGGGGATGACTTTATGTATTAAAAATAAAATTTGCATTTTTAAATGGCACTTTCAGCAGCACCAGATAGTCAGTACGCCACAGCTCAGAGCCCGGCAGAGGAGCCCTTCCCCCTGCCTGTTTTAAGAAAGAGCTTAATACTAATGGGTTCTTATGCTTTGAGACCAATTTGTCATTCTATCTCCAAATGAAATGGCAAAGGATTCACTAGTTCATCCATTCTTCTTTTCAACAGATATTGTTTGAATGTTTGCCATATATCAGACTCTGTGTTAGGTACCAGGGATACCAAATAAAATAAATTGGGGTTCTTTTTCTCAAAGAATTGGTAGGTTAGAGCAGATGTTCTTAAAGTGTGATCTAGGACCAACAATATTGGCATCCGTGGGAATTTGTTAGAATTGTAAATTATCTTGCCTCGCCCCAGACCTATTAAATCTAATTCACCATAAAGTTTGAGAACCACTGGCCTCTAGGAGGAGCATTTTGTTCAGTAGAAAATTAGAGTACACTGTTTTAGGGGCAACAGAGATGGGGATGGGACTGAGGCATTAGGAATGTTTCTGGGAGGAAGATGTTTGAGCTCTCTAAAATATTAATGGTTGTTGCAGAGTGGGGGGAGGTGTTCCTAGAGAGGTCAGCAGAATCCACATAAAGAGGTTTGCATTTTACTCTGAATTCAGTTGGAACCTTTCTGACCCCATAGTCAGGTTATAATCAGTATCATCTTTTGGCCAGACTTTCAGCTGAGTGGTGCTGGGCTTGCATTCTGGGCTTCAGGTACTCCATCAGAGATGGTGTGTTAGAGAAATACAAGTATAAAAAATTCCTCTTGCGTTAAAATCTAATACAGCAGGTGTTAAATATTTGGTGAATGAATAAACACAAATGAATGAAAGAATGGACAAAGCTAGGACTCGGGAAGATGAGGAAAATGTATAATGGGAATATAGCAAAGTAGGATTGCTTTTGAACTAATTGAAAATGCCGTGACATTAAAAAGATTACATGAGCCTTCAGTGGTTTAGTTTAAGAAAAGAAGTATCTTTCCCATTCCTCAGAGGAGCCAGAGTTCAAAGGCTCCATCCGTCCCCGTGGGAGGGAGTGGGCAGAGTAGCAGTGAGTACTCCGCCAGTTCTTCCAGATTGTCTTCATGTCCTCCTGCATATTTGCCCGATACAGCTAATGAGCACCGACTGTGTTCTAGGGACCCTACACATGCTATTTTTAATATGTTCGATAATGCTGAAAAGTGGGTGTTGTGCTCCTGAGTTTTGAAAGGATCTAAAAATCACAGGGAATGAAACGATTTATCCATAAATTACTGAAAGAAACATTGCCATTCACTCATAGTCAACGTGAGTTGAGGAAATCGGGGCATAGGGAGGTTAAGTGGCTTGCTCAAAGCCAACATGCTGGTAACTGGGAACAGCTGGGACTCAAAGCTAGGTCTGTGTAAGAGCAATTTGTTACACTGCTCTACGTGACCAGAGGAAGCCTGAGTGTCCCACCCCAAGGAATGGCTGGTTAAATGTGCAGGCCTTTCAGGATATCTTGTTCATTCTTCAGTTGACTCCACAAGGCACTTTCCTTTCTTGGCAAAGTCAACTATCACAGAAACCTGCCCCACTATCACACGTCTATCTACACTCATACAAAAGACACCAACTGCTTGTTCTCAGGTGCCATGAACATTTGAATTTAACCTTTTACTGTATTGTAGCTAACCTAATGATTTATAGAGCTTGTTTTCACTTTCTCTGTCCAAACTATAAATGATTGTTTTGTATTTATAGCAAGATAGGAACAATCTCCACAGATCTCAATAGCCAAAGTTTTCATTTTATTGAAATGAAAGTATTATGTGGTTCTTTATCTGTTCAAATGGCAATGAGGTCTAGGCACAAAATGGCCTGACTTCTCATGACTAAGCATTTTATAAGTTGAATTTAATTGTTGTCTTTAACTGAGTGCATAAATGTTGAAAAAAATACATACGTATATATGTATGTATACCAAAAATCTATTTTATAGCACATTCTTGTACCTAGCATGGATTATGCACCATATATTATAGGTTTTCATTGAAACTAACAGAGAAAGGTAATAAATCACATTTACCTTAAAAAACCCAACTCACCCATTTAATCCTGTGGTTTTTCTTCTTATACTTACAATAAACAATAAAAGAGATAAACTTTGGTTAAAAAATGAAGCTTTCTGTAGTTTTATGTCAAACAAGTTTTGTAGAAGACATGTTTCCTAACTTCTCATTTCTGTGTTCTGGTTTCTTAAAAAATATGACACGATCAAAGCTTAATACTTATTAGTCACTTCCTGTCTTTTCAGTTGGATTATAAGTTTTTTTTTTCACTTAACAATTTTAAATATGTCTGTTTTTCTAATTCTTTTTTTTTTTTTTGAGACAGGGTCTCACTCTGTTGCTTAGGCTAGAGTGCCATGGCGTCAGCCTAGCTCACAGCAACCTCAAACTCCTGGACTCAGGCGATCCTCCTGCCTCAGCCTCCCGGGTAGCTGGGACTACAGGCATGTGCCACCATGCCCGGCTAATATATTCTTCTACTATAGGAAGTTGTGGAGAAAATGTAATGGCAAACTCAGAAGGAGGGGAAAACCAGAAAAAATAATACCTCTCTCAAATATGGGAACAGCTGCTTTTTGGATGTATGATGGAGTGTTCTGAGAATCAAGGAGATCTGAGAAGGTCTGTGCCTGTCTCTTCTCATGTGGGTCTTGTCATGATGAATAAACTAAGAATGGACTCAGCACAGCTCAAGAGAAGAATTTCCTCTTCTTTTCTTATCCTCCTTACCTTCTCCGAGTTAAATTCAGCAGATAGTAACACAGATTAAAACCCACTATCTGGATATAAACAACAGTGTTGATTAAATGGATCACTTTGCCAAGGGAGATGCAGTTGGAGTGCCCATTTTTCATTCAAATGTTCCAGCCTCGTAGAAGTAGCTTCCAGCTCTAAATATATTGAATCACCATTAACCTACTGAAGAAAATGGGAACACGAACACACACTTTCTTATTAGATGAACATGGCAGGTTGTCTGATAATGCAAACAATTAAATGGGAGAATTTATTTATAGCTCTCAAAGGGTCTTGACAAAGTCCCTTCTGTCAGAGAAACACAATTCCTCTCCTTTAGAACAGCCTAACTATAATCTCGAGGTGAGAATCCTTCAGAGTTTATGGGTGTGTGCCTATTTGTATCGGACATTGGTTAGGGTGCTCTATAAGGAGTAAATGTTTTAGGTCCTTGTAACCCAAAGAATGATCCAGGACCAGCAGCATATAGCATCATGAAGGAGTTTGTCAAAATTGCAGATTCTTGAGTCCCACCCCTCACCTATTGAATTAGAATCTGAATTTTAAAAGATCCCCAGGTAATTTGTATGGACATTGAAGTTTGATAAGCATTGTTCTAGTAGTGGTTCTCAAATGTTAACATGGATCAGAATCTCTCTCTCAGGGGGCTTGTTAAAATGCAGATTGTGGGGCCCTAGCCCTAGAGATTCTGATTCATTAAGTCTGGGGTAGGGCCTCAGAATTTGCATTTCTCACATGTTCCAGGTGATACTGAGGTTGCTGGTGCAGAGACCACACTGAGAACCGTTGCTCTAGGGCAATGCTGTCCGATGGAATCGTGATAGGAGCCACATACGCTATTAAAGATTTTCTAGGCCAGGCCCGGTAGCTCACATCTGTAATCCTAGCACTCTGGGAGGCCAAAGTGGGAGGATTGCTCAAGGTCAGGAGTTTGAAACCAGCCTGAGCAAGAGCGATACCCCGTCTCTACTAAAAATAGAAAGAAATTAATTGGCCAACTAAAAATATACAGAAAAAATTAGCTGGGCATGGTGGCGCATGCCTATAGTCCCAGCTACTCGGGAGGCTGAGAGGCAGGAGGATCGCCTGCACCCAGGAGTTTGAGGTTGCTGTGAGCTAGGCTGACGCCACGGCACTCTAGCCCGGGCAACAGAGTGAGACTCTATCTCAAAAAAACAAACAAACAAACAAACAAAAAAAAACAACTTAAAAATTTTCTAGGTGTCATATTTTAAAAGTAAAAAGTGATACTATTTTAACATCTTTTATTAACCCTGTATATCCAAAATGTTATAATTTCAACATCTAATCAATATAAAAATATTAATGAATCCTTTATAAATCTGTGTGTTTTATACGTGCAGCACATCTCCGTTTGGACTAGTCTTATTAGAGGCACTCGACAGCCACGTGTGGTTGGTTAGGGCTGTGTATTTGATAGCATTTCTAGATGTTACTTCAAGGACTTGTTAGTGTTTGTGAAACTTTCACTGACGTGGAGAAGAAAAATAAAGCTAAATTTACTCAATTTAAATGTTTCTCTTGTATTTTGAGATCACCTCCTATCTTCATTTTTGCTGCTGAGATGGCCTCTCTTTCATGCAGTGATTTTCACAGTACTCCCCAGACCAGCAGTGTCAGCGTCATGTGGGAATTTGTTGGAAATGCAAATTCTTGGGCTGTAACTGAGACCTACTGAATCAGAAGCTCTAGGTGGGGCCCAGCCATCTGTGGCCTAACAAGCCAGAATCCAGGTGATTCTGATGCTACTAAAATTTGAGAACCACTGCTTGAATGAAATGATGGTGATAAAATAAGTGATAGATTTTAATTATTTTTTTATAACTATAATTGGCAAAATAGGAAATTGGCAACTTTATGCTAGTACTTCAATTAAAACATTAATTTTTTTATTGGTTATGAAATCTGAAAGCCAGAAAACCAATGTACTAGAGGTTAGTTAAATAATACTTTGTGCTGCTGTGGATAAAATACAGTTTAAAAAATGGGGAAAGACCAGGAAAATGAGTGTGTGTATAAGCATATAAATGAGTCCCGGGAAGTCAATGTTTGGTTCTCATTAGTAGCACCTGTATGCAATTACTACTGGAAAATGAATACACTTACTAAACAACACTTACTGTGAAAATTCAGGTTTCCTATGCAAAATAATAAAAATGAGTCAGAAGAAAAAGTCCATAAATATTGATGATTTCATTCTCCAGCTTTCTTATAATTAGTCAGTATTTGGCTTTTGTTGCTACAACAGTTGTTCTACAGAAATTATAATATCTGGTCTTTAAAAAATAAAGAAACAAAACCTTTTGACAATTGTTTATTTCCTTTTAGAAACTTACTAATAAAGCATTAAGTCAGGATATTAAATTTGGTTCATGCAGACAACTAATTAAGGAATGGGAGAATATTGAAATGAAGTAGAGAGGTGAAATATGAAATAATATAGGCAATTCACCATAATGATTGGACAAGTGGAACCAAAAGAAAATCCAATTAGTTGAAACGTGTGTGTGTGTGTGTGTGTGTGTGTGCCCGCGCGTGTGTGCGCTCAGGGGTGTTGGCTCAGGGGAGCCATGGGACTCAGAATCCCAGCCCCTGGTTCAGTTGCTGTTTCATATGTGATATTAGCCGTTTCTAGTCTAAGGCTCAGTTTTTCTAAATACACATAAATTGAAATGGCCGACTATGTCAAGACTGTTTTAAAGCTGTTTATTAATGGACGAGTAGTCTTAAAATTTTTTAGATTCCTGAGGAAAATGGGCTTAAGAAGTCCAAAGCATTATTATTTCCTTTTACAAGAAGTCATTGTTAGGCCTAATTCAGAGGAAATTCAGGGATATAAAGAGAAAAGATGCTATAAAAACGACTAGTTCCATTGTTCTGTGTGAATAAGGTACCTACCTCTACTTACTGCTAAAATTAGAAATCTTCTCCTTTGTAGTTTGGAGGCCTAACAGGGCTCAGGGTTTGGTGGGTGGTTCTCTCTTCATTTCTACAGTTCAAGCCAGTGAGTCATTATTCACCTGGAGACTGGAAAGCTGTGCTGTCCAGTATAGTAGTCACCCGCCACTTGTGGCTGTTGAGAACTTGAAATGTGGCTAGTCTGATCGAGATGTGCTGTAAGTGTAAGATATACACTGGATTTTGAAAATTTATTATGAAAAAGAATGTAAAATACTGATCATTTAAAAAATATTAATCAGATGTTGAAATGTGGCTACTAGAAAGTATAAAATTATATATTTGGCTTATGATATATTTCTATTGGACAGCACTGCTTTGAGTGATATTTCTTGAATATTATGAATGCCATTAAGAATAAAAGAGATATAATTTTCCACCACGCTTTCAGTGACTGTGAAAACCTGCACTGCTTAATTAAAACCTATTGCTAACCTAGAGATTGTGCATAAAAATACTTTTTAAAATTTTGTCATAGAGAGAACCCCAAGTTCTGTGACTCCCTTTTACAAGTCCTAGAAGAGGAAACTGAAAAATGATTATTTTTGTAATTCAGAAAAAAATTCAGATAATCAAGACAAATATTAAAAGTTTTAAATTTTATTTTTGTTATAAAATATAGCAGGTATATAAAAGAATGTATACAAATATATGCATTCAGTCTAAAGAAAAATAAAATGGGTTCCTTTGTACCTAGCACTCAGGCTGAGAAATAGAACATTACAGGTACTATACTTCCAGAAGTCCCTATGTGTTTCTCTCCTCCCTTGAAAGGAGAAGAGAGGCTCTCCTCCATGATTTTGAACTTTATTAATCCTTTCCTTGCTTTTCTTTATGGTCATTACTACCTGTTTATGCTCCTTAATGTTGCATTGTTTAGTTTGGATTGTTTTAAACTTCATATGAATGAAAACATACTGCACATATTCTTCTTGACATGTTTCTTTTAACATTTTATTTTTGAGATACATCCATGTTAATGTTTGTAGATGTGGTTCATTAATTTTTATTGCTTGATGGTATTTCATTATGAAAATATACCACAGCTTATTGATCTAGTCTGTTGAATGCATTTAGGTTGCTTTTCAGTTTTCTCTATTATAAACAATGCTGTTATACACAGTCTTCTATATGTCTCCTGGTACACATATACAATATTTCTCTAGGATATATACTTAGAAGTGGGAACGTTGAATCATGGAGTATCTGAATATGTATGTTTAATTTCACCAGGTAATGTCATGCTGTTTTCCACACGTGTTATATCAATTTACATTCTCACTAGGAGAGTGTGATCATTCTCTTTGCTCCTCAACCTCCTAAACACTTGGTTTCATCACACTTCTTAAGTCTGGACATTTTGCAATAATCTTTCACGGTTTTAATTTCTCTGATTTGCCATGACTTTGAACATTTTTTCTTGTGTTTATGAGCTATTTATACTTCAATTTTCTATTTGGTTGTTTGTCATTCCTACTGATTTGCAAAAGTTTTAAATTATAGTTTGCATTTTGATATTTCATTAGTGTGTTGCAATCATATTCTCTCAGTTTGAGCTTGTCTTTTCACTTTTCATAATGCCTTTTAATCAACAGAAGACTTTAATTTTAATGTAGACAATATTTTTCTTTGTAACTTGAAATTTTTATACCTGGTTTAAGAATTCTTTCCTCAGTTTGAAATCATAAAGATGTTCTACTATATTGTCTTCTAAAAGTTTTATATTCTTGCCTTTCACATTTAGGTCTTTAATTTACCTGGAACTGGTTTTTATTTTTTGTGTGAAGTAGGAGTAAATTTAATTTTTTTCATATTGAAACAAATTGTTCTAGGACTATTTATTAAAAAAAAAATCCATCCTTTTCTTACTGATATGCAATGGCACCTCTGTCATATGTTAAATGGCAAGTTATGTGTGGGTTTGTTTCTAGATACCCTATGGTGTTCCATTGGTCTAAGGTTCTATACCCCAGTCCCTTCTTAAGAAATATCTATCATATTATAAATCTCTTCATTAATTAAAGTCTTATTTAATATCTTTCAATAAAGTTTTATACTTTTCTCCTTAAAGTCTTGCACATCATTTGTTAGATTTATTCTTAAGCACATATTTTTGATGCTATAATAAATGTCTTTGAAATTTTTATGCTTATTGCTGATACATAGAAATACAATAGATTTTACACAATAATTTTATATCAGCATATTTATTTTAATTTTAATAATTTATCTTTGTAGAAAATCATATCAATTTTGAGTAATGGCAGGTTGTTCTTTCTTTCTGAATAGATCTTTTATTTATTTTTCTCTTGCTTTCTTGTACTGTATTAGGCCTGCAGTTTAATTTTGCATAGAAGTGGGAATAGCAGATAAGCTTATTTTTGATCTTTAAATGGAACACTTTCAAAATTTCAACATTGGATATGATATTTGCTGTAATTTTTGGAGTAGATATTGGGTATTAGAGTAAGGAAGTTAATTTTAATTCATAGTTTACTAAAAATTTTTCCTATGAAGGAATGTTGAATTTTATCAAATGCTTTTTATGCCTTTGTTGAGATAGTCATATGATTTTCTTTCAATATATACTGGAGTCAATTATATTACTTATTTTTCTTTCTATAATTCATTTTTATTCCTGAATAAACTCACTTGGCCATAATATATGTGTGTGTGTGTATGTATTTTTAATACCTTGAGGGGTTCACTTTGTCACTTTGTCTTATCTGGGATTTTTTTTTTCAATTTTTTAAATTTCAGCATATTATGGGGGAACAAATATTTAGGTTATGTATATTGCCTTTGCCCCACCCAAGTCAGAGCTTCAAGCGTGTCCATCCCCCATTGTCTGGGATTTTTGCATTTATGTTCACGAGATTGGTCTGTAAATTCTTCCTTTTGAATTATATTGTTGAATTTTGGTATCAAGGTTATATTAGCCTTAGAAAATGAGTTGAGTAGTGTTTGTTGTTTGTTTGTTTGTTTTGCTATAATCTGATATAGTTCGTGTAAAACTGAAATTGTTTCTTGAATGGTGGTTGTTTACCAGTAACCCCCACCTGGGCCTGATGTTTCCTTTTTTTTTTATTTTTTTATTTCAGCATATTATGGGGGTACAAATATTACGGTTACGTATATTGCCCATGCTCCCCCTCCCCCCTGATGTTTCCTTTAGAAAGATTTTAAACTAATGACTAGATTTCTTTCCTTTATAAAATTTTTTTTAGAGACAGGGTCCTGTTCTGTTGTGCAGGTTGGAGTGAAGTGGTGTAACTCACTGTAACCTCAAACTCCTGGGCTCAAGTGATCCTCCAGCCTTGGCTTTTCAAAGTGCTGGGATTATAGGCCTGAGCCACCCTACTGGCCTAAATTTCTTTAATGGTTTTAGGACCATTCAGTTTTTGCTTTCTTCTTGAGCCAGTTTAAATAATTTCTATTTTATAGGAATAGTTTCAGCTAAATTTTGAAGTTTATTGGCATAATGCTTATACATTTCCTAGTCATTTAATGTCTGTAGCATCTGAATTTATGTGCCCCCTTTATTTCATTTATTTATGTAATATTTCATTTCATGTTTTTTTTTATTTTGAGGTTATCTCTTGTTTCTTGTCTCTAATATTGCCAGAGGTTTGTAAATTTTCCTAGCTTTTTCAGAGAACTGACTTTTGATTATTAAATCTTTCATTTTCTACTTCATTAATTTTTATTCCTAACTTTATTAGTCTCTTCCTTCTCTTTTCTTTAGGTTTATTTTGCCTTTCCCATACTAACTCTTAAGATGGATGTAGTTTTCTCTATTTTTTAGCTTTTCTCATTTTCTAATGTAAACATTTAAAGCTATATATTTTCTCTAAGTTTTTTTAGTTTCAAAATATAAGTTGTAATATGTAATATTTTGTTTGTTATTCAAGTCTGAATGTTTTCTGTGTCCATTATGATTTATTCTTTGATCCTTAAGTAATTTAGAAGAGTGCTTTTTAATTTCCAAAGATATAGAGATTTTTCTCATTATGTTTGTTTTTGGTTGCAAATCCATTGTAGTCAGAGAACTTGATTGGTATACTATCATTTTTTTAAAAATTTGTTAAAAATGCTTTATAGTTCAGCATCTGATTAAAATGTTCCATGAATGCTTGGAGAGAATGTTTATTTTGAGCCACTGAGTACAATGTTTCATATATGACAATTAATTTAAATTTATTCATTGTGTTGTTTAAACCTTTTATAAAACTATTGATATTTATGTCTGTTTCAGCAGTCACTTGCTGTGAAAGTATGTTGAAATCTTTCAATATAATGGAGGATTTGTCAATTTCTCCATGTGGTTCTGTCAGTTTTGTTTTATGCATTTTGGAGCTATAATTAGGCATAATTACATATATGAATATTTAATTTATATCTTCCAAATGAATTGAATTTTTAATCATTATGTAATAATTGTCTTTGTGTTTAATAATATTTATTTGTCTATTAGAACTGGCTACACCAGGTTTCTTTTGTTTAGTAAATTGCCTAATATATTCTTCTCTACCTTTTTACTTTTATACCCTCAATCTTCCTGTATTCTTAAGCTTTAGACATGTCTCTTATAAACATCAAAAAGCAGGATTTTAAAAAAAACTCAGCTTGATGTCTTTGTATTTTAACTGAAGCAGTTAGTTTGTTTATATTTATTGTAATTGCACACATATTTAGATTTATTTTTACTGTTTTCTATGTTTTATATTTTTCCCACCTTTTCTGTATTACTTATTTGTTCTTCCTTGCCCTCTTCTGGGTTGATTATATTTTTTCATATTCAGTTTTTTTCCTCTACTAGTTTGGAAGTTATAACTTATTTTTTCTGTATTTCAGTAATTACTTTAGAAATTTTTAACTTGCACATTTAACTCATTAGTAGCTTTATGGTCTCCTGAATAATATAAGAGACTTAGAACACTTTAATTTCAATTACCCCATATGTGCTATTGATGTTATATATTTTGGTTCTATCTTTTTTAACACCACATAATTTTTTTTTTGTTTTTTGAGACAAGGTCTTCATTGCCCTGAGTAGAGTGCCATGGCATCAGCCTAGCTCACAGCAACCCCAAACTCCTGGGCTCAAGCAATCCTCCTGCCTCAGCCTCCAAGTAGCTGGGACTACAGGCATGTGCCACCATGCTCGGCTAATTTTTTCTATATATTTTTAGTTGGCCAATTAATTTCTTTCTATTTTTGATAGAGACGGGGTCTTGCTCTTGCTCAGGCTGGTCTCGAACTCCTCCTGAGCTTAAGCAATCCTCCCACCTCTGCCTCCCAGAATGCTAGGATTACAGGTGTGAGCCACGGTACCTGGCCAATATTTTTGTTTTACATAGTCAACATTTAATAATATTTGCTGCTTTTTGGCTCTTTATTCTTTTGAAAATCTGAGTTTTCATAAGGTTCCTCTTTCTCCCTAAAGTACATATTTTAGAAACACCTTTAGTGAGGGTATGCTAATGGCAGACATTCTCAGTTTTTCTTTGTCTGAAAACATCTTAATTTGTCTTCATTCTTAAAAAATAAAATTTCCGGCCGGGCGCGGTGGCTCACGCCTGTAATCCTAGCACTCTGGGAG
>VBSM01001562.1:22716273-22729126 GCA_008086735.1 Cheirogaleus medius | reverse complement strand
CCTCCTACCTCGGCCTCCCAGAGTGCTAGGATTACAGGTGTGAGCCACCAGGCCCGGCCTGATTTCCATATTGTTAAAGAACTATTTGTTGTTAGGGAATGGTTACTTCACTTGTTCAGAGCATTCTATCAATGTGTAAGGTTCACCCAGCAAGTTTCCTGGCCACAGACTTTATTTCAGAAATGCTATGTGAGTAATGGAGAGGGATTGATTGATTGGATTTCATCCTCCCTAAGGGTGAGCCAATAGCACCAGTGCCCTCGTTGTCACAGATGGAGGGGAGAATTGCCCTGCAAAGGCTTTGTGATGCCCTATTCAGTCTCAGGCAGGATTGGCTCACCATGTACTTCCACAACCAAAAAGACAAAAAAAAAAAAAATGGTAGATCAATGATTTCAAACAGCTTCTCATCATGGCAGAGAGCACCCCTCTAAGGTGTGGCTTCAAATGGGAGAGCAGGAAACTGAAGAGCTAAGAAGACTTATAAATGAATTTTTGAAGCAAGGAGTTTCTTTATTTAAAATAACTCACACTTTTTACTCCTAGGAATTCACTGGAAAGGAGTGAGATTTATGTAAGAAACTTTAAATTTAGCCTGTGATTAATCAATACTCAATTTTTTTTTTTTTTTGAGACAAAGTCTCACTCTGCTGCCCTGGCTAGAGTGCCGTGGCATCAGCCTAGCTCACAGCAACCTCAAACTCCTGGGCTCAAGCAATCCTCCTGCCTCAGCCTCCCGAGTAGCTGGGACTACAGGCATGCGCCACCTTGCCCGGCTAATTTTTTCTATATGTATTTTTAGTTGGCCAATTAATTTCTTTCTATTTTTAGTAGAGACAGGGGTCTCTCTCTTGCTTAGGCTTGTTTCTAACTCCTGATTTTGAGCAATCTTCCTGCCTCAGCCTCCCAGAGTGCTAGGATTACAGGTGTGAGCCACCGCGCCCGGCCAATACTCAGTTTTGAGGTTTTATTGGGAGGACCTCACTTGGCTCAAATGCTACAATCCTCAAGAACTTGAAGCGGAGAAATCGGTGGTTTAAATACATGTCAGAGACCTTGCTTATTTCTGTTGTAAACTGAATAACTTGATTTGGAGCCACACTGTCTTCAAAGCTGACAACTCCACCCCTGAGGAATCTGCTGAGGTTCTTAATTGGCCATGCCAGCAGCTTTGAGGAAGTGAGAAATCAAAACCAACAACCAAGGAGGAAAAAGGGGGGGAGGAGGAGGAGGAAGAGGATGGAGACAGGAGGAGGAGGATCTGCATGAGAAGAAGGCAGAAAGGCAGTTATATATATATTTTTTTGAAAGGCAGTTATGTGGGAAGATGAGTAGCCATGCAGTGGCCTTGAGAAGAAAAGGAAAAGCAACATAAAACCAAGGTCTCAAAAGTGAAGTTAAGAAGGGAAATACATTACTAACAACAACAACAAAAAGTTACTTCAAATCTTTTTATCTAAAATTACTAAACAGGACAGCTCTATATAATGACTCTATTTGATGTAGTAGAAAGAGCATTGATTTTGAAATCAAAAGGACCTGAATTTGAATTCTAGCTCTGCCATGCTGAATTATGTTATCTTAAACATGTTATTTACCCTCTTTTAGTATCAGTTTCCTTATGTATAAAAATGGGGATAATAACCTTTGTTTCCTTGGACTATACACATGAAAGCACCCAAGACAGTGCCTGATGCATAGTATGCTCTCAGTAAATGTTAATTTCCTTTCTTCCTTTATCCCTAACTTTAATTTGTGAAAGGCACACTTTAAGAAGCAGCAAATGGGCAGGGCGTGGTGGCTCACATTTGTAATCCTAGCACACTGGGAGGCTGAGGCGGGAGGATTGCTTGAGTTTAGGAGTTTGAGACCAGCTTGAGCAAGACTGAGATGCTGTCTCTACTGAAAATAGAAAAATTAGCCTAGTGTTGTGGCTTATGCCTGTAGTCCCAGCTACTCTGGAGCTTAAGGCAATAGGATCACTTGAGCCTTGTCTCAAACAAACAAAGCAGCAAATGCTATTTTATATGTCTATACATCTACAAATGAGATTCAGAGAGAATAAAGTGGTTTTTTAAAAGCAGAGATGTGGTTAAGTATGGATACGTGCAAAGACTTTGTGTAATCCTTGCTCCAATCTTATGCAGAAATCCAGAGCCATGATAGGTCTTATGTTATTTTATTTCTTATAGGACTTTAGGTTGTAGCTAGTAAAGAAGGTTATAAAAGTCAAATCCATCTTTGATGCCTTATAATTAGTTGGTTAAGGTAGTCAGTAACTAGGAACCTTAGACTGGGGTCTGTGACAACTTGGGCTTATATCAAATACTACATAGTACCTCAGATGCTTTCGGGGCTGACATTCATTAGGCATAGTAGACATAGTGCCTTGGACACACAATACTTTCAGGACTCATGAAATTGCTTTACTTTATTTTAAAATAAGAATAAAAAATGAACTTTTAGGTCAAAGAAAATGTTATAATATATAAGATTAATATATTCATCTTTATACCAATATAGTTGTATAGTTTTATTTTATTTTATTTTTTATGTAGGAAGGGACCCAAGAAAGTCATAATGTAGTCATGGATGCTTTAATGAAATGTAAGACTTTTCTTCCAGGAAGCACATCTGAGTGGGTCAGGCTGAGTAGTGTTTATGTAAGCTAATTACCTCCTTTTCCTGAGAGGCACCAGGGAAGGAGGCTCACCGGTGTGGTCAGAGTCCCAACCCACCGCATGACTTTCTATTTTTATTCCTGGCTCCATGAGAAGGTAGGAGATAAGCTAGACATGAAAGCAAAACAATAAAACAGGTATTTATAGCAAGGTTTAGCATCTCCTAGCATAAGACTAGAATCTTGGGGGCAGAGTGTTCCTTCTTATCCCGTACTTACGTAAATTTAATATATAAACTGCCTCATGAATATTAATGAATCTGTAAAGGAAGGTTTGGGAAAAAAATTCAACAGCCAAAAAAAAAAAGAAAATTAGTAATCTAATTTGGGCTGAATAAAAGAGACTTCTGAACTGTTTAAAAATAGGAAATGTAGAGTAGAGTGACTTTCTAAGATGTGAAGACAGTTACTGTAAGAAGGAAGTTCTGCAGCATAATGTCTCAGTGTAGAGGATCCTCTGCAAAGTACGGCATTTGGTCAGTAAATGAACTGACCTAAGCTCTGCCTTTTAAGAATCTGGTGGCCGTTAAGTAATTTCTCATCCCTCAGTGTTGTCTTCAAGCTCTGAGATTCTTTCTTCTGCCTGGGCTATTCTTAAAACTTTCCACTGTGTTTTATATCTCCTTGAATGAATTTTTCATTTACAAAAGTTCTATTTGATTTTTGTTTAGTAATTTGATTTCTTTAGTGAATTTTTCATTCATTTCCTGCATTGTTTTTGTGGGGTGTTTTTGTGTTGCTTTTCAATTTCTCTTGTATTTCATTGAGGTTCCTTATAATCCAAATTTGAAATTCATCTGTCATTTTGATATTTTCATTTTGGTTGGTATCCATTGGTAAAGATTTGTTGTTTCCTTTTGGAGGTGTCCTTTTGCTCTGATTTTTCACATTTCCAGAGTTCTTCCACTGATTCCTTCTCATCTGGCCTCTTGATTGAGTCCTGGAGGTAGTGCGTTTGGCTTGTGGGCCTGCACCCGGGACCCCGAAGATCAATCCCTGACTGTGCCAGGGAGAAGAGTGCTGGTCCATGGGATGTTCAATCAGGTTTGATGATCCTCTCAGTTTGCCTCTGTCCTGCTGTCTTCACCTGTTCCCACTGGTGTGAATTGCATTGGGTCCCTCAGCTTAATCTCTGATATGGCAGGTGGTACTTGTGAGTATGAATCAGCCATGACCTGTTTGCTTGAGTTGGAAGATGCTATGATGTGATATATAATTGTTCTCCCTGACATTGGATGTTTGTGTGAAAGAGACAGCTGCTGAGGTGTTCTTGTGTGCACATGGTGTGCCCTGGTACCCCAGATGGAGTACTTGAATGCAGCAAGCTACCAGGGGGTTGCTTGATCTCTGCCACCACTGAGGTGGGGGGAGGAGCAAGGCAGTTTGTGGTTAGGTTTCAGGAGCCAGAAAGGCTTTGCAAAGCCTCAAAGGGCCTCGGAAGTCTCTTTTCTGGCCAGTAGGGGGAGCCACTGGTATGAGGGTCAGGAGGAGCTCTCCAAACCAGGGAGGTTGTTGATGGGGGAGGGGCCTAAATGCTTGAGTGCTAAGGCCCTGGGCGGGAATCTTTCCGCCCTTATCCAGCTTCACAGGTTTTCTGTGGGCAGGGGTGGGTATTCTCCCAAATTGCTACTCCTTGGACCCCTACTGCACACTCCCATCAGTTTAGTCCACATGTGCTCCCTCACCACCAGAGTCCAACTCTCAAACCTCTCCCCAGTCTGTGTGTCTGACCCACTAGTGTGCATCTCCACCAAATGCCAGCTGGCAGGGAATTCAAATACTGTGCACCCCTGTTCCACTACCAGTCCTCAAAATAAGAGGTGTGGGCTCCTGTACCTGTGCGGATCTCAGCCAGGAGCACACACCCAGTGGAGAGAAATGGCCACTTGAGAACTTCTCAGCTCAAACTGTTCTCCTTGTCGTAATGAATGGGGGGAGGGGCTGCAGCACCCAGTCAGCCAGCACATGTGAATGCAAGGTGTTTGGTTGCCATGGAACCAGGAGCTAGACTATTCCCTTTCCAATGCCACACCATTATCCAATATGGCGGTTCTCTTGGGGTGGGTACGGGCGTGCTCCCAGATCCTTGTTCCTCAGCTCCCCACCACACTTTCCCGCCCGATATGTCCGTGTGGGCTTCCTTGCCACCGGAGTCCGGCTCCCAGACTTCTCCCTGTGTCCTCTGGCGCCCCTCTCATGTCTGGGGGACACTGGGACTGGCTTGATTATCTGAGCCACTGGCATCCGACCTCACAAAACACCAGTGGGCAGGAAGTTCCCAAATTATATACCCCTGTTCCACCACAAGTCCTCACGGGAAGAGCGGTGGGCCCCACTCTCTGTGGAGACCTCACCCTGGGATGCGCAGAGAGAAAGGGCCATTTGGGAACTTCTCAGCTCAACCTGTGGTCAGGGTTGCAATGGGTGGGGGAGGGGCCGCAGCTCCCAGTCCGCGCAAGTGCAAAGTGCTTTCTCGCTTGCCGTGGATAGGGGCGTGCAGGGGAGCAAGTGTCCGAGTGGAAGAAAGCTGGCACTCTGGCCTCTTGTGGCACTCTTCTGGTGAGGAACCCCTCATAGACTGCCCAGATTCCCGGGACTCTAGTTCACCCCACTGTTCCTTTTTTTTTTCTCTTTTTTTAGAATTTTTTATTTTAGCATATTACCCCCTCTATTTCTTATTTACTCCCTGGGTTGTGGAGGGTGGAAAAGCCTTCAGCAAACTTAGTGTCCCGTTGCTCACTAAATGCATGTCGGAGGGGGAGGGGAATCCCCCCTTGCCCTTTCACTGGCCTCCGAGCCTCTCTGGGGGCCTCCGAACCCCTACTGCACACTCCCATCAGTTTCGTCCACATGTGCTCCCTCACCACCAGAGTCCAACTCTCAAACCTCTCCCCAGTCTGTGTGTCTGACCCACCAGTGCGCATCTCCACCCAATGCCAGCAGGCAGGGAATTCAAATATTGTGCACCCCTGTTCCACTACCAGTCCTCAAAATAAGAGGTGTGGGCTCCTGTATCTGTGCGGCCAGGAGGTCCTTGCCGATATCCTCTCCTCTTTATCTTCTTCCTTCTCAGCTTCGCAGTTTTTCTCCACGTGGTCTCCAGCTGTCTCTGTTGTCCCTCTCTGTGATCCACACCTGAGCTGTGACTCGTCCCCTCTCTCCTCCACCCGATGCCCTGCCTTCCTGCCGGGGTGGTCCGGCAAGCAATGTCTCTAGTCCCTCAGGTTCGATTTTCAAGTGAACTTTGTTTAGGCCAATAAGAGTTCTATAAATGTTTAGTAAATTGAATTGAATAGAAAAATAAGACCTAGGCTAAGTGGGGGCTTTCGTTTAATCATTTTTATTTTTCCGTGTTTCAGAACTTGATCTGTACCTCCTGACACGTCATCTTGTAGCTGCCTCTGGATTGGGGAGTGTGATGCCTATAAAGAAATAATCAACAAACCAACGCCTGTTTTTCACTGATAGTAAGTGTCTATCAGATGAAGAGAAGTCACATTTCCAAAAGGCTGATTTAATGAGGGAAGAGGAATGGTGAATTATTCTGGGTGAGAAGAGAATAGTCCGGATTGTGGGCCTGAAACTTGTTTTTTCCTTGGAGACATAGGTCACTTCTAGATAAGTCACAGTCATCTTCTATAGGTACCTCCACAGTTAGGAAAAACGGCTACATAAATTCTGGCCTTCGTTCTTCCTTGAGAAGAAAATTAAAGTATTTCTCTAATGTCTATCCAATTTCAATGGATTTGTGATGTGTATATGAGACTTGAAAGACTGAAAATATGAGGCCGCTCTGTGAAAAGGACAAAAAAGGAGAGAAGGCAATTTTAATTTAATTTTTTTTTTACCATTATTTTGCGTTTAGTAGCTGAGAAGTGTCAGAAACTTACATAGTAAGTAAAGGAAAATTGGCTAAGACATTAAAGATGTTAAAAAAAAAAAGATACATAGCATCTGTTGTATATTTTAGTGCATGCCTGTACAAAGGGCCAAGACCTTTGTGCTCTTGGGAAGGCAGGCAGGCATTATTACTTTTTTATTGTCATCACTGTTATTAATAATAAAGAAGATGGTTACAAAAATGAAAGTAAGGAGGCACCAGCTATGCTGACCTGTATGAAATCTTTTGCAATTTAATGAAAAAGACAAGAAGAGACAACATTTAGAGTATGACCTGTTTTTTTGTGTGTATATGAAATTGGGTCAAGTAACCAACTGTATTTGCAGGTAACTTTTTAAAAGGATTATATAGTCAATTATACCGATAGTAAATGAGGAAAATTATAAATTTGTTTAATCTGACAACTGAAAAGTATGAAAAGTGAAGCCTTAGTAGAGAGCTTTAAGTGAAAAAATAAAAACCTGAAATGTCTGCTTTTATCAAGATACATGTGGGAGAGATTTATTATAAATCAACTGATCAGATGTATGACTCATATTCGGAGACATTACTGGAACTGGCTATTTGGATCTTACCATCACTGGAGGTAATGCTTGATCTTTTCACTGACCATAAAGATGTTTCAAGATCAGTGACATAAGCTGCACTCTGCAGTAGAGTCCACAGAGGCCAACTGCAGCAACAAATGTATTTAAGTATTTAGTCTAGCAAAGACATAAGGTTCATCTGGCTTTTCCTTTTGCTATAAGGGCAGAAATGAAGAAATATTCATTTTGGCTAACATAAAGTCATTAGAAATGAGGCAAGAGAGCTGTGAAACATAGAGAACAAGTAGTCAATCCATATTATTGGGAAAATTAAGAAATGGTGTGGTGCTTCATGTTGATGGAGGTGGAATGAGCAGGATTCACATGTCCATCCATTGTGGTCATTTCCTGAATGTCTCTTAGGAATCCTAGACTGACACGGCTGATCCGGGTGGGGGTGGCACTCTCAGGTTGCATCAGTGTGTTGAGCCCTAAGTGCCATATGTGGGACAAGAAAGAAGTGTAAGCAACAGGCAAGATTAGCAGGCTTCAGGTTTGGGTAGAGGAGGAAGAAAGAAGAAGAATAAATGATAATAGCAGACCATCCAACCTAGACTTCCCCTTGGTAAAGAAATTGCTTTTATTATGTCTTGGAAAAAAGTACAATCAGTAGTTTAGCCCAGGGGGACCCTAATGTCCACCTGTGGATTGGCTGCATCAGAATCTCCTAGGGAGCTTTAGAAATACACCTTGCAGAGGTTCTGATTCAGTAGGTTTGAAGTGGAACCTAAGGTTCTATATTAAAAAAAAAATCTCTCCAGTCATGTCTGGAAATCTGATCTAAACTCTACTTAAACACCAACAGTAACACTGAGCTCACTATCATTCTGTTGCTGGTTAGCTGAAGTGGTTATAAGGTTCCATCTTATTTTAACCCAAAAATCTGTGTCTTGAAAACATCTACCCATTCTTTGGTTCTCTCTGGGCCTTTTGGATTAATTTAAAGGCCTTAGGTCAAGTTGGATAATTTGAATTTTTGGAGACAGAGTTATAGTTTTATGATCTTATCTGGAAGCAAGGTAGTCTGGGAGTGAGAATGGGAATGATGGAATGATACAGAGTTGGGGATTGAAATGATGGAAGATCAACAAACAGAAGGACTGTGGGATGCTAGAGAGGCTAATGTTGAAATGACCACACATGGCTGGGAAGAGAGTTTGAGGCCTTTACAGCAGGTGTGGACTATGTATGGGGAGATACTTAGTGGTCAGGGCTGTGGGCTAGGCTGAGAGAGCAAGTTCAGTGTGGCCTGAGTCAGTGTCTAGCTGGTCTTCCATCTCTTTCTTAGGCCCTGGTGCAGTAGGTTTTCAATTGGTATTTTTTGACTGATTATGTCAAAAGGCAGATTGAGTAGACACATAGGGGTGAGAGAAGAAAGTAAGGAGATTGTATCAGAAAGAAAGAACTGACTAGAAATTTTAGAGGTGAGCAGTTCCTAGTGATGAGAAAATCCAAGTAGTGGCTAACATGTAATGGAGTTGAAGGTGAGATCTGTTGAAAGAATTTGTGGTCATCAACATGCTTGATGCTGCTATTTTGTATGATGGTTAAAAGTAGGAGAGAGAGAGGAACTGTGACTCAGATGCTGAAGTGTTTGAGCACAGTGTTTGGAAGTTGTGTGGACACGAAATAGAAATGCAAAGAGAGTATAGAGGGCATAGAGTACCTGGTCCTGGCTCTGTCTTGTGGGTGAGTTTGGGCAAGTTCCACATCCACTGGGGACCTCTGTATTCTTTTGAGTTACTGACATTCTCTCCATCTCCCATACAGAGTTGTTGGAAGCTCATGTGAGATATAGTAATCATGTATGTAAAAGCTACTTTGAAAAGATAGATAATTGATAAAGGCTGTCCTAGTTTTGAGATCACATAATACAACTATTCTAGTTACGACATATCAATGTTATAAGATGTCATAAAATGTATGTATGGTAAAGCTACAATTTTGCTTGAAAGAAAAATATCTAAAACTAGTGCAGTATAGCACAAGCAGCCAAACAACCATTAAACTAAATGACTTTTATCTGGAATTAATAGGTCATGTTTGGGGAAAATGATTCTAATACTTCTTTTTCTTTCATTTAGCATATGTTGGTACCTTTGGAAAGATCCAGAAATCCACATGTTGAACATGAATGTGAGGCTGTTGTTGCTGCACATATACTTTCCACAACTTGATTTTCTGTGTATCAATTACTCAGGTAAAAATACGATGCCACTAAGTGGTCCTTTGATTTTGACATTTCATTTTCAAATTTTTCAGAATTAAGTTATAATTCTGTGACTCTGACTTGTAAGTTCTAGTGAGTAGACATTTTTCTGTACTGTTTCTTTATATGTCTTTTGAAACATGGCTCCTGCTCTGACTTTGGAATATGCAAAACTTAGCACCCACTCTAAGAGGAAGATACAGTTATAAAGATTAACCTAAGCATTTCTTACATTGGCTTTACTTTGCACATTATTGCTTCTGCTATGGAGTACAGTCTCAAAATCTTACATCAATCCAAAGTTGGATCAAATATGGTTTATATTATTTAGTCTCTTGTCTGTCATTTCTAGTATGGTAATTGCCACCTAGTCTTTCAGGAGGTTGAAGAGCTGAAAACATGAACTTTTGGTAAAGGAAAAAGACATTCCCAGATTCATAGTGTTCTTCCTTGAATTGTACTTGAGAGTAACTGAAAGTCCATTTCCAGGAGGCTGGTCCTTGGCAGAGGCAATATTTATGGCATAGGAACATCATAAATACTTGTAGGCTCTTTATTTAAACCCTTCCTGGATGGCGTTGGTTCTAAGAAGCTAAAAGCCAGAGATGAAGAGAGGAAAAACATTCTTCTGAGAAAGATGAGATCAGTTTTCCAACATTCGGAAAATTTTTTTTATCAATTTACAACTAACTTATGTCTAATGATAATGACCATGCACAGCTATTTCTCTCAGCAAAGTAAGATACAGAGGAGTTGGCCGCAAGTTATTACCAAACCCTCTTGCTAAAGAAGTAGCAAACAGAAAACTTGGGGGAATCTTGTACCTAATAGAAGAATCTACTTGGGAGCTAGATTCCCAGACCAGATCTGGGAAAAAAGTTATCAACTTGTTCACTGTGCTTTAAATTAGAGAGATTAAAAGTTGAAATGATATTATAATAATGGTAGCTTGCAGAAAAGGAGACTAAGCAATGGAAAGATATTAATAGTTTTGGAATACAAGAAAGGGAATGTTTTGTGTTACTTTGGTATTTTTCCTGGGCCTGAATTGCTATAATGTGACTGTGCCACTTCCTTGCTCTGTTTGGCTCAGAGAGTTTTGCATGTTAAATATTAGGGGTTGAATTGCATCCCCCAGAAAGACATGTTGAAGTCCTAACTCCCAGTATCTCAGAACATGATCTTATAGAATTTATAAAAAGTGTATTTACAGAGGTAACTGTGTTAAATCATTAGCATGGGCCTACTCTAATATGACTGGTAACCTTATATAAAAAGGAAATTTGGACACAGAGACAGACATGCACAGAGGGAAGATGATGTAAACACACACAGGGAGAACATAGGCATGTGAAAATGGAGACAGAGATTAGAGTTATGCTGCCATAAGACAAGGAACACCTGGGGCCACCAGAAGCTAGGAGAGTTGTGTGGAACAGATTCTCTTTCATAGTCCTTATAATGAACCAACCCCACCAACACCTTGATTTTGGACTTCTAGCCTCTGGAACTGTGACAATAAATCTCTGTGGTTTAAGCCACACAGTGTGTTATGTCATGATAGCCCTAGGGAATTAATAGGCTGTACTTAAACCTAGGAGCTTTCAATGTTTCCTTCAATCCTTCACTGCCTATTGAGAAACAAATTTTCAGAGCTTCTGAAATGCCCTTAACCCTATTCTGTTTTCCTCTGCACAGCTGTCAATGAATGGCATGTAAATATAGTCCCTGTTGGGAAAATTCTCACTGTTCAGAAAGGTTGAACTGTGTAAGTGAAGTGAATTGCGTGGAGATTGTGATGTAGATTACTTCACGTCAGGACCAGTAAAACCTTAGACCTTAAGAATCTCCCAGATGAAGGAATATTGACAGATCTTAAATATGGGGAGTGTGTTGCAATAATAACCAATTCAAAGCAGAATATTGCTTTTCTCCAAAGAAGATTCAAAGGGGGAGTCAATAGCATTAACCTTCACATCAGCTAGTCCAAGATGAAATACTATCTTGGGCATCAACTAATCAAGATTGTCTTGTCCCTTGTGTTCTTGTGTTGGGAAATAACTTAGTTCAGTATCTTTAAGATTTATTCACCTTGTATTTGCACTGATCACATTCATTGAACTGCGGACTAGAGCCAAGAACTGTATTTTTTAAGCTGAGCTGGTGATAGGCAGACTGTCTCTCAGTCCTTGGCATCAATCCAGCCATCTTAAATATTGAAGTGTTTCTTTATGATGCTCCAGAGACATTTTCATCATGTTGTATTCTTTGTGATCAGCTGAACCTAACAATTGCATTTGAATGCTTTTCTAAGACAGGTAGATTCTCTAGTAAAAATTATTTGAAATGCTGGTATGAATGACTGACAGAACATACCTATGTGGACATTTAAGAGATAGAAATAAAATATACCTGGTGAAAAGGGAAAATGTAAATATTTCAACTAGACATATGTGTACGTATATGTGTATTTCTGTATGCATGCCTACATTTTTACTTAAGTCCACTTTATATAACTATGGGGAGAGGATTGGAGCTATAAAAATCCATTTGCATCTTTATCAGTACTTTATACCATCATAGTCCTTTATTAGTGAGATATTGTCAACCACTATCGCTACTACTAGCAATGCCACTGCTACTACTGTTACCACTTAAGTAGGTATATTTACTAAATACCAGGCAATGTGATAATTGCTTCATCTACACAATCTCCTTTAATCCTTTTGACAACTGTATGAAGTATGTATCTTTATCTCTATTTTGCAGACTAGGACATTAAAGTTTAGAGATATTAAGTAGCTTGGACAACATCGCACAGTGAAGGGTAGAGCTGTAAGTGGAAATGCAGATCTTTCTGATCCCAAAGCTCATATTCTTATCCGTTTTGCAATTTAGTCTCAAGTATACTGTTGGGAGAAAAAACATTCTATTAGGAGAGGTAAAGACTCTATTCTGAGAGCTCAATTTTAAGTTGGCAAAGATCAGTGCAGAACTGACATACTTACATACAAGGAAGCAGCAGAATGCCTCAGGGACTGAGGCAATGCGAAAGCAACAACAATGGACAGAGAAGCCATTCTTGGCACTAAAGGACCAGCAACAGCACCTTTAAAAAAAATTAATAGAGACTCAGTCTCTTAGTGTATATCTCATGCAGCCATAGACGAAGACTGAGAAGCTTGTGTAATTAGGGTCTTGATACAGGAACTGAATGTCCAGCACAACACTGCAGGCGACAAGAACATGTAGAATGTGCAGCACAGGCAGAAGAGGGCTGGCAAACTTGAGTGACGTAAGAAGAGGAACTAGATGGGATTGGAACAGAGGCAACTCTCCTGGCCACCTTTGGTCAAGAAGGGGAATTATAAGTTAACATAAGAAACCCAGCTGAGGCTGGGCGCGGTGGGCTCACGCCTGTAAATCCTAGTACTCTGGGAGGCTGAGGCGGGTGGATTGCTCAAGGTCAGGAGTTC
>VBSM01001562.1:22628200-22706592 GCA_008086735.1 Cheirogaleus medius | reverse complement strand
TCTCTCCATATCCTCGCCAGCATTTGTTGTTTTGGGATTTCTTGATATAGGCCAATCTCGCTGGGGTTAGGTGATTTTTCATTGTGGTTTTGATTTGCATTTCTCTAATGATTAGAGATGTTGAGCATTTTTTTTTTTATATATTTGCAGGCCATTATTCTGTCTTCTTTGGAAAAGTTTCTGTTCATTTCCATTTCTTGATGGGGTTGTTTGATTTTTTCTTGTTAATTCTTTTGAATTCTAGATAGATTCTTATTATCAGACCTTTATTGGAAGTGTAGAGAGCAAATTATTTTCTCCCATTCGGTAGATTGTCTTTCGCTCTAGTGATAGTTTCCTTGGCTGAGCAGAAGCTTTTTAATTTGATCAGATCCCATTTGTTTATTTTTGTTGCTGTGGTGATTGCTTTGGGGGTCTTCTTCAAGAATTCTTTGCCGAGGCCAATGTCAGAAAGGGTTTTCCCAACATCTTCTTCTAGGATTCTTAAGGTTTCATGCCTTAGGTTTAAGTTTGTTATTCATCTTGAGTGGATTTTTGTGAGAGATGAGAGGTAGTAATCCTGATTCATTCTTCTGCATGTAGCTATCCAGTTTTCCCAGCACCATTTATTGAAGAGAGATTCTTTTCCCCAATGTATATTTTTGTCTTCTTTATCAAAGATTAGGTTACCATATGCAGATGGTTTCATCTCTGGAATCTCAGTCCTATTCTAAATATCAATGCTTCTGTTCTTTTGAGACAGAGCCTCACTGTTTCCTGGACTAGAGTGCCGTGGTGTCAGCCTAGCTCACAGCAACCTCAAACTCTTGGGCTCAAGGGATCCTTCTGCCTCAGCCTCCCGAGTAGCTGGGACTACAGGCATGTGCCACCATGCCCGGCTAACTTTTTCTATATATTCTAGTTGGCCAATTAATTTCTTTGTATTTTCAGTAGAGACGGGGTCTTGCTCTTGCTCAGGCTGGTTTCGAACTCCTTACCTTGAGTGATCCTCCTGCCTCGGCCTCCCAGAGTGCTAGGATTACAGGCGTGAGCCACCACACCTGGCGGTTAAGAGTAAGGGTTTTGATACTGCAAAAAGTGACTTCTGAAACTGTCCTCGAGTTTAGAATGAAGGCTTATGAGGAGAAGCGGAAGAGTTAAACGATCTTTCTTAAAAATCTGAAGCATTTGCCAGAAAGCACATGCATATTGTTTTACATCACTCTGCTCTGGTATAATACTACTAGTTTCTGAAATATTTTCCTAAAATTTGTAGAAATGAATAGAAATATATAGTGAATATGAATTTATAAATATGTGTATATAAAAATTCATGATGGTATATAATGTGTACGTATTCTCCTTATTCCAAGTGTGATTGTGCACTCAGCCAGTGACAGCTAAGGGGACAGACTGTAGTATACCCTCTCAGCTCAGGAGCATTGGCTCACCATGCTGTGAATACAGCTACAGCTCTTCTTCCCTACCTTGAGTGGAGCTGTTCTGCAATATGTGTGTTACTTTCTGTCATTTAGTCTAAAGGATACTTTTAATATCCTGACTTAGAACTGACATAAAGCCTCTAAGCCGGGATAGTTCTGGACTTGCTACAAAGAAATACAAGAAAAATAGTACCCCGTGTGTCTGTGATTGGAGGAAATTTCAAGGAAGCGGTAGAGGAAAGAGCGGGTAGAGAAGAACAGTCAGTTAGGGACGGATAGGAGAACTCTGGCATCTTGAAGAGCCTCACAAACTTCCCTGCAGCCCGGGAGGGTTGTAGAAAAGGGTAGGCGTGGTTGCTGGAGGAAACAAGCCAGGAGACCTGTCATGACTTGAAAGGAGTTGAAGAGAATGAAGGAGGGTTCGTTTGTAGAGATTATGTCTCTGTAGATAATGGTCTCAGTGCTAACATGGGGATGTCACGGGTCTGCAAAGAGGCTATAAACACCCAGTTCAGCAGCTTGCCCACTTCTAGCACTGTACTTCCCCTCTGTGCTAAAAGGGCTCCAGGAGCCATCTCTTTTCTCTGTAGAAGTTACCCTGAACATGTTGTGATAAACAAAACAAAGGGAATAAACAGAATTTCTGTCCAGAGCTTCCATAACAACCCTGGCTATAGCTTTGCAAAAGAGGCCAACATAGGCCAGGCGCGGTGGCTCACGCCTGTAATCCTAGCACTCTGGGAGGCCGAGGCGGGTGGATAGCTCAAGGTCAGGAGTTTGAAACCAACCTGAGCAAGAGCGAGACCCCGTCTCTACTAAAAATACAAAGAAATTAATTGGCCAACTAAAAATATATAGAAAAAATTAGCCGGGCATGGTGGCGCATGCCTGTAGTCCCAGCTACTCGGGAGGCTGAGGCAGGAGGATTGCTTGAGCCCAGGAGTTTGAGGTTGCTGTGAGCTAGGCTGACGCCATGGCACTCTAGCCAGGGCAACAGAGTGAGACTCTGTCTCGAAAAAAAAAAAAAAAAGAGGCCAATGTAAGCAGCTGTCATGCGTTCATCAAATTCAAGACTCTCCCAAGTATTAAATAAATTCCATCAAAGCAGTTTTATTGCTGATGGATGAGTAGATTGAAGGAGGTGCATAGCTTTAAAAAGGATTGCCATTTGGAATAGAAAACATGCTGTGAGGCCCAGTGGCTTGGTGTCATTCTTTCAGGAGCCAACAATATTTACTGGGTAGGTTCCGGTTCTGTTGCTCTTGGGCTTACTTTGCTGAAATGTGCTATTTTAAGAGTATTCTACTTTTCATGAACTTAAGATCAGATTCAGAATATATCCATGATGCTGGTGGATTGTAAAGTGACAGCCATTCACTCAAAATCATTAATATTCAATCCAGGGCTTGCCCCCAGCTTGGTCTTTTAGTGACTAGCAGAAGGAATAGTATCTGGCTCTGACTTTATTATAATAAATTATGTTATTGATTCTCTAATTAGCAATTTGTCTCTTGAAACATGGCGACACATTGGACTTCCATCTTTGTCCATTATGGAGATGTTTCTTAAATTAGTTCTAAAGCTGCTCAAAGAAGCCAAAATATCTAACTACATATACATGTTAACCACAGTAGTGTACATTACTCAGATTTGAGACTACTAGAAGGTACCTGCCAGCTTGCTGAAGTTAGTGAGAAGTAACTGAGTTTAAATGGAAATAGACAAGAAAGAGGGTTTTCTTATTGGAGAAATTTGTAGACCCTAAAATTAGCTACTTTGGAAAACTAAAAGTAATATATCAGATATTATAGAAAGTACAGGGACAAAAGTTGGTTTGAAGACAAATTTCTTTTATCAGTGTTTTTCCTTGTCATTTAGGTCTTATAATGATAGTATGTAAACAAAACTTTCTATAGGTTGTGATTTTTAGTTGTTTGAATTCTTTATAAATGTATATTAGTATTTCTGAGCCCTGTCAGATACTTATCAGATCAAGGTGGTTGAGAAATATATTCTAGAGTTAGGTTATTCTAAGTAGATCTCTTTTCACTGTTTGCTATTTTTTTTTTTTTTTTGTAACTCAGTTAAGATACCTCTGGAGAAATAATTCATGGTATGAGAGATGGCCATGGTCCCACTTTCTGGAAGTAAACCCATCAGATTTGTGATCTCTATCCTGATTCTTCTGTTACTAGATCTGCCATTATTTGTAGCCTTGGGCCAGTCACATGGCCTCTGTGAACCTCGCCTATAAGGGGAGACACTCCTATCCACATCAAGGGTCTTGTGAAAATGAAAGAGGGAATCCCAGGTGTACTGTTTCCTAGTGGTATGAGACCTGGGAAATGTTTCTTAACCTCTCAGTGCCTCAGTTTCCTCCTCTATAAAATGGGGATAATAAAATAGCATGTACCTTATAGGGTTGTTGTGAAGGATGAGTTAATACATATCAAACAGAGCAATGCCTGGCACACAGCATGCATTCAATACATGATACCTATTTATTATTTTATTATTATTACTATTATTATCATTATCATATAAAACTTTTGAAAAGAAGGAGTATATTAAAGCAAAGAATTATTTATTAGTACCTAAATGGCACATTATTATTAGAATTGGGTTTAAACACATTTCTCACAGTGTAGGTACCATCAATACTTGGTAGAAAGGACTTGTTCCAAATATTCTATCTTCTCCATTTTCCTTTTTTCCCTTTCCTTTTCCTAAAGTTTTTTCCTTTTCCTTATCTTCTATTTCTCATCCATTCCTGGAAAATGAAAAGTGATCATGAAGTGGAAAAGGTTATATTCCTTCAATTCCTCAAAAAGAAGAGGCTATAAAACTGCAATATAATAATGCTGACAATAAAAATAATAGAGTGTCAAATCTGAAAGCTGTAAAAACAAACTTGGCTTGGCTCTGTTTTTGGTATGGCCAATGGAAGCCTACGAGTTCTTCAGTGATTTGCAGGATGCAGAGCACAATCTGGGTGGTGAGGCATCCCTGTGGTTTGGTAAAATTCTTGGGTGTGGGGAAGGACTTTTTCAAATGTTTCTATCTCATGTATTTGTAAATTTGAAATGTTACAGGTTTTTTAGGTAAATAGATTAAAAGTGTGTTCAAATATGAATGATACATTGGCTGAGACAAATCCTATACGTACAGACTATTGGGACAACCACTGTAAGCGTGGGTGTTGCAAAGGCAGGCAATGCTAAGGCTGTGGGTTATGTGTTTCTGAGACTACTGGGAAGTGACTAGGAGGCATTTGGATAGATGCCCTACCAGTTTCTGGTGCATGGCTTCTGTATAATGTACGTAGCTGGCTCTTTGGAGGAGGACTCTTCAAGGCACTTTGTCAGCTTTCTCATAATAATGAATGGTTCTACACAGAGAAGAGGACTCTGAGGCAACCAGGCAGCGATCAGTACCCACCACCACCTCCATATCAATCTATCTATCTATCTATCTATCTATCCATCCATCCATGATCTCAGAGTCAGTTGAAGTAAAAAAGGCTGTTACAGGAATTGTCAAGAATCCACCCTGAGTGAGGGAGTGCTAAATGTCCTTAATCCACATTAAGGATGAACTGTGAAATGAGTTGAACACAATTAATCCCAGTGGACTGTTATATCCACAGTTTGATGAAGAAATCACTCATTTGCAAATTGAGAATGTCCCTGCTAAAGATATACCGCATAACTAAAAAGAGCAATCCCCTAAATTACACTGGGTTTGGGCAATGGTATACATATTTAGATCCCCCACGAATGTGTTTATGCAAAAAAGAGCAGCAATGGCCTATTGAACCTATAATCTGTGCATTAAAGAGGCCCACAGTGCACATTTACACATCAGACCATGGCCTGACTTCAGTGGCAATGAGCTGTGCACTGAATCTCATTGAGAGCTACCAGGCACTTCTCCTCACTTGGTAGTAATAGCTCCAGTGGAACCCTTACATACTTAGGATCTTAGCATAACAAGCAGGATGAAATGAATGCATTTCTGCCTTTACTTCTACAAAGTTTTTTTTTTTTCCTTTTTAAGGCTCATTTCTATTGGCATTAAATACAAAGATTCACCCTCTTCCAGAAATCTAAATTCAAAATGAGAGTTTAAATTCATACTAACAATGCTATTCAGAATTGAGTCATGTTATAATATACCATATATCATATGTTGTCAAATATTGCTTTGGTTCGCAGACATAATTAATATAACCTAGCCATTAATAGTATGATATATGATCCAGGAACCTTTAGTATAACAGAAGCCAACTAATATTTATCTCTAATGTGCTATAATCTTTACTCACATCACAAAACATTAACAAAGGGTATATTCTTTAATGTTACACTCCCTTGGGTTTATTTGAACTTTTTTTCTAGTTTAATTAGCTTATTCATTTTAATTAAAGTACAGTGCAACATTTACATGGTGTTTAATCTGAAAGTTAATCCTGTTTTCTTAAAAGATTAAGTACAGTAATAAATATAAAATAATGGTGGCTGTATCTCATAGGACTGGTACTTTGGCTACATGAACAACTTCTACTGGAAATAGCAGAAACATAGATTTTTCTCTAGTATTCTTTCATTAAGACATGAATGCCACAAAAGTAGCTTTCTAAGCAATTAAGAAGTTCCATAAAAACCAGACTCCCCACCCTCCCAACCATGGCTGTTTGCATCTTTTGAATATCTGAGGCTGAACTCCAAAACCTGCAGCAGTGGCCCCACAGCCTGTATTTGAAACCTCCCACACCCAGTTCATCTTGACCAGTGGGTCTGACCTTTTCCTAGGGACAAGCATGCTTGTGGTCAGTATTCTCCTGTAGTCCAACTCTTGCCTTTGCCCTTGGCAACTTCAATGCTTATGTGGACAACCTGCACAGCCAGGCACCCTGTCTCTCAGTTTCTTGAACTCTACAGTGATGATGACTTTCTTCTCCACTCAGACTTAGCCACAAACTTCTATAGTCACGCTCCAGACTTACTGCCAGAGACTGCATTGCTCTGAAATCACTTCCTCAAACTTGCCATTCTTCAGCCACTACTCCCTTTCCTTCCTGCTTCTATTACAGCAGAACTTCATTAAGACTGTCCATCCATCCATTTCTCCATCTACTATCTTTAATTCCCAATTCACTTATATTTCATGATGATTTCAACCTTTCTTGCAAAGACCCTCAGTTCCCCTGTCCTGTGCATTCCACGATCAAATTTCTAGTGGGATGAATATAGGACACCACCCCATGTCCATCCCCAAATTGAGGTTGTCCACATAAGCATTGAAGTTGCCAAGAGCAAAGGCAAGAGTTGACTAGAGAAGAATGCAGGCCACGAGCATGCTTGTCTCTAGAGAAAGGTTGGACTCGCTGATCAGGGTGTGGGAGCGAGGAGCCTGGGATCAGGGAAGTCCATAGAAAACAAATACAATCTGTAGGCCACTGCAGCGGCTTTTGGAGTTCAGTCTCAGATATTTAAAAGATGCTAACGAATTGAGTTTTCCCCATCATCATTCAAACATGCTTTTGTATCTTTTATTTTAAAAAGTTTTCCCTAACCACCTTCCCCTCAATTGCCTCTTTCACAGTCAATTTTCTAAGAAAACTTGTACACATATTTACTTCACTTCCTCACTTCTTACTTGCTTTTTGACCAGTTCCAATTTGGTTTACACCACCACCTTTCCGCTTAAATTCCTCTTGCTAAGGTTGTCAATCACTTGCATGTGATCAAATTTAATTGACACTTTTTAGTCTGCATCCTGTCTTGCTTCGCAGCAGCATTTGTCAGAGCTGTTGGTTCTTGCTGTTTTGAAATACTATTTTTCTTGGCTTCGGTGACACCACAATTAACTGGCTTTATTCTGCTTCTCTGGACTTTCTTTCCAACTCTGCCTTGGAGATGTCTTCAATTCAAACTCTAAATAGAATACCTCAGAGCTTGGTCTTGTGCTCTCTTATTTTTTCAAATTCTTGAGAATTTTGAATCTTAAAGATTCAAAGTTCATCTATACGGAAAGCACAAGTCCACACAAAGACTTGTGTGCATGAATGTTCATAGCAGCTTCATTCATAATAGTCCAAAACTGGAAATGACCCAAGAGTCCATCAACAGGTAAATGGATAAACAAACAAAAAAGTGTTATCTATATAATGGGATACTATTAATAGTTGGCAATAAAAAAGAATGAATGCTTCATACCTACAACACCATGAATGAACCTCAAGTGCATTATGCTAAGTATAAAAAGACTGACATAAGGGAGTACGTGCATACTATATGATGCAATTTATTTAAAATTCTAGAAAATCCCAGCTAATCTAGAGTGGCAAAAAGCTGATCAACATTGCCAAAGAGTACAAGGAAACCTTTCAGGGGTATGGAAGTGTTCTGTATCTTTACTGTGAGGTGGTTTCATAGGTGTATACATCAGTCAAAACTCATGAAATCGAACACATTAAATGGATGCAATTTATTGTAAGTTATATCTCAATAAAGTTGATTAAAATCTGTATGCTGACGATTCTTGCTTTTATGTCTTTAACATAGATCTTTCTTATGAGCTTTATACTGTGGATCCAACTATTCACTTGACATAGCCATTTTGATATTTCATGGGAATTTCAAACTTAATAAGTTTTAAAGTGAACCCTGGATTTATTCTCCACAACCTTTTTTTTCTTACCTCAGTAAATTTCTGTCTCAAAGAGACCTCAACATACAGTGGTTTAAATAAAATAGAGGTTTATTTCTGTAACACAGGACAGTCTAGAGATAGGCGAGTCAGGTCTGCTAGGGTGACTTTATCCTCCCATCCTCTGGATTTCGTTTCTGAGTTCCAGAAATGCTTTAGTTCTCTTCATATCCTAGCCAGCAGAGCAGGGAAAGGGCCAAAGAAGTGCCAGAATGTTACTTTTCAGGTGCATAACCCAGAAACATTAAATGGCCACGCTTCATAACAAGGAGGGCTGGAGACTATTGTCTTTATGCACCATGTACAATATTCAGCTAAAACTTTATTTCTGTGGTAGAAGGGAGGAACTGATTTTGAGAGACAGGACTTCTGGCTTTCTCTAAGGTAGTGATCCTCAACCTTTTTGGCACCAGGGACCGATTTCATGAAAGACTAGTTTTCCACAGATTGGGGGTGGAGGGGGAATGGCAAGAGACGGGAAATGGCTATAAATACAGATAAAACTTTGCTTGCCCACCCACCACTCACCTCCTGCTTTGTGGCCTGGTTCCTAACAGGCCATGGACTAGTACCAGTCCATAGCCTAGGGGTTGGGGACCACAGCTCTAGGGAATGTGGGGACTTGGGCAAATATATTTTTGTGGACCCCATATCTGTACAAGTTTATTAAAAATGTATCATAAAATCCATGGCCTATGTGAAGTAGAGTGATTTGTCTATGAAGACTTAGAATAATGGGTATAGAAGAGGTACTCACATATTTATATACTGTCTAATCAGTGTACGTGTTCAGGCATCTCTCATGTTCTTTATTGTCAATGTCATTGTTTCTGATAATTTTGTATCTCCCATGCAAAAAAAACTTCAGCAGCACTGTCATTACTCATAATGACATGACTCTTCAGAACTTTTTGTATTGAAACAGTATAGATCTTCTTGCTGCTGCAGTACTCTACTACCATTTATTTTAATGCTGGTTATATCATTATTCCTGATGCTGCATCATTTATCTATCTTGCCATCAGTGAATACTGACTCCCAATGACTCTCTTGAAGATTGTTACTGTGCTTCCTTGACCATGACTATGAATGCTAGTCACATGCAGAGTATGTAGAAACGTGCAAATGATCATTTTCTTGTGGTTTAAAATTTCCTATTCTTAAATTTATGATATAAATGTAGAACAACACATCTTCCAAACATGTCTTTTCTTGAAACTCTTCAGATTGGAATCATTGCATTCGCAGAATATAATCTCTTACAATGTTGACTGCACCTCTGCAGGGTGCAGGGGTGAGGGACCCATGGCAGAGTGGGAAGAGCAGTCCATTTGCACAAAGAATGTCCATGCTTCATCCAGCACCGACCTGAGAGAGTGTAACATTACCACATCCATTGGGGGCAGAGAAAGCATCCACTGGAAGGGCATGCTGTCAGAGGCATGAAGTCAGTCATGCCTCTAATGTGAGTTGGTTCAAGACACATTTCTTTTCTTCCTTAGTGCAGGCCCAGGGATGCAGACACCTCTTACCTTCCTATTCTTTTCTCTAGAAGACAGCCTATGGAGTCGGACATGGTGTTCTCAACCTCCTGACTCCAGCAACTTTTGAAGACAAGCATTCAATCCCTTTATGCTGAAGGCATGGGGTTACAAGGCAGACAAACGAGGGGACACTACAAGCTTTCCAGAAAAAGAATTACTAATTTCTCATAGCATGATTCCTGGGCTAGATATCATTCCTTTAAGATATGGTAATCCTTAAAGTACTTCCTTTAAGGTACGGGACATCTCTTTGGACTCTTATTCTCAGTTTTAATTTCTAATGGTGGAGCTTATCAACTCACTCTACACACAGAAGCTTCTTTATCTCTTTTAGGAAGTACTGTCCAGGCTTGGCCAGCCAGCCTTGGCAGAATCATGATTGTCATCTTATCTCTAGTGAATGATTTGTACTTGTGAGGAGCACCTCACTGAATCTCACCATTTTCCATTAAATGGTGGCCTCACACAGTTTTGAGTGTAAAAGAATCTGTGGATGTCAATGCAACAAGGCTAATGAAGTCTGTCATATGTTACATTTTAGAGTCATTGCGTCATGGTAACTCACAGCAGCATCATGGAGGAATAATATTTTTCTCCATTTAAAGATGAACAAAATGAGATGCAGAAAGATAAATAACTTTCCAAGTCTGTCTCACTTCAGAGACCTCAGTGTTTCTACCTCATCTGTTCTCCCAAAGGGAAGGAACAAAACACAGTTTATGCTTCTTGTCCTGGTGCCGCTAGAGAAACCAGTCTGAAGAAATTTTGACCAGCCAGTGCCAAATTCCTGTCTCATAGGCCACTTGTTCTTGGACGTTGTGAGCTGCAAAAGGAAATTTACCTCCTTAGGAAATTAAGCTGGACACAGCCTGGCCATCTGCTTTGTTGGCAAGAGCTCACATAGGCTGCCTTTATGGATAGGGGAGATGGGGCAGAGCATGTCACTGGCCAACAGTGCTGCTGGCAGTGAGGCACGGAGACAGACAGACTCCTAGGCAGCCTGACTGCTGTCAACATCTTAGAGTCCATGGAACAGACATATTGAAGACTGTACGTCCTGAAGAAAAGGATGCTTTGGGTCTTGGTATCAGTATAGTTGCGGTGGTGGAAGGAGACCCCGTTTTGTCCAGCTCTCTGCTAGGTATCATGCTAGGTGTGGAAGTTAGGGCAATAAACAAGAGAATATAATGATATAGAAAGACATTAAATATTAATACACATAATTATTTAATTATGATTGTGATAAACTCCATGATGAAAGTAGGGTGTTATTTGATAGCATGTAATGCAGAGATCTAACTGAGTCTGTGTGTAGGGTGGGTTTCAGGAAGGCCTCTCCTGAGAAGGTGGCATCTGTAACAAACCCTATGGATTGTTTGTAACAGGTCCTATAGATTGTTTGCCAAATGCCCATTTCTCTTCCCTCTTCCTTCCTTAGAGGACCACCCCTTGCCATGGTTTGCTTTTGCTTTTCAGATATATACCTTCCTCTATCTAGCCATGTGCTTCAAGGGGGGATATGGGTCCTGATTGATCTGAGTCAATCATTGTGGCATCAGACCCTTGCCATTGATTGGTTTGGACATGTGTTAGGTTAGAGCATGTGGTTGGTTACGGCATGTGTTACAATTTTGGCCTTTGAGACAAAAGGAATGTCTACCAGAGGCTTTTGGGAAAGGTTTCTTCACTCTTTATAAAGAACATGTGGCCCTTTCTGCTACTGAATGTTGTCATGTGTGGTACCCTTGAGTGGAACTCACTTGAGGACAATCCCACTCACCAAAGGCAGAGCAGAAAAATGGAAGGAATCTGGGTCTCAGTTGACTTCCTTAACTGTGTATGTTGATTGTGGAGCATCCCTAGCTTTAGATTTTTACATGTGCTCCTTATTATGGGAGCCAGTTGAGTTTGGGTTTCTGGTATGTGCACTTGAAAACCTGCCAAGAGTTATCCAGACAATGAGTGTGAATGGGAAGGGCCACTCCAGACAGAACAACATATGCACAGCCCTGCAGTGGAAATAGAAAGTGGTCCCACGTGGCTGGAAAGCAGTGGGTGAGGAGGAGAGAGGAAGAGCAAGCTGAGACTAGAGAGTTAGTAGTGGTTAGATCATGCCACTGTCATCTTTGGACATTAGCTAGTCATTTGGGCTCCTTACAGATGTATTGAAGCTTACAATTCCTCGCTTATTTTGGGTAGCTTCAACAGAGCACTAGACCGGAAGTCCCCAAACTTTTTGGCACCATGGAAGACAATTTTTCCACCGACTGAGGAAGGGATGAGGGATAGTTTTGGGATGATTCAAGTGCATTGCATTTATTGTGTACTTTATTCTATTATTATTATTACATTGTAATATATAATGAAATAATAATGCAATTCACCATAGGTTGGGGACCCCTGTGCTAGACAATTTTTACTTTCACATCTCTATGATGGAGAATGGGAATAATTATGGACTTTGATGGTCTACAGTATGAATTAAATTCACTAATAATCACTCAGTTCTTCAATATCCTTGACTTACGTAACTATAGCCTGGTTTCTGTGTTGTTGGTGTCTATATCATTGCTCCTGGGCTTGCTGTCCAGTGGAACTGCCGGAGGGTTACCCAGTCTCAATGGCATTGAATTGGGTCCTCAGCACTTAAGCATTTTGGGCAGTAGATTAGAGACTAGTTGTGCTAGTCGTGTTTGTTATAATAAAGCTGGTGATCTTCAAATTCTTTGGTCAAGTGATCTGAGGGAAAATCTGAGAATTCTATAAAGTAATGAGGACTAAGGTCCAATAGCTCTTGCAGAAGAGTTTCCCATGCAGTCCCTGTAGCTGGAAGAAGCTCAGAGGAATAGTAGGTCCAAAATATTGCTGCTAGGGGTATGGACTCTAATAAACTCAACATAGGAGACCTGCCTGCTCAGCTCAACCTTGCCCATTGTCATTAGCTCTCTGGCACGTGCAGGGTCTTTGCTCATTTCCTACCAGGCTCCCCTGGCTGTCTGTGTCTTCTGGCAGCGCAGCCTGCTCTGGACGATTGCCTACAAGACTTGGACCCTGACTTCCCTATGAAGTAGAGTGTTTAGGAGTTCAGGCTTTGGAACCAGACACCACTTAGCAGCTACATGAATTTGAGCACATTATTTAATTTCTTCATGCTATAGCATGTTTATTTATGTGTAAGATGGTATAATAATAAGAGTACCTAACTCATAGAAATGTTATGAGGAGTAAATGAAGTGATCCATGATAAGTGTTCAGCACAGCACAAATGTTCAACCTCTGATAGCTATTATTTAAAATCATTATTGCCATCATCACTGTCATTGGTATTTGTGGGTTGGATCCTGATTCTCCTAAATGCAGTATGGGGGATCCTATCACCCTTTGTCATTGCCATGATTAACATAATGCCACAACACAACTGTTTATTGAGCCATCTACCAGGTACTAACTTAAGAAAGCACAAAAACCAAACAAAACCAACAAAATAAAAAAACACCCCAAAACCCATTTTTCAAAATTCTTAAGCCAGAATGAACAGCTTGGCTTTACCATGAGTATTCATTTCTTATAATAAAATCTATTAAATAATTTGACACTATGTGATAATCTGAAATTTTAAAACTGTGACCGCAGAAATCTCTTTAAAAGTTGTCTTGCAAAAATATTTAATAATTTGATTTGTGCTCTTTGATAGGTACGTAAAACCACTTAATCTGCAGATTCATTATAAGTGCCTCATATTCGGAAAGAATGATTTTTTTTTTTTTAGTGTGTGTGGAACCTTCTGGGATGTCTCCAGCATAAGCACAGCTCTGAGCAAACTATGCTTTGCAAAGCCAGTTATTTGTTTTACTTCTGCCAGAATATTGAAAGTTTGCCTGGTGAACATTCCCTGAAATCAAAATGACTTATTATCAGGCTTCCTTTGCTTTTGATCCTGCTGCAGGATGGTGTGTTTTCCTAATGATGCAGAATCTCTCGTTAAGTTCAGGAAACAGGATATAAGGATAAGTCAATTGACTCAATTTATGGACATAATAAAACGGTCCCTATTACCTTCAGCAGTCAAGGCAAGACAAGGTGAAACACAGTGTTGTAAAGTTATTATGACAAAATAGTTTAGTATTTACCTGACCAAATAAAGTGAAAATACTGCATTTATTTTTGAAGCGGCATTTCAGACATTATGACCTAAAATTAATAGTGGTAGACGATCATTTATCCTGTCGCACAGGGATATTGCAGAGTTCACTCAAAGCCAGGAATATCTGCTATTAAATCATGGCAAACTAAAAAAAATTTTGAAGTATTTCCTCGTGTCTGCTCTATGTCTACTGTTGGCCCCACCGAGCCAGTGTTAACAGCTAAGGCATTTCTTTTTCCATCTTGTAATATAATTAAAAACAAATTTAGAAGCAGAATAGATGTTTTGTATGTAGAGCCCTGTTAGTTTTGGGGAAGGCATTGGCAATGCACACAACTGTTCCTGACAATTATAAACCCAGAAAAGGAAAAAAAAGGGAGGAAAGAAACCAAATTGACCAAATATGGTTGCTTTTGTCTTCCAGTGGAAAGTGAGTCTTTGGGGTGGCCATAGGAAAAATTGATGTAAATCAAATGTTTTTAACCTGCTGCATTTTCAAAAGAGATGGACATGAAGCTATAGGGTTATACATGTTTCAAGTAGTTAAAGGCTACCATGAAGACATATGGTATTAGTAGCTTATGATAACACTCAAGGTTAGAGCTGAATTTCAGTTTATTTCTGGCTTTTGATTGTTCACTGGACTCTAGAATTTAGAATCTAAAGTGTAAAGTATTTTTATGATCCTGAATTGAAATAAGACTCCAAGTTAGATAAGCAAGACTTTGTGGATATAAATCACATGTGAAGATATTTCACTTTGAATATCTAATCATCCGTTTGCATATGTTGATTGTGAGTAGCCAAGTGACCAAGAGTAAGAACCATGAAGTCTTTGCTGTCACCTTCTGCATAAAGCCTGCCCCTGACAATTCCATTTAAAATTGCGTTTGGCCATGCTCACCTCACCGACCCTCATTCCCAATCCACTTCGCCTTACACTGCTTTTTCTTTTATAAAGTTCTATTACCTTCTAACATTCTGCATAATTTGCTTTTTATATTTACTGTTAATTGTTTCCCCTCTCCACCACCATGTGAAGCCAGTTGTTGTTGATTTATCCTAAGCATTCAGAGCAGTGCCTGGCACATAGTAGGTGCTCAATAAATATTTATCGACCGACTGAATGAATCCTATCCCTCTTTTGCATAAACACTATAATGGTTTTCATTGACCTCATAATAACATCTGACTTCTTTATGTGGCATATGTGAGCCAGACCCAGCTTACCTATCCAAATATATTTCTTTTTCATTTCTCTCCTGAATGATTCTGGCTCTACCAAACCATGGCCTATCTTGCTTGTGGGTCTTTGCACATGCTGGTTCTTTTGCTTGGAATTCTCTTTGTCCTCCTTCCTCCTGGCTAACTCTGATTAAGTTTTTAGGACTCAGTTTTTCTTTTCTTTTTTTTCCCAGGAACCCTTGCCTGGCCTTCCAAGTGTATGTGTTCCTAAAGCACAATGTACTTTATCATTGCAAATTTATATTATATTGGCATTGACTCCTCATGACTCTTTCTCCTTTAGGCTGTAAGCTCTATGGGGGCAAGAGCCAGGCTTGCCTTGTTCATAGTTTTCTTTGTGCCAAATGCAGTGCCAGGCACCTTGTAGGAAATTCATCAAATATGTGTTGAATCAATGAATCATGAAAGGAAGTGTGTGTAACTCAAAGCTAGGATCATTCTACCTAGTAAGATCTGGGGAAGACTGGACCAAAGCCCTTTCTAAGTTGTTTTGACTGTCTCTAGGGGCTTATTACTTCTGGCACCAAATCTCCCTTTTGCATTGTATTGCTATCGCTCCTTAATTTAGCGCAGTGCAGTACACTGCAGTAGTTTAGCATATGGCCCTGGTTTCCTACCATCTAAGTTCAAATCCCACCCCTGTCATTTACTGGCTTGCTAACCTCTCTCTGACTCAGTTCCCTCATTTATATAAGGGGGATGAATATGATAATAATAGCACCTACCTTATGGTCCCTTACAAGGATTCAATTCGTTTGTACATATAAAGTACAAAGAGTTTAAGATATAGTAGGTCTCAATACATTTTAGCTTTCCCAATCAGCTACAGTATTACAGTATATAAACAAGGCTGTTGCATTTAGCAGAATTTACACTGAAGGTTTGCAGGTTCCAAGCTTATATCATAGGAAAGAAGCAAAGACATCTCTGTTGGGAAATGTCCTCTTGTCCATCCACCAGAAATTTTTCTCTAGCACTTGTCCTATCCTCTGCCTTTGCTCTTCCGTAATCGACACCTCGGTACCTCTCCCCACAATGGTGGCTTGAAATGCTAACTTGTCTCCTCTGTCTGTTATGTAGTGTATTTAAGTTCTGTGTCTCCTTCCAAACTGGACTCCACACCCATTTTTATGTATATAAAGTTCAGCCCAGCTGGGCCACCTCAGGGTTTCACAGATGCTCATCTTCCCTTTAATGGGGGGCCATCTTCCCTAGGAGGCAGCTTTACTTTTACATTGCAAATTTCTCTTCTTCATTACAGGTGAAAGAAACAAATAATAATGATAAGTACCTTAACAAGGATGTGTGTGTGTGTATGTGTATGCGTATGTATGACAATCATGTTCTTTGTGAAGCTGAAAATATTAGGAGAGCTAGCCAATTGTCAGCTTTTGCTTTGCTTTTGGGACAATGCAGCTCCCTTTGGCATGAACAAGACTGGTGGAAGTCTCCAACCCCAGGGAAGCATCCTTTTGCCTTCCCCCCCAAAGAAGTCCTTGCTTAAGTACTGTGCTGGAAGCAGCCACGTTAGCAGGACTCAGCTGCTGCAACCTTGTAAATGCCAGCAAATAAAAGTGTCAGCAGCCTGGGCTGTGGACGGCTGGCAGGGCCTGGAGTTTAGTGCTGTTCTGTCGAGATCGGCCTTTGTAGGGGGCTGGTTCATATCCAGCCCACATGAGTAGTGATTCAAAGTTATTTCCTACTGATGGCTCGTTCTGACCCCAGGAAAAGGCCTTTGGAGGTCTCCAGCAGGGAGGAATACCCACTCAACTTGAACTGCCCTCTCTCTCCAACAGATGGCCCCATCCTAGGTAATGATGGCATTTTGAATGGTTGGTAGAAGCTTCCCTACCACTTCCTAGACTGATAATAGAATTTTTGTATTATTTCTCATGGGACCCATAATCACATGAAAAAAATATAAGAAGACTCATTTTCTTTTCACCACTGGATATATTTATTTACAAAGAGGGACTTTAAATGGCCAGAGGCATATACACGTACTGGTAGTAAAACTCCACCCTGTGATTCACGGATTTCTCCAGCCATGCTTCCTGCAGCATTGAGGCTTTGTAATGTCACAGCGCTCAGCTAAGAGGTTTGGCCATTTCTGCCTTGTGCCACTGGACAGATGATTCCTGCGTTTGGTGAGTTTGGCAAAAGCAAATAGTGTAGTAGACCTAAGGGTAACTTTTACATTTCAATTTGAGAGAAAAATGCAGCTTTGGCCCTTGATATTGACTGTGTAGGAGAAAATGCTTGTTTGGTGGTGGATACGCAACAGTCTGGCTTCCAAAGCCTGTCCACTGAAAGCAGGATCCTAGCTGTGCGGCCAGGAAGGTTTCACCAGGGCGAAGTCTCAGGAGGGAAGGAAAACAGAGCCACATGTTTCTAAATACTCACAGTCGTGGGCATGTTAATGGCTTGGAAATCATAGAGAGGCATTTCAAATGATGTTTTCAAAGAAATTTTTTAAGACATGGGAAAATGGGATCATTAGTAAGTGAAGGAAACAAGTAAGATGTAAAATATACATAATATGATCTTAACTCTGTAAAACAATAGATATTAAAAGGGACACATACCCAGATGCCCATAGTGGGTGGCAAACTTATTACTGTGTTTTGGTCTTGTGTCTATTAATAATGTCTTACGATTTCCAGGCTTCCTATAGTGTAGTGAGCATATATGACATTAAAAAGCTCTACAAAATAAATTTTGATTTAAAAAATAAAAGGGGAACAGTCTACTTCCGTCAGTGACAATTAAAAAGGGTTTGATCTTTTACAATGAAGCAAAACCTGTTATTATTCCCTTTTATCATTCTCTGTGAGTAGTTAATATGGCCCTAGCTTACTTTAGCCCATTCTCGTGATTTGCTGTGTGTTTTCTCATGTCAAAAATAATGATGTATCACAACTTGGGTTCGCACATTTGTGACAGATGCTAACTTTTTGGGCCAAGTCAGGACCACTTGGTTTTAGCTTTGATGCTAGAGGGCTTTATCTTTTCATCTTAGAGCAGTGTGATAAAATTTCACAAATAAAATTACAAGATACATGCGTACAGTGAATATATTTACATATAAAAACTTGCCAGTGTTATTACTGTTATATTAAAATCTTGTTTAAAAAAGTAATGAAATAATTAAATATCCTAAGTTGCTGAGCTTTTATTTTTGGTGTTTGATTATTTTAGGAAGAAAAGGCAAATTCCTTTATTTAATAACCCCAATCTCTTTCCTCTCACCACTACATGATACTGGTATGTAAGTTTTTAATGGGCAGTTTACAAGATATATCTTTAGGTCATATCTATTGAGCCTAATCTTACCCAGAAGCCAGAGGAGAAAAACAAAACAAAACAAAAACAGATAATAGAAAGAAATAAAAATATAAAAAAAGAAAAAGAAAGTATAAAAAAATTTAAAAAAATAAAAATAAATATTAAGCCTAATCTCATGCACCTTCTACATCTACATTTATCTTCTAACATAGATTCTAGAAGTATATCTTGTGGAGTAATTGTTTTATGACATGTTTGTGAAAAAAGGGCTCTGTGCTCAAAAAATGTTGGGAACACTATGAACTGTACCACCTCCCAACTCTATTCTCAATCCACCTACTCACATTAAAGGCTCCGAAATGTTCTGCAGTAAAGAAATCCTTTAAATTCTTTTTAAACCAGTATTCTCCAAACATATCCAATCAGGATATTCAGAAACACCACCTCCAAAGCACTGCAAGAGCCTATATTATCAAAGCAACATTAAATGACTATCTTTTGCTGTACTTAAAAAGAAGCAGGAAAGTAGACAAATGGAATAAGCAAGATTTTCTGTAAAAATAACCCATAAAGGGTTTTATGCTTAAATCATAACCTTCTGCCCCAAGCCCTTTGATTAACTATAGGATTCCTGAGATTCTGAAGTGACTATAACAACCATTGCTTTAATTCAGGTCACAAAAGCACTAGAAACCAGTGTACAGTTCTCCTTGGCCATCTCTGATAGTTTTGATTTGTTCCCTAACTTAAGGGCAATGGCAGCAATATCTGCAGAGTTATCTATTTGATATAGAATGTTAGCACCCACTCATTATCCCTGACTCTAGAAATACCCTCCTTCTGTTTCTTTTAGCTTCTTCTCTTTCTCCTTTTGTCTCAGACCCCACAGTGACTATATGAGTATAACAAGCTCTCCCTGTAATACCATTTGGCCTCCCAACTCTATCATTTATGGGGGTAGGGCAATGGATCCCTATTCTAACATGCTTGCCTCATTTAAAAGATGGTTTTTAGACTTTCTTATCTGCAAAACTTTGAGGATATTATGTCTTTGAGAAGTCTATGAAGTCTTCTGGGCCTACTTTGTGACATTTATATTTTTTTCCAGGATGGTGGCTATACTTGTGCAGTGCCTAATGTATTGGAATCCTCCATTATTATCTTGTGCTTTTGAAATCAGCCCTTGCACTTACTGAAGTGTGGGCAAATCTGTAAACAAAGAGAAGTGTTCGGGGATGTCAAAGCTGTTTTACAAAAGGTATCCATGACAAGGCTAATTGATTCAGGGGACTTTGTTTTCAATAAAGGAACAGAGATTAGTTTACTGTCGATCTTAATTATTCCATCCATCAACCATTTGTTGCCCTGGGCAACTGGCATCGTCTTTGCCACTTGCTAATTTTAGCTCGTTTTACTCAGTGAGGCTTGTTTCTTTTGTTTCATTTTTGTGGATTTGGATGAGAAAAAAAGGAGCTGACATATTTATGGATGAAATTTTAAACTGCAATGCTGAATGTACCAACAGAAGACATTTGCTCTTTTTTTTTACTTTTCTTTTTATTTTACTGCAGATTGAAATTTATGAGCTATATGTGTTTGTGGGTGTATGTGTACAGGTGAACCAGATACGAACCTGTAAATGAATATAAGCTGGCCTACTAGCAAACAAACCAAAATGAGTGAGGAGAAAATAGAATTACCACTGGCAGAGGATATTTGGTCACAGTCTCAAGAGAGTATGGAAGTTCTGGTTCTTAGAATTTAAATGTGCCCGGTTGCCCAGTGTCCTTTTTCTTATATTACTTTTAAATTAGTTTGGGTTTTGTTTTGCTAGCTCTCAAATCCCAATCCACCTTTCTGCACATCTCCCTTCTTCATTCCTGTGCTTTTATGTGTCTTTGCCCTGTCTGCCTCTGCATACCACTGTCTTCCTGGACCACTTTGAATATATGAATTGTGGACAGAGGGGTCTTCTAATTGCAGCCACAGGTGGCAGGAGTAGAAGCAAAAGGCAGGGATTTGCCCAGATAAAACACAATAAAATACTTCCAGAAAAGAACAACTACATGGCTAAAAACACTGGGAACCTAAAAACTTGTGATTTGATCAAGGAGTGCAACATAATATAACTTGTTTAAATATTGTGTTTGGATGTTCACTTGTCTGGGCAGGTAAACTCAATTTCTTTGGAGGCAGCCTTGTTTATGTTGAGGCACAAAATCACGACTGCTTGGCACCTGCTGTTCCTTCTAATTGCTTCACATTATTGGCATAGGACTACACTGTGTAAGTCTGATCATATATAAGTAGAGTTTTCTAGTATAATCAGATGGAATTCATACCAAGCTAATCCAACAGATTTAATTTATATCTCTTCCCTTTTTGGCTATATGGCAGTTCTCATAATAGTTCCCAGGTTACATAAATGACTCCTGTCTTTGTCAGAGATCATGTTTGTTACAAGGCAAAGAAATTAACTTAGGGAAGCTCAAGTCAAAATAGGGCTGATTTAAAGGGTGTGGGGGTCAATCTCATGGAACCCAGTTATGGGAAATGTACCTGGGCTTCCCAGGAACTAGAATGCCACTAGGAAGCTACTCTCTATCTCTCTCTCTGTGCCTGCATATTTTCTCATCTCTGCTTTTTTTCTATAAATATACTTTATTATCCTCTGTGACAGATCAGCTCTTTCTAAGGCTCTTGCTTTTATGCCCACGTGAGGTCTGGCCACCATGTTAAATGATGTTACAGTTTCATGCTTATCACCGTCTGATGAACTCTCACTGACCCTTTTTCTTAATTCAAATGAAAGATTATTATTGATCTCCCCCACCAGACTATAAACTCCGTGAAGGTAGGAGCCATAGCTGTTTTGTTCATCACCATATTCTGATTGTCTAGTTCATGACCTGCGGTAGGTAGGCAATACATTGGCAAGTAAGTGATAACTTCAATATCTGGGTGTCCTGAGGTTTATTTCTGTTGTCTGATATATTTTCCTCTCTTAGTTTTGGTTAAATGGTCTCTTATTGAATGCTGAGCATTGCATATGAGAAATTGAAGAGATCATTTGAGGTTCTGGATGATGTTCTCATTACTCAGAGAGGGGATGTGCTTCTGACACTTAGACATACCTATATCAGAATAAAGGCTAATTACCTTAATCCATTCGGAGATTGAGCTAATCTAAATTTATGTTTAAGTCTTTACAGAGATTGTTTATTTCTAATTAGCCCTTATTCTTAGGGCGTAGACCTACAGTGATTCCAACGGAAAGTCTGGGGTGTTTTCAGGACCCTTATTCTTGGTGGGCCCTGAACTCTGATTTTTTTGTCTCAACAGCAGAAAGCTCTTCACGACTTTTTAGCCTCTTAGCCAGTACTTAAAATGCCTCAAGAATAAAGATGTTGCCAAATGTCAGGCTAATTGCTTTCCTTTCCTTCTCTCCAGGATCATGGCCCTCAGGTGTTTTGACCTTGGTATCTCTTTCATTGCATTTTAATTATTTTTTTGTTGTTGTTTGGTATTTTAGCCCATCTGATGGCTCTGGGTGAAGAGGTTGGTTTGATGCCAGTCTAGTCTACCATACCCAAAAGTGGAAACTAATTGTTGAGTTACTGAATTATATATTCTAGAGAAAGAATCTGATGGGCCTATTCTAGATTACAGGTCTAATCATCTCTGGCTGAGGGAATGGGATAATGTAGTATTTGGAAGGGCTGCTCCACTATGTATAAGAGAGGCTGCCTAAGGGGAGAAACTAGGCACCGTAAGCATTGTCACAGTGTCTGCTTCAACTATAATCATCATCATCATCATCCTTATTAATATCTCATCTTTGGAATTTTATGATTTATATTATAAAACTATGCAATTTGGGTTTTCTTGTCTGGTTTCAGTACACTAGGACCGGTAATAGGTATCTTAAATTTTATTTATTAATTTTAATTGACCAAAATTGTATATATTTATAGTGTAAAACATGATTTTTTCCCTTTAGATAAATTCTTCCTTTTTTAAAATTTCAGCATATTATTGGGGTACAAATATTTAGGTTACATATATTGCCTTTGCCCCGCCTGAGTCAGAGCTTCAAGCATGTCCATCCCCCAGATGGTGAGTACCACATCCACAACATGATGTTTTGAAATATGTATATATTGTGGGATGACTAAATTGAGCTAATTAACCTATGTATTACTTCACATATTTATCTTTTTTCTTGTGGTGAGAATGCATAAAATCTACTTTCTTCACAATTTTCAAGACTGCATAACATTATTAATAGCTGTAGTCACTATATTGTACAGTATATCTCTTGAACTTATTCTTTCTATCTAACTGAAATTTTATATCTTTTAACCAACATCTCCCCAATCCATCCCCCTCCGCCACACACACAGCCATTGGTAACCACCATTCTACTCTCTGCTTCTGTGAGTTTGACATTTTTAGATTTCACACAGGGATCTGTATTGTCTTTCTGTGCCTGGCTTATTTCATTTAATATAGTGTCCTCTAGGTTCATCCATGTTGTCACAAATGACAGGATTTCCTGTAAGAGGTATTTATGTTAACAGTTACTCTAATACACTGCGGTGTTTAATCATCCCTCATTTTTGCCATTGCCGTCATCAACAGCGCATACACCCAAAATATGTGTCCTAGATCTTATACCAGCTTGCCAGCTTTCCACTGTTCCCAACACTGTCTCTTTCCTCCTCCCCTCTCCCTCCCCAGACTTCCTCAAGCCCTGGGGTTGCAAGGCCAGAATTTGGTCCTTATACCACTTCTCTCTATCCTCTTCAACACTCTCCAATCCTTAGATGTGGAGTTCCTGAACAGCTCAGCTGACATTTGTTCTGTGCCTCAAGCCAAGTGTCCAGGGGCTGGTGAGTTTGAGGACAAAGCATGATGCCAGAGGAGCAGGGCAGAACAAAGGACCAGGGACATACTGGGGCTAACTGAGCTTCAATGTGAATTTAGTAAGAGGCACCTCCAAATCCTCTCTCCCTTGACATACAATGCTGAGTAGTCCCTGAACAAAGGCTCAGAATGGAAATACCGAGGTGAATGTTTTGAATTGATGACAACACATTCATTCTTGCTTGGCTGGTAGTTTAGAAATTAGGGAATAAAAATAAGAAAGAGATGCTTCATCGGGGAGAAAAGGAGCAAGATGGTCAGTTAAGAAATGAAGGTTTCCAATTTGCAGGATTAAAATTTTGCTTCAGCTTAATCTTTATCAGAGTCTGGACAAATCAAAGCTATACCTCGTAATACTTTATGTCTTATATGGCTACCTAAACTTGCCACTTAGACTTAGCAATAATGTCATCATTGTCATGCTAACACCTACTGAGAACTTATCGTGTTCTCAATATGCATTATCATTTAATTTTAATGTCATGATTACATTTACAGATGGTGAAACTGAGGTAAGTAATTTCCCAAGGTCACATAAAGCTTGGTAAGTGGCAATGCCAATACTTGAGCTCTGGGGATGACATCAGAGCCCTCACTTTTAAATACTACACTCTTCTGCATCCATATGTGCATATAATACATATTAAAACATTCCTTTTATGACTGCCAATATGGTAAGAAAAATTCATGGGAAAGTATGATTTTATGTAGTAAAAGGAACTGAACAATATAAGCTTAAATTAAAATTTCTGTATTATAGTATTTACCAAACTGCTGTAACAAAATGCAGTGGCTCAGTCAAGATAGATGTCCATTACTCTTTCATATAGTAAGCTGCAGTCCTTAATGCCCGGGTTGCGGCCTGGTACCAGTCCGTGGCCTGTTAGGAAACAGGCCACACGTCACTGCCTGAGCTCCGCACCCCATGCCCCCCACACCACCTCCCCACCCACCCCCGGTCCGTGGAAAAATTGTCTTCCATGAAACCGGTCCCTTGTGCCAAAAAGGTTGGGGACCACTGGTCTAGTGGAAAGGAGGGGGTCCATTCATCTAGGAATTGATGTTCCTTCTGTCTTATTGCTCTGCCAGTCCCAAGGGTGTTGCCCACATCTGCCTGGTTTAAGCTGACATTATTTCGCATACCAGCCCATGGGAAGGGAGAAAGAGAGAAAAAAATCGAGAGCTGGAAGTTGCACGCATCGTTTCTGCTCACATTGTATTTGCAAGAACTTAGTCACATGGCCACACCCTAGCTGCACAGGAGGCTGAGAGATGTATCTGGTCCTTATCTGGGTGGCTTGGTGCCTTGCTAAAAATTGGGAGGGAGTTCTATTTCTAAAAGGCAGAAGGAACAGTTTACTGGGGGACACCTAGCCTCTGTCTAACTTTCAAACTAGTAGCACCAATAATAATATACTTATGAGCTTGAAATTTTTGAAGTTATCTGGCATTGGTTATAAATGATTCTTTTCCTTATTTGTAATAAAACTATCTTCCTTGGATATAATCCAGATAATCAGCATCAGACTCTAACTCAAGGCAATTTCTATAGTCTAAATTATATTAAAACCAGAAGAAATTAGAGGGCATTGTTTTACTGCAAAAGGTATTATAAACAGTGTTGAGATAAACTTCACTATATAATTAAAGAATATTTATGGGTACACATTGTATAGGGCATCTGACTAGATAGTTGGAAGCAGTTTACAGAGATGCATTATAAACATGCTTTCCCTTCTCTATTTGATTTGTGAGATAAGATTGATGGGTGTACACATAGAACAAAAGGGGATTTAATAACAGGGTTCAGCCTCACACCAAGTAGGCATTCTGATTTAAAACAAACAGTACATCAGCATAAAAGCTCATGACTCTAAGCTGCTAGGCTTGATTAGCATCTTAGGACAAATTAAGGTTTCTTAAACCCCTTGTGAGGGACCGTGCAGAATGCAGTCATCCAAGCAGCTTGCAGCCCAGGAAAAATGAGGACATCTAGGACTGCAGTTTTTATTTCCAAAGAATGTTTGCTGTGGAAATTTGTGTGCATGAGTATTGATGAAAATTCACAATGGTCCCTGCTTCATGTAAAGCAAAATACCCTTTTGGGTGCAGCCAGGCTCTGAGTTACTGCCATTTGCCGTTATTCAGCGTGGCTTGGCTCCTGAAGTCAGGGCTTGTTTGTTTTGGTGATTGCACATTCTCTTTGTCTTGCATGCTTTTGCAGTCCTGCTTGCCTGAAGCAGTCGTTAGTTTTAGTTCGTGGACCAGGAAGGAGCTTCTCCAGGGATGGGCACTCGAATCACAGAACATGAAGCTGTAAGTATCTCACAGAGTACAGTCCAGCAACCTTGACAGATGAGGGAATTAAGGCCATGGGAAGTTGAGGGGCTTCATCATGGCTTCCTGGCTAGTTTAGGGTAGGGTCTAGAACCTACATCTCTGGACTCCTAGTCTCGTGCTCTTTCCCAGTGCCAATTGCCTTTATTAATTGTAAATATTAGGCAATTCGGTAATTTACTTAGCATTCTTTGAAATTCCATCTTCTTGTATAAAAACCATTTTAGAATAAAATATATTTGGATTCTCCAGTGAATTAGGCATTCCTGGCACAGGTAGGGTCTGTCCCAAGGGCCAGGAAGGTCTCACTTTGACTAAGAGCTCTTATTTAGATGGGAGATTATTTCCAAGTGAATAATTTGTATCCAATCATTGTAATTGTGTGTATGTGTGTTGAGAACATAATTTACTAACTATAAACATTTAAAAAGTCACAATTTTTAAAACTGTTTTAGCACAATGTATTTGTTTTAATAATACAGGAGACTTGACAACTGAAAGCCATGAGGGCCTTGTGATCTTTGAGAGATGCTGGGGTTACAAGGTGGAGGTACAGAGTTGAGGCTGAACAAACATTTGTTGAACTGAGTTTGAGTCCTGAGCATAGAATTAAGCTTCCATTTTCTTACTTTGCTGTTGAGTTCAGTCCCGGTGAAAATCGGTGAAGTACAGTCAAAGGAGCACAGGCTTGATGTGAAGTCATACATTTAGAACAGTAACTCCATTTACAAGTTATGTAGCCTTTGGCCAGTCATTTATGCTTCCAGAGCCTCAGTTTTCTCATCTGTGATATAGGAATAAGATCACTTGCTTCACAGTAAGGTTGTTGGGAGGATCAAGTAAGCTGATGTTTGTGAGAATCTTTTAAAATGGGAAGTAGCATTCCCATGTGAGGCATATTGATTTCTGTTATTATTATAGTAGCTTTATTATTATTTCAATTGTAGCTGATTTTCAGTTTAGTGGCCCATGTTCTAGTAAATTAAGTTGTTATAAGCTAGATGGAAAAATATGCCAAGCTGGTCATAGGCATTATGGTCTAAATGTTTGTGTTTCCTCAAAATTCACATGTTAAAATCCTAACCCCCAAGGTAATGGTATTCAGGAGATAGGGCCTTTGGGAGGTGATTAGGTCATGAGGGCACAGGCTTCATGAATGGGGTTAGTGCCCTTATAAAAAAGGCCTCAGAGAGCTGCCTTGGCTGTACTACCATGTGAGGACACACTGAGAAGTTCCCATCTATGAACCAGAAAATGAGCATACACCAGACACTGAATTTGCTGGCACCTTGATCTTGGACTTCCCAGCCTTTAGAACTGTGAGAAATAAATTTCTGTTGTCTATAAGCAACCAAATGTATGGTATTTTGTCATAGCAGCCCAGATGGACTAAGACAATAGGAAAGTATGTTTGGCTCACACATTCATGTGGTGATCTGAGAACCTGACAACCAGCAGTGCACCATCAAATCCAGAATATCTTTGTCAACTGATAGATACCTTCTCCGGGTATCATCCAACCTGTTAGGACAGGCCAGCTCAGCAGCTTCAGATGCTTCTGGGAAAAAAGCAAGAAAGAGCAGTCTCTAACCACTAACATGCCCCTTTGGTCTCTAGGATATCTGTTCTCTACTAACCTCCGTCATTTCCCTAGGTCCACAGGGAAGTAGTCATCGTAAGGTGTCCAGGAGGGCACACATAACCCCTGAGCAGTCACAGGAACCTCCCTATCCTCTGGGCATACATGATATTGACAGTCTGAACCCCTGATCCTGTTTTGATTGGATTTTGTCTTGTCCTGTATTATTTATTTATTTATTTTTGGTAATGAAATCTCACAAATATAAAAATCTGGGGGCATTTGTTCCAGACATAAAATGCTCCCTCCAACAGTTATCCCACTTCCCTCTTAAGGCTCTACCTTCATTGAGGTTTTTATGTTAATCTTGCTGATGAAGATGGGAAAAAATTCTTAGTAGAGGCCTGGCGAGGAAACTGCACATGCAAAAGCTCAGATGTCATTAACTCCCTGGAAGTCCAAGTACTTGAGGGATTTTTTAATACAATGTGAGGCACTAAAGCAGGAGAGGGCAAAGAACCAAGCAGCTGGCCTCAAAAGCCTATGGAAGGAGTCTGCAGCTGCCCCTGTTGGCAATAGGGAGCCACAGAAGTGTTTTAAGCTGGGAATGACAAGACCAGGTTTGCTTTTGATCCCTCTGCCCTTTCTTTGAACCTTTACTTGGAGGCCCACAGAGCTCCTAGACTTCTGCTGTGGGGGCCAGAGAAGTGAGGTCTGAAGGTGCATGTCCCAGAAGGATAGCTTGGGTGGGGTGGAAGGGCCAGCAGTTTCCTTGTGGGGGAGAAATGGTAGAGGCAGGTTATTTTTGGCTTTACGGCAGCAGAGAAGACTATGTGCTATGAAGTCAGAAGATGGTCCATGTTGCCAGGGCCAAGTGTGAGGGCTGTGCTCAGAGGTCTTCCCAGAGCCTGGCTATGGGCACATGCTGCTCTCACTGCCAGAGCAAGTTCAATTCCAGTTAGTCCTATCAGCCCTGACTAATCCACGTACAGCCAGCTTGTGCTTTTTCTTTTTTTGAACTTTAGAAGGAACAGAGTACAGCAAACAAACTTTCTATTGTAGTGAAGCTAGCCCTCGACTCATGGGAAACCTGTATCCAAGCCAGATGGTTCACACAGAGATCCGTTGTGTGATCTCAAGTTGTCCTACATCGCAGGAACATTCTTAGTCTCTCAAGGCAAGTGCAAATTTTGGCACTGAAACAATTTTCTGGTTTACATAAAGGCGTATTGATAGTGCTTTTTAAAAATCATTATTTAATTTCTTTTTAAAATTTCAACATATTAAGGGGGTACAAATGGTTTTGTTACATGGATACCTTTTATAATGCTTAAATCTGCCAATGCCTCGAGACCATTGGCAGGCATCTGGGAGGGATGCTGAGGAGAGCATTCTGATATTGATGGGAGATTGGCTTCAAAGGATCTTTAACTCTAGGACTGTGCATTCTGGGCACAGAGAGAGAGACAGACAGACAGAGAGACATGAGAAGAGGAGAAGAAAGGAGGGAAAAAGAGGGGGGAAGGAAAATAGGTACAGGTATAGTATCCCTTATCTGAAATGCTTGGACCCAGAAGTGTTTTGGATTTTGGATTTTTTTCAGATTTTGGAATATTTGCATACACATAATGAGTTATCTTATGTGTATGGAACCCAAGTCTAAACACAAAATTCATTTATATTTCATATATATAGCCTTAAGGTAATTTTATACAATTACTTTTGCTAATTTTGAACATGAAACAAAATTTTGACTGGGTTTTGATTGCAACCTGTCACATGAGATGAGGTGTGGAATTTTCCACCCTGGCATGATGTCAGCTCTCAAAAAGTTTCGGATTTTGGAGCATTTTGGATTTTTGATTTTCAGATTAGGAATGCTCAACCTGTACAATGACTTCCTCTCCTAATTGTAAATATGCCGGCTGAAGTTTAGAGAGATCATCATTCCACCTACTGTGTGAAGCCCAATTTAATTTCTTTTGATATTTTCTCTTTTTTTCCCTCTTTTTCATCCTCTTCTTCTCTCAGTTTGCTGCTGCTTTTGCTTCTCATTCTCTTTTTAAAAGAAACTGGTAAATAGAAAATTTTCTTACTCTAGTACAAAGTTACTGGAAAAAAAATCCAGAGTTCATTTTATCTGGGGATTTTAGAAACCTAGCCTCTCAGAGAAACCTATGTGAATGTGTGGTGGAACAATTGTAAAACACGCAGACAGCTACACAGGTATTTTAAAACTGGTGGTTCTGAGGGGTGATTGGATTAGGTAATTACCCTTGTAAAGGAGTAACTTAATCTGTGAGACACTTCTCCAGCAAAAAACTCATCATACTTGACTGGTTTAAAATAATTTCTTCACAAATTGCACTTAAAAATAATTGGGAATTTTAAAAAAGAAAATCTAATTTTTTCAATTAAAAAAATCAACTTTTAAAATTCCTCCCTGGTGGTCTAGTATTATTAAATATTCTTCTGGATTTTTTCTAATCTTGCTTTATTGGAAGGAGAAAAACAATTATCTGTAAACGTAATTTTTAATGCATGGTAATAAAAATAAATGGCATAGTTCTGCCGCAGTTCACCTAAATCTTCTTCCCTGGTGGTCTAGTGGTATTAAATAATCAGTACCACATGTATTCATCATTTGCTGACAGCAAAAGAAAAACTTCGGCATTTTATTGTCTAAAGAAACATGCGTGATGTTATTTAGGTTTCTGGGCGTGACTTTGCTGATGGTCTGTGAAGAAATGTTCATTTTCCATGCTGGTGGGGTTGTGCTTTTTGTTAATTTACATGGCAATTAGTATAAAACCTGAGACAGGCACTGTTTTCAAGGTTGATTTGAGTTCTTCTTGCAGGTTGCGCTAAGAATGATTTAGCTTTTTTCCTGCATTCACTGGGGAATGAAAATGTGTTATATACTGTTAACTCACTGTTTGGTGGGAAACTATTGCAATTGGGTAGCATGAGTAAATGGTAATATTACAGAATAAGTGCCATTATTTATTTATACAATTGTGTAGAGGTGAGCTGTTAGCAACTTTAGGAGAACTTTTCCACTTTGGTTCCTTGTGCCTATGTCCTTCATCTGGATGTGGCCAAATTATTATGACTTATATAAACAGAAAATTCCAAACATGAAAGTTGATTCACATTTCTGCTTATGTGTATGAGAACAATGTCTTGTTTCCTTTTGTGAAAAAAGATAGACTTATATGAGCTAGGCTGACATCACGGCACTCTAGCCCGGGCAACAGAATGAGACTCTGTCTCAAAAAAAAAAAAAAAAAAAGAAGATAGACTTATAAAAACTTCAGTAAGAAAGTTGAAGTCGGTGCCCTTACTGGAGCACGAGAAAGCACATTGGCTGGCTGGAGCACACACACTGACATCCATGTGTCAGGTTTGTAGAAGGTAAAATGAAAGGCAAACCAGTCTCATTTTCATTGATATTTTTTTCATCCTTTTCTTTATATAAACAAGAAAAACAGTCTAATTAAAAAAAAATCACAAATGAAAAAATTCTTTCTAGATTGTCTATTATGGGTCTTTTGCGAAAGTAAATGTGTCTGCAATTTTTAAAGAGTTTAGAAACTCACCTTTGTAAGCATTAGTTAAAATTTGCGTAGAGTGGTAATGCCAGAACAGAAGGAGCTACCATTGCTAAGAGTAAAAGCAATGAAGTCCCTTCTCCCCTAGAAATACATGCCTTACATAATTGAAGTGATGAGTGAAAGAATAGAGGAATGATAGTTATGAACATTTATGTATTTAATGGAGTGGTTTTGTCTCAACTTATAATCAGTAGAGGGAAAGCACCAGTGTGTTTCTTACTGTTATTTCTAAAGGGGTGGCACCACGTCATAGCAATAAACACCCAGATAGCATTGAGTTCAAATTCTATCACCATCACTTATTAGCTGTGTGACATCTAGCAACTTAATTAAACTGTCTGAGCCTCAATTTCTTCACTTGTAAAATGGCAGACAAGGACACTTACCTTATCAAGTGCTGTGAGGATTGAGCGATCTCTTAGCACAATGTACACTTAGTACGTGTGCTAAGTGTTCAATATGTGCTAACTTAAAAAAAAAAAGAAATTTATAGACTAAATTACTGTTTTTCATGTTTTGGGGGAATTTGTTGTTTTGAATTTTAAAAATTATTCTCTAAAATTGCTCTAGTCTTGGATCATAAAATCCATAAAAATGAGATTTTTTAAAAAGGGAGATAATAACCTTGTAAACTCCTAAGTTTATATGGCTCCAAATCAACAAGAAAGAGCAGTACTCCCTGAGCCCATTTTCCTTAGAAGTTCTTCAAACTGCCTTCAGAGCTACCTTATTTATCACTTTAAGTTCCGGAGAGAGCAGAATGTGGACGTTCAATGTTGTCTCAAATGTCCAGCACCTGCTATGTTCCAAAGAGTTCATAAATAAGAAGTACCCGTTAGATTGTTGTGAGATGCACTTTTGATTGCACTATTTAAACAAGTTGCAATAACTCAAGGAATTCAAGCCTAAGGAGCAAAACAGATTTTATTTTACCAGGGTCTTAACACTTTCCCACCACCTTGATGAGGGTGGTCCCTCTTTCTCCCTAAGAAATCCAACCACGTGAGCTGTAGATATTTTCCCCCTCAAAGAGTTTCTCCTACGCCAGCAGTATAAAACAATGAACTTTAACTCTGATAGAAATCTTCAGTTTGTAATTGGGAACATGTGTGCTGGGATTGAGTCGATTGCTGCTGCCAAGCTGTGTGTGGCAGAAGTGAATCTCCACTGAGCTCCAAAGCATTCCGGGTTTTATGGCAAGTCAGTCCCTCTGCTGGAGTCCTTATTAATAGGTTTTATTTAGGTGGCTTTAGCGATTGACTAGAAAGAGAAAAGCTTTTTGTAGAAGGTTTGAAAAACAGCCTTGAAGCCCTGGAGGGAATAGGTTTTAATTTTGTGGCGCTTTGATTTTAAATGATATTTGATGCTGTGGCTTTTTCTTTAAACTTCTCCCCCAGTTGATGCTAGCAGTGTCCCTTGACTTGTGGGGGAAACTCCCTCACAATGTAGCAATTACTGATTTATGTTCCAGCGATAAGAATGTGTTTTATTGTGGTCATAATATTTGTTCAACTTAACTACTATGTACTGTAAAGTATCATAAAAACTTCTCCTCTGATCAAATGTTATGAGACAAAGGATCATAAACTGCTCTCAATCCATGCACTCCACTCCTGTGCTATCTGTGGGCATGCCACCATGAAGAGAGGACGGACTATGGCCCGAGGATAAATTTCTGTGTCCTCCTCCTCCTCAGATTTTAAATCCAGTCCCCAATATAGGTCGTTTAAGTGTTTCTGATGCTTTCTTGTCATCAGTTGGACTCCCTTTCAAGGCTATTACCCATCCCTTTGTAAAAAAGTTTAGAAAGACTCTTAATTTCTCATAGCTCAATCTCAACTTCTCATCAGTCTTTCCCCAGTCTCTTTTGGAAGTTATTAATTCCACTGAGTTTTGCTGTTCACATTTAAACACAGCTTAGGTTCATGTATGTTCTATGATCATAGCTAAAGAAAAGGAAAAAGACCATTTTCCCCTCTTATCTTTTGTTTATTTATTTATTTTTTTTGAGACAGGGTCTTGCTCTGTTGCCCAGGCTGGAGTGCAGTGGCATCATCACATCTCTCTGTAGCCTCCAACTCCTGGGCTCAAGTGATCCTCTCGCCTCAGCCTCCTGAGTAGCTGGAACTACAGGTGCACGCCACCAGGCCACCTACTTCTTATCTTTTATTCTGATCTATTATTATTAGGGGCAATGGAGCAGCTTTTCTTAAGCCATTACTCAGTTCTCCTTCCACCTGAAGCTGACTGAGCTGAGGAAACCATGTTTCTCAGTGGATACTGCTGAGGAGACCCCAGGATTGACAGGGAAGAGTAGAAACTATTTTAGTGTTTCGGTGTAAGTTGTTGGATACCCCTTTGTCACTGTTCCCTTGAAAAATGTGGTGACTTGTGTAATGGGTAATGGAGGGTTACGCCACCGTCCAGCCCTAGGTAAAGGGAGAAGCAAAGGTGCAGACAGGATGGCACGTGGTCAGAGGTGGAAGTTCCTTCTGGGTAATAATGTATATTAATCTTTTGAGAATATATAGGCATTTATATTGACAAATGATGTAGTTTACAAATTTGATCCCTCTATAGATTTTAAATACCAGTTTTATTAAAATGGTAATAATTCATTATATTGTAAAAATTAATCATTGAACCTTTAATAACTTAATTTGTAATCATTTGGCCTAATAGTCATGGAGGGATCATGGACAGGAACAGGGAGATAGGCTGAGGCAGGGTAGCACTGTTGTTAAGCAGCAAGTGCTGAAGACCTGCTGTGTGGCCTTGGACAAGTTGCTTACCCTCTCTGTGGCTCAGCTGTCTCATCCGTGAAAATGGGGAATAATAAATGCAGCTACCTTATTGAGTTGTTATGAGGAATAAATGTGTTCATTCACGTAAAGTGCTTACATCAGTGCCTGACACTTAGCTAATATTTACTGAGCACTTCCTGTGATATTTTGGTCAATTACCTGTTTGTTTTTTTAAATAGCAACTGCCTCTAAAAAAAATACCATGTCTATTTACTTGCCTTTCTCCCCATTAAAATCTGAGTCCTTTTAGTCATCTTGTATCCCTAGCACTACCCTGCAGGAAACATCACAGTTATTTCTTGAATGAATTGAAGCGGGAATGGCAGTGAACTACTGCCTTCTCCTGCTTTCTCCTTCACCATGGAAGAAAGGAAAAGGAGCACGAATTCTGCCATGGTGTACGATTACTCTCCGGGGGTTGTCTGACCACAGCAATTAAGAATTCACAAAGATGATTAATCTTACGTGGCTATGCTAGTAAAATAACTTTGATAGGCTCATTGAACTGGAATTTCCCTAAAGGGTCATAGAAGCCATCTCCCAGCTTTTGGGCAGGTGGTTCTAATATAATGTAGAAATGTTAGCTGTGCACTATTTCTAATAAATCTCCAAAAGAAATAATTCCTTATCTTCCTGGCTGCTAATATATAATAATTTAGTGGCCTATATTTCTTAAATAAGAACTTCATTGAGTAGTTTTAAAGGCATTAAAGATTTAGGTGAGGTACAATGAAATGAATGTCAGACTTAGGAATGAATGTTCGTTCAGGTAGCTGTTTTTCCAACTCTACATATTCTTTAAAAATGAGCTGGGTAAGTGTCAATCCTGTGTGGCTTAATTAACATCCTATCTAAGAAGAGGTTCTGTGTACTGGGCACCCTGCTCCAGGCTAGGACACAGGATAGCAGTGCATACTGCACACGTGGTGCCTGCCCGCCAAGAGCTTCTACTCTAATAGTAAGGCTAGACTTTGAACAAGCAATTGAAAGTGCACTGAGTATTTTAGAGAAGATTTTGGTCAAGGAATTCTTTCTGGGGGAGTGGCCTTTAAAGAATGGAAAAGGGGGGAAATTCACTCAGATGAGGTTAGAGAAGTAGGCAGAGGTCTTCTGGGCCATGTGTGGTGGCTTTGGACTTTGTCCACTTAGCTGAGCTGTGCTGTATTTGCCAGAATTCTCCTTCTTGTATGGTTCTGGGTTAGTGTAGACCTCAAGAGACATTTTATGGGAGATTTGGAAGGCATAATGCAGCAACAGCCATCCTTTTCCTGCTCTGGGCACAGGTGCTATGGCAGCTCATGATGCTGGGAGCTCTTTGCTTACCTCATTGGTAGGAGCAGCACCTGCATCTGCTGCTCTTTTGCCTCCTGCCAGATCTTCTCCTTCAGCCTCTTCAAGTTCTGGGCCAAGTGCACGGGCGGCTCCATGGCTAAGACTGGGGTTAAAGTTGGTGAGAGACAGACACAGGTTCCAGTTTGTCTTCAGTTTCCAGTTGTCCTTGTGGATCCCCATTCATCTCTGTGGCTTCCAATTTGTTCTTGCTCTTGTCTACATCCAGCTTGCTGATGGATCTCCACTCTTATTGATCTTTGAAAACTTTAGGCTCAGAACTAGTTACAGAGGCAATGGCCAACATAGACTGCTCCATCAGCGCTCACAACTGTGTATGGTCTACCCCATTTAATAAGTCATTTATTCTTTAGTATGGTGGTTCTTCTAGTCTGGTCAAACCCTGACTGATACACCCTGAAAAGGATTTTGGTATTTATCGTAAGAGCTGTGACAGCCGTGGAAGTGTTCTAAGCCAGAGAGTGATGTGATCAGAATTTTTCCCCATTCTGTTTGCAATGTGAAGAATGGCTTGAAGTGGGGTTATTAGGATAAGAACAAATGTGAGGAGGTCTGTGGGCAGAGAATGCTAATGTTAACTAATAACCATGCTTCTTTTTTTCTGGCCCAGAGTTGGAGCACTTCTTTAGCCTTTCCACAATTTGGTGAGGCCGCATGATGGAGTCCTGGCCAACGGAATAAGAGTGGGTGTGATGCCTGCCACTCCCATGTTCAGCAACCCTCTATCCTCTCTCCCCTCATCTGCTGGACAGAAGCAATGGACCCAGTAGAGGACCCAAAAGCCCTAGAAGATAACAAAGCCACAGGATAGAAAGAGCCTGGGTCCCTTAACAACTATTTGCAATAAGAGTCCCATCACCAACTTCTATTGAACTCTACTGGGTGAAGGAATAAATTTTTATTGTGTTAAATCGCCTAGATTTTGAGCTTGTTTGTTAAAGTAACAAATGGTTCACCTAAGGAATATAGAACGTGGGCAATAGATAATGCTGGAATAAGGTGTACTGGCAATGGAAATGAAGAGAGCTATTTAGAAGGTAGAATCAGCAGTTCTTGGTGGTTGATTAGATAGAATGGTGATAGAGAAGGACAAGTTAATGGGGCAGAGTGAGTCTCAAGTTCCAGTTTGGATAACAGATTGAATACTAGTGCCATTGATTAAGATAATAAACATTGGAAGAAAAGCAGATTTTGAAAGGAAGGGGTAAGAATTCAGCTTAGTATGTGGGGCGTTTGAGATGCCCTTGAAACCTCCAAGTGGGTATGTTTTTGTTTCTTTCTCTTCACTTCTCTTGGGAACTTGATACTGGCTCTGACAAGTAACTTGTACTGTATCATGATCTGTGTGACATTGTGTGTTGTTTTTTCCTTCTAGTTCTTGAAACCTTTCCAAGAATATGCTACACAGTCTTATCTCTATCAATTTCTAATTTATAAATAGAAGGGGCTGCCCTGCAAAGAAGGAAGGTGGCCATGATCGACCTTGCTAGGTTGTCTTCTTCATCTTTGCTCTTACCTGGCCCTCTTATGGAAGATAAAAGGCAATGCAAGATGAGCATCCTCAGAGACATCTTTTTATTTGGGTTTACATGGATTGTAATTGCCAAGAGGTGCTTGGGCTACCTTTAGAGCAGGGGTCCTCAAACTTTTTAAACAGGGGGCCAGTTCACTGTCCCTCAGACCGTTGGAGGGCCGGACTATAGTTGTAAAAAAAACTATGAACAAATTCCTATGCACACTGCACGTATCTTATTTTGAAGTAAAAAAATAAATGGACAAAAACACCTGCATGTGCCCTGCGGGCCGTAGTTTGAGGACGCCTGCTTAGAGGAAAGATGATTGTTAACCTCTATGGTCCAACCAGTCCTTCATGTCTGGAGATAATTAAAATGGACAACAGTGATTTTTTATTTCTTCTGGCTTTGGATGTTAACCTGTGGAAATGGTATTAATACCCATGACCAAATAGGCATTTATTGATTTCAGTTTTCATAAGCTGCCTATCAAGTTTGGATGCAAACCAGTAACCCAGAGGTGGGAGATGTAATATTCCATTGCTAGTGCCTAGATCCATAATCTTCATTTCTTCTGCTTGCTTCCACCTCTCCTCTGGACCACGATCTAGACTGGCCTAAGTGTACTCATTCATTCAACCAATAGCTTGTTCCTATTATATGCCAGGTGATGAGCAGAGAGTAGTGGGGATGCAAAACCCAACAAGTTGGAGTTTCTGTGCTATAAGAGCTTATATTTTAGTGAAATTATAGATAAATTATTAGGAAGTTGTAATCCAGAGTGGTAATTGCTATGGGAGCATGCACAGAGGAGACCTAGCCCAATCTTAAGGAATCAGGAAGGTTTGCATAGACTTGACAGAAGGGGTGAGCAGGAAGAGGGGTTGGGAGTTGAGGGGAACAGGGGAAGCACTTTGCCAAGGAAAGGCATGAGTAAAGGGGTCATTTTCTGCTCTTACTCCTGGGTGATCTTTGCATGGCACTGTCCACCACACATGGGAGAGAGGGCTGTTCACAGAGGGCTTTATTCCAAGGGAACTAGGAAACAGGGGAAGTTTGTTTCTCCTTGGAGGTTTGTATGGGTTACTTCAATATTTTGAGTCTATCAAATCATCATGTTGTACATCTTAAATATATACAATAAAAATAAATTAAAAATATTTTGAGTCTAAATTTCTGTGTGTATGTAAACATCTCCCTACTTCTTTTTAAATATTCCCCTCCCCTAAAGTCCCTAGATTACAGAATATGGCCCTGATGGATTAGATGAGGTAAGATGCTGGTGCTGGACTCAAACGTACATTGTTTTCTTTCTTCTGCAGGTGCCTGAATCTGACATATGGGAGATATTAATTAAAAACACAAGGGGAGATGGATTTACATTTTTAGGTACAAACATACAGGGGCAAAGGTGCCTGACAATGATAGTTCAAAAACCATGGCTCCAGAGGGATGTATGTAGTTGTGATAGGCAAGAACATGATGGGGATTTTGTGTCAACATAGGAAAAAGCAGAAGTAACCAGAAATAGACAATATGTGAAACTTCTCTGGGATTTCCAAGGAATGCTCAGGTGATTCAGATGCAGGGGTCCATGGAGCACAATTTTAAGAAACAGGGCTCTAAAAAAATCAACTTAAAATGAGAGGTTTAATTTCCTTTTTTCCTGCAGCTCCATGGAATTGTTTTCCATTCATTTTTGGCTCTTCTTGAAGACATTTCCACATGAGGACATAGGGAGAGCACATTTGCAAATCACATTCAGGGTGGTGAGAGAATGAAATTGAAGTGTCAGCAGTTTGCAAGAGGAAGGCTGTATTTCCCCCCCACCCCTGCACTCTGTTATTACCTTATTCAATTTTCACTTTATTTTGAAGCACATGTATAGAAATAAGCAAATTATTAATTCAGGCTTGTCTTCAATTTTGTGCTTGGCCTGCAAACCTCTAACATCTCTCCCAGTTCCCCAGGCGGACTGCTGAAGGCTTGGTGATAGGCTGAGGCGGGCATATTCATTATTCAATATGAGCTGCAAGCAATTTGATATTTCATGTGAGCATGTGGCAGAGACGAGAAGGAGGGGGACATGTCATTCAGGGGAATACGGTCTTGCCTGCTACCATTTTCACGTTTAGCTGAAGGCTTAACATTAGTTGTGCTCACATGTTTCAAGGATAAGGATAATTCCATTGAGATTCCTGGTTACAACCAGGTATTTTTGTCTTTGTGACACGTCCTATTTCTCTGTGCAGAAGAGCACTTCTTGAGCCAGGCCATATGCTCATCCTCACTTGGGGGGGCGGGGGGGGGATGGGTGGGCTTCCTGTGTTCTGTCTGGGGCCTGGAAATGATGAGGTCCGGAACAGCAGAGGGCGCAGTGCCTGGGAAGCAGCCATAGTTGGTGTGTGTGGGGGGGGGGATGTGCAGGGCCCCTGCTCCGGAGGCTCTGGAAGTGTTTCTAGATCGTGTCTGCAGCACGTCTCAACATCTTGATTCCACTGGGGGCACCCACTCTCTTTGAAAGAGGGCTGTTATTAGAGAAATTGGCCCCACTTTCTTCCTTCCTCACATATCTACAAATGTCTTTTCCTCTGCTTATGTACTTATAGGCTAGCCCAGGCGTTAGGAGCATAGAATTTTAAAATGGAGAGGTCATTAGAGTTCATTTGTTTTAATGTCCTCATTTTTCCCTCTGTAGAAACTTGGGATTGGAGTGGTTAGGTAATTTGTCCAGGGACAAATTAGATGCAGCCCAGGGATCAGATCTTGGCTATCTAGAGTTACCCAATTGAGTGCTCTTTCTACTAAGCCAGCAAATACCTAGAACAGTGCCTGAAACACAGGGATATCTCAATTTATGTGTGCTGAATGATGGTTTTTTGTGTAAACTATAGTCTTTTCCACAAATATTTGGTCCGAGATGTATACGTTTTCAATACTTTTTCCAGCATGTCAGCAAAAGGTCTGAGAAATGTCTTCTTGGCTATCTGAGAGAATACTTCTCACGTTTGCAATGTTTGGAGGCCTGGAGGCTGAACCACCCCTGCCCCACCAAACTGCTCTTTCCTGGTGTTTCGCAGAGGATGACTCAGGCCTTCCCTGGCTGATCTGTTAACTGAGTAATATCAGCGATCACTTTGGGATGAGAACAGTCTGTGTGTTTGAAATAACAATGAACAAACTGATATTGAACTATCAGGCAAAACCAAAAATGTCTGGGATGCCCTCACCCCAGCCATTCTGAATGGTTTCCTTAAGCAACAGTAGCTGACTGTCTGGGCTGCTGCTCTGGCGCATTTTGCTTGCAGCGGGCTAAGGTGCCTAGTTAATTGGCAGACAAGGACATGGAGGGCACAGAGAACGGCTGAGTCCAGGAGATAATGGTGGTTTAGCTGAGCTGCTGGGGCGAGTTCGCATAGCACCCTATTAGGGTCAAAGGTGAACTTAGGAACATGAAGACTTAAAATATACTTTTCCTGGAGCAATCTTAAGGAGCTTCCAACCCCCTATTCTGTGTTTGTTTCGGCTGTCAGTTTTTACACACACGCTTGCACACACGGTTATGTTTATTGTCACACTCCGGGTGTGACTCTAAAGCAGTGTGGTCTGAGGGAATTCTGGGGATCCCCAACATGCTTTCAGGGAGTCTGTGAGCTCAGAACTATTTTCATTATAACAGTAAGACTTTACCTGTCTTTCTCACTGTCCTTGTCTCATGGTGTACGGTGGAGTTTTCCAGTTTACACGACATGTGTTACGCAACAGACTGAACGTACGAGCAGGCACGAGAATCTGACTGTCTTCTATTAAGCCATACATTAAAGGGATTTGCAAAGGTGTAAAACAATACCATTATTCTTGCTAAATTTTGTTTTGGAAAATGTAGTAATTTTACACAGAAATATTTATATTAACAGAGTGGATTTATTATTGTTATTTTAAAGTAAATCAATAAACGTTTTACACATTTCTCCATTTTAATTTTTAATGTGGTAAATGTCAATAGCTATAACTAACATAAATAAAAGTTCTTTGAGGACCTCAATATTTTAAAAGTGTAAAGGAGTCCTGAGGCCAAACATGTAAAAATCATTGCTCTAGAGCACTGAGATTTCTGTCTGTCTCTGTTTCTCTCTCTCAAAGAGTTGTTATAACACACGTCAAGTGAGGGTTTCCCCTCCAAATAATCACTTTGAAATCCTATATTCACTCTTAGTATAGTGATGTCATTATGGTCCCCTTTAAATCTCCCATTTGGAGCTGTCTGTGGGCCAGGTTTGAGCTTTCCAGAAAACCCAGCATTATGATTTTATCTTCAAGCCTTGTTTTTGATCCATAATGCATTATCTCCATTGATAACCTACATTACTCATCAAACCAGGCTTCACATAACTTTGAACTCTTTGCAACACTAAAATCTATCATTCAAGGAACCAACATCTGCAACCAATACGGTCATATCAGAAGGATATCCCTGAGTTCAGAATGCAGCTCCTCAAAAGGAGTTACAAAAATATTTTGAGTAACTGCAGTATCATGCCAATTAATGTAGCTTTCAAGGTCCCTTCTTTGAGGGAGATGCCTTTGGTTGAGATATGTAAGTCCTGGAATGTTTATTACACTTGGTCTCATTAGTTTATAGTTTTATCTCATAAAGCTAAAAAATATAGGACACACACAGTGTTCGTATTTTCAAGCATCGTGCTTATTTGTATACTAAAATCAAATCTTATGACTTGTCAGATATCTTTTTGATTGAGTAATGAGTTTGCCTTGTTTTCAGTGCTCGGTGATAATCGTCAGAAACAGAAGTGCACAAGCGAAAGCCTGGCTCTACTTACTGCTGTCTCATGGACACTCCACAGGGACAGTGGCCTGTTTTTGCAACTTTCAAAAGGGTGCATTACATTTTCTGTGTTCGTGGGAGCCCTCCTGGTGATTATATTTTAGAAGAATCTGTACATTTTCTGAGGAAGAAAAAAATGGTATGGTGTTCTACAGATCTCTCAGGGAAGAGAAATCTCAGCATTTCTTGTTAGAAACACTTTTCTCCAGGTCGTGTAGCCTCCTCTGCAGGTGGATGAGCCGGGGCAGTTGTGGTGGTGTCCACGACAGGACTGAAGGGTTAAATGGAATTATGACTCTGAACAACAGAAGAGTTACCTTTCCTGTCTTCTAGAGAGGAATACAAGGTATTGATCCAGTTCTGCTGAGAGGCTCTTCGTTTATCAATGAATTTGAAACAGAAAACATCTTGAAAATGCAGTCGGGTGAATTACCAAGATCAGAGGTGCTCTCAGAAACATCAGATATGGGCAGGCTTTTGAGTTTGCAATGTAAGGTTCTAGGACTACATCGCTGTGTTATCTGATGTCAGTGCCTTTTCCTTTTCTTTTTTTCTTCTTTTTTTAAATAGGAAACTACATGGGTACATAGACTATAGGCTGCATTTTCATCTATTTACATACTTCTCTTTAATTTTCCATTTCTTCTGTTACAATCTCTGACACATGTGATGTACTTAGAGATACCAGTATATCACATGTTCAATGAACATCACTGAAAACAAAAGAGGAACAACTTAACACTATTTCCAGTGCTTGTTTTCTTTTCTGAGCATCCATTCCAAGCAGAATAGTGCTTGTTTTCTTGAAAATATTATATAACTTATGATTCTTATTTTTTGTGTATATATGATTATATATTTTGTATTTTGATGTGTGATTATTATTTTATCACTTCCCAGTCAAGAACTCTGAAGCTCAGGTTAAGTGACTTGTCTAAAACCACAGGTGAATGACAAAGTTGAGATTTGAACAAAGTCTGGCTCCAAAGCACAAACTCTTTGCAGGAAATCAAGCTGTGTTTTTCCAATAAAGGAGTCCATTGAGGCAGTAGTTTTTGGTTTTTCTTTTTAAGTGAAATTGTTTAAGCAACTGTTCTGGTATATTATGTTTCCCCAAAATATACTGCTTAAGTTCATGGCTGGACAGGTGAGCACTGATTAGGGGAGGGAGAGCCTAGAGCCTTCCTTAGGGAAGGGTCTAAGTCAGGCTGGAGAGTCAGGGTAGTAGCCCAAGACTTGTTTCTAATTCATATACGCATTATATTAGTTTCTTCTTGCTGCCATAATAAATCACCACAAACTTAGCACTTAAGCAACACGCATTTATCATCTTATGGTTCTAGAGATCAGAAGTCTGACATGGGTCTCAGTGGGCTAAAACTAAGGTGTCAGCAGGGCTGCACTCCTTTCTAAGGGGTCTAGAGGACAAGCTGTTTCCTTGCCTCTGCCAGCTCTTAGAGAGAGGCCACCCACATTCCTTGGCTTGTGGTCCCCTCCTTCATTTTCAAAGCTAGCAACGTTGCATCTTTGACCCATCTTCTGCAATCACACTTGCCTCTCACTGACTAGGGAAAGGTTTTTTGCTTTCAAGAACTTGTGATTCGATTGGCCCTACCTGAATAATCCAGGATAATTTCCCCATCCCAAGACTCTTAATGTTAATCACACCTGCAAAGTGTCCCATCTACCATATAATATAACATAGCCACAGGTGTAAGGGATTAGGGCATGGGCATCTTTGATGGGACATTATTCTGTCTACCATGTGTGTGAACAGGACTAGGCATGTTGTTGTACTGGGCTGTACCACCTGTTCTCACAGAGGGGCCTGGTGTCAAAATGAACCAAAGTTAATACGAATGGAGTGACTCTACTTAACAGGTATTTATTAAGCTTATTGAGCACTCAGTATTTCTTGAGATCAGTGGTTTTTTTAAAAAAACTAATAGACTTTATTTTTTTTAGAGCAGTTTTAGGTTTATAGAAAAATTGAGCAGGAAGTACAAAGAGCTCCCATACACTCCCTCTGCTCTATTCATTCTCCCCTATTAGTAACATCTAGCATTGGTGCGGTGGATTTCTTACAACTGATGAACCAGTATTGATATATTGTCTTTGACTAAAGTCCATAGTTTACACTAAGGGTTTGGTGGTGTATATTCTACAGGTTTTGACAAATGTGTAATGCCATGTATCTACCGTTATGGTATCTTAAAAATAGTTTTCCTGCCCTAAAAATCCTTTGTGCTCACTTATTCATCCCTCTCTCCCCTTTCCTCTTGGCAACCACCAATCTTTTTACTGTGTCTATAGTTTTGCTTTTTCCAGAATGTCATACTTAGAATCATACAGTATGTACCCTTTTCAGACTGGCTTCTTTCACTTAATAACATGCATTACAAGCTTCTCCTAGGTTAGTCTTTTCAGGGCTAAATAGCTCATTTCCTTTTATTGCTGAATACTATTTCATTGAATAGTACTGTAGTTTGTTTATCCGATTACCTACTGAAAGTCATCTTAGTTGCTTCTAATTTTTGGCAATTATAGATAAAGCTGCTATTAACATCTGTGTGCAGGTTTTTGTGTGGACATAAGTTTCTGATAATTTAGGTAAATACCTAGGAGCGCGATTGCTGGATCATATAGTAAGACCATACTCAGCTTTATAAGAAACTGCCAAAAGATCAGTGTTTTTTAACTTACAACTTCAGAGTTCCTGGAGAAACTTGAGCTAGCAATGTTTTGGGTCTGCTTCCAAAACTTAGACCAGAGAAATTCTGATGTTATGAACTTTATATATTGAGATTCTGAATAAGATTGCACTTACAAAAGGTTTCTGCTGCTAAAAAACAGTTGAAAGCTTTTGAAAATCTAATATTCTATTATAAAGGTCCTCTCCTCCCACCTTCATCTCCTCTCTTCACCTTGACTGGGAGCCCACAAGGTGAATTGCATTGGAGGGGGGTCATTAGAAGGACATTGAACGTCACACTGCAGTGGACCAGGCGCTGCTCACACTTGGGAGAAGGCAGGCACACCTTCTCTCCTGGAGAAAGATAACACTGCAGTCTGAACACAATGAAATTATTGTCCTAACAATAACATATGAGAGTGCTCTGCAGCAGAACATAACTCCCCAAGGGCTTACGACTATGCAGTTATTTGTCTAAATAAAAATGTACACCACACACCACCCACTCGCCTTTACTCTGCTGATGACTGATATGCACAGCCTGCATTTGACTCTTATGTGGCTGCAGAGACTGTGTCTTGGTGGTTGAGAAAGTGGCCTCCCACCCTCAGTACGGAGTTGAATCCAGTTCACCTTTAACTTGCTGTAGGACCTTTGAAAAATGGTTCATTCTCTCTAAAGTTCAGTTTCCTTATCTATAAAACGGAGGCAATAGTAGTATCTACCTTGTAGGGTTGTTGTGTGGATATAATAAGAAGACGCAGGTAAAGCCTGATTCCTAGCACATAGTAAGTTCACAACAAATGCTGGCCATAAAGAAAACTACTTTTCTTTTTAAACTCCCACCTTTTGGTGAGGGTGGCCATTTCCCCCCAGATGAGATCTCAGAAATAGGATTAGGTAGGATGGTGTTTAATAGTCTTCATGTAGCCCATTGTACTAAGAATCCCTTTCATCTGGACACCTGGGTTTACTTAACCCCCATCCTCCACCCCACCCACCTTTCCAGACCAGTTGACCCCAGATTTCAGTTCCATTCCTAACTACAGGCAGGTGGTTTTAAGGAGCCTGAGGACATGCGCTCACTGATTTGGTTTGGTCGGTTTTACATCTGGTCTCGTTCTGAGCCTGACAGTCCAGCTCTTCTGTTAACTGAGTCCCTGCCTTGTGCGCCTCTTCCTCAGTGACATTAGAAGAGACTTTTTTTTTTTCCACCCAGCATTTTATTTCCTGAAGGGATTTCTGCCTCCGAACTCAAGTTCTTCCCCATAGTTGAGTCATCAGAAACCTGCCCCCGACAACCATCTGCACTCCTGGATCCCTACTGAGCATCTCTCATTAAGCCATAAACTGATGACCTGCCCTATCCCAGACTGGAACAACACTCGGCACTTACACTGATCCTTCTTTGCACTCTTGTCCTGGATTGAACATGCTTTCAGCTTCACCTTGCAAGGTTGTCGTGCCTCTTAGCCCAACTCCTTTTTTTTTTTCTTTTTTGATAACCAGACTTGCTGCATCGTGCAAGATCTATCTGTTGAACATTTGTTCTGAGCCTTTCCCAGCCTGACCTATTTCACTGTGGTCAAAGGTCTGGATCTGTTATTAGAACCTGAGCTTCTGGTCATAAACCCCAGTGTTACAACAAAGCATACCCTGATATAGCTTATGAGCAAAGATGTACATTTTGATATAAAGAGTGAATTTTTCAGGACTTTGGCAGGAAACAGATGTCATATTCAAGAAGGGTAATTGAGGGAGTTTAATGAGTTGACTATTTAAGAATGTGTGGATTGGGTTTGGGAAAAGCAACAAAGCTTAGTGAGGAACTGCCAAGCTAATCCCAGCAGAGACCTATTACATCACCAGGCCTGATGGAGCAAGGGAAAACGTGGTTAATGGGACTCAGAGAGAGACAGAGAGTATTATGGGGGGAAGGACCCTTGATAAGTATGGGGTCTTCAGCTGAGGCATGCAGCCAGTTCAAAGCCACCAAGCTGGGTGACAGTCAATAAAATAAATATTTTCTCTCATTCTCCTCCTTCCCTTTGATCTGCTGATACTCCTGCTGGCTGAACCCACCTGGAAGCCCACTGATTCAGTTCACATAGGTTACCCAGAACAGTGAGGAGAAGTATGGCTAGTGGGACCAGAAGAGGCAAACAGAAGCACGGGGTCACCAAGCTATGCATAACACCTGGCTGTGGATAGTCACGTTCTTTGGGAACACTGCTCATACTGAAGACATTCTGCACCTACTCGCTGACCTTGTGGTTTTTATTGACTGTCTCTGCCAGCTGACTGCAACCAGGCAGAACCGTGTGAGATTGCAGATCTGGTGCTTTAGCAATAACAATTATGTTGTTTGATCCTATACTTTTTGTGATAGGTTAAAGGCAATGACACCTTGGAAATGATGCATTGAAGATGAGAAGGAAATCTATTGTCTTATTTCTGATTATTAACTAAATTCCATGGGCTGAGTCACAGTACTTTGTGGAGGGGAGCTCTTTCTTCAACTTCCACAATTCATAATTTTATACTCTTGTAGAAGTCTAAAATCTCTATTCATAAATCAAGGGTGTGCTACTTGAAAAAGAATTAAATGGGTCCAAAAAAATCTAGGTTTTAAAAATAGGTAAACGAGGGAGTTATTCACACCAATAAATGTTCTGTGCTTCTGAAAGTGATTGAGGACATATTTTCTTGGCATAGCAGAATCACAGGAATGGAACATGAAGTAGGACTTGATTGCCAGAATGTCATTTCCAAGGATGCATCTTTGAGTAAATAAAAGTAGTTTAATTTTTAATAATACTCGTATTATAATAATGCAAAGTATTTGGGATTAGCAATAACTTCATAGACTGGGGTTGAAACAGTCCTCGAGGGTATGTGGTACAACTACTCAGCTAGGGCTTGAAAACCCTCATCTACACCTCACACTCCAAAGGGTCATCCAAGCTATGCTTAACCACCTTTGGCTCCGTAGAAGTCCACTGATGTTATTTCCTCAACAAATAACAGTTGTTATGGTTCTCATAAACATTTATCATAATGTGACTAATTGCATTAGAATAATCTATTATTGAGATAGAAGTTTGCTAGTGGTATGAAAAAATGTCTCCTTAATCAGATTTGAACTGTAAGAGTCCTCATTTGCATCAGATAGTTTTAATTGGGGGACGGGAGAGGACAGGGTAGAGGCCTGGCAGAATTGAGATCAAACTGTTGAAAGCGACTTCAAGAGAGTGAGGGGCCTAACGTCTCACTTTAGGCAGATGAATAAGGTACCTTTGATGCTGATAGTATAGACGCTAGGAGAGGACCCCCAAAGGGTAAGTATGATGCCCAGAGTCATGGAGTTCTGGAACTTGGAGCAGGAACTTGAACTCGGGTCACTCCTTCTCTACGTCAGGGTTCCTTAGATGAATTTCTAAAGAGCAGGAAGTGTGAAGAGAGAGGCTTCCCCCTGACTAGGTGGGAGTATACCCTGCAGAGTATCCTTCTGCTACTTGGCATTATTATGAGACCTCTACTTAATAAAGGGGAAATGGAGCTCGGTATGGGTCTGGATTTAAAAACATGTTAGATTGGGTTTAGGAGATGGCCAGGGTTCATTCTCATTTCTGGGGGAGGAAAGGAAAGGCCTTTATGCACACCTATAAATCCTGCCTTTTAAAATAGACTAATGGAATGAAGAAATTAAAAATATGCCATCTTCTTACTTGATACAATTAGCTGATCAAATATCTCAATTTGGTAGATTCAGCTGAAGCTAGCATCCTGTTTAGCAAAAATATAACCACGGTTAATATAATTGATTCTTTTTCTCCATTCTGTACATATCATTGTGGCTTCTGCCTTTTTTGGTAAATGAACCCTTTCAATCTTCCATTCTGACTTGTCCAAGGCAGGCCCAGTTTGAGGGAAAGAGCTTAGGCAGCAGATCATGTGATATTCCTGGAGTCAGTCTGTTGACCATCCTGGCCTGGCTGTGTAAATCACTGGAGTGGATTCCCAGGCTTCTCCATGGAGGCTCTGGCCCTGTGGAACATATTCTAGAATCTTTATTTTTAACAAGCTCCCCAGATAATTCTGAAACTCCTCTAGGTTTGGGGATTAATGATCAAAGATTATATTTCCAGGGACTTGAAATTCCACCCATAATTTTCTCCTCAGCCTTTAAGAGTCCTCTGAAAACATGTAAGTGTTCTGGATAAGGTAATACCTAAGGCCTTTCATCTTGCAGGGGGGGCAGTGGGTCTGGGCAGGTGAGGCAGCAGAAGGGTAGTGGGGGAGGGGTGGGGAGGAAGATGGTGATGGTGAGGCCTGAAGCTGAGCCCTGCTCCGAAAGCAAAAGGCTGGTGGGAGAATCAAAGAGAAACTTGGCCTGTTTGACAAATGTGCTCAGGGTCAGCTCTGCATGAGTGAGCAGGGCTTGTAAGCTTTGCTATCTTACTTCCTTTTAGATGAAGGTGATAACGGTAAATGGGGTAGAGGGTTGTTAGGTTTCAAGAGTTTATCTAGTGTTGTGATTTTTATCTTGTTTCCAACCTAAGAAGCAAAACACAATTGAACTGCTATGTAAATTAACCAGCAGGTCTGAGAACTGAACTGCAGTGTTAGAGAACTTTTATTAGAGTTTATTAGATGTGAAAATATCTGACTTCAATGGGAGGAGGCCACTTTTGTAATGTGATGGTGGGGAGTCGAATGTTTCCATTTGTGAGTATTGTATTGTTCTGAATGTTGAAGAAAGTAAATACACAATCACTGAGCATGTTCAACAGTCCTAAAGGGAACAGGGTCCTCATGTTGTGTGGCAGGAAAAGTGGAAAGTTAGTGTATTCATTGAGTTTCTCTGGGCCAGCCCTGGATGCTGGGCTTTGGGCTGAGGCCACAGAGATGAAGCAGATGCCAGCACTGCCCCCTCCCAGGTGTGTGGCCAAGAGCCAGAAAGCCAAAAAAGCACGTTAGTTAATTGAAAAATATTGTCGTTTAAAAAAGAGTTACTGATACTTCTTGCTCAAGAATTAGAAAGAAAAAAGACCCCCCTTTCTCAACTATTTCAACAATTCTTAGGTTATATTAGATTTCTTCCTAAGCTTAAGTCATTAGCTTCTCCTTGAATTGTGCCTTGAACTTTTTTTTTTTTGTAAGATTATGACATGTTAAACTGTGATTTACTCATTTCTGTAATTAGATGTAGTGATTAGAATCCCTTTATCTTACTCTGCAGTTTTCCTTTATGGGGAATTATGAAAGAATAATAGGTAAAAAGTTCAGAATGGGGGAAAGAATAAACAGAATGCTGAATGGTAAAAGGAGACAGAATGCTGAATGGATAATAAAATATTTAGTGCTTTTCAATTAACTGTTCTCACGATTAGTACACTAGTATATTATATCATAAAAATCATGTCTATTAATTTTTTGCAGCCATTATCTTGACTGTGATTTACTCCCCTCAAATCATTAACAATGCCATTAAAAAGGTGGATGGAGATGAACGTCCTGGATAGAGTTCAGGGATATAATAGGATTATTGTTCAGGGTCACAGAGAGATTGAAGACCATTGAACAGAGGGAAAGGGGTTTGAGAGAGCAGTGCTAGGTAAGGGAGAAAAGAGAAGAGAGAAGCACACAGCCCCCGGGGTCAGAGGGACAGGTTGATCGCTCAGCCTGAGAGAGGGGAAGAGTCCCTTAGACGAGGCAATGTGTTCCCTTAATCCGAGGAAGATGCAGGTTGTGAAAAGCCCAGTGACTTGGAGAGCATGGCTTTCCTCACGGTGGAATTTCATATGCACAGGGAGGAGAAGATAAATATGTGTGTGTATAAGAGTCCCCGGGGTCCTATTGCAAGCAATGAAGCATTCGTGTTCCAGGTTATGCCGGCGGCTTGAGGGCAGCGTTTGCATCCAGCCAAAGAAAGGGCCGTGACTCTTCATAAATAGTTCTCTTCTTGGGAAAATGAGATAAGCTGTTTAATCAGAAAAGTGTTAATCAAGTAGGCCCGTGAAAGCTGAGCTGTGCGGAGCGGCACGGCTGCCAGGCAATCTGCGAAGTTTACTCGAGGAAACTTCATTTCTTCACTTTATCTACCTGTCCGGGTGTCTGTCTTCAAGTCATCAGCTAATCAATATTCAGTTCATCAATCTATTATTGGTTATGCATCATCAGTGTCTTGAAATATGTTTTGGCTATAACATAAACAAACATAGGATTGTTATTACTATACGAAATGTTTGGAAAATTTTTACTTTTTAGTTTTCTTCTCTTCTCATTAGTCCTTGGGACAACCACCAGGCCTTAGTGAGTGTAGAATGTATTTGAAATCAGGGTCCGAAACTCTAACTTCCGGCCTCAGCTGCTCATAGTGCATGGCATGCAAGCCAGGGGTAGAGACCAGAGTCAGAGCCTCTGGTTTGTAAGTTTTCAGTGGTTCTTTTCCAGGCAGAGTTTGGCCACAAGACACATCTTCATAAAGCAAATTATCTGTCACAATTTCATAAGCAGGAAATAGGAAATTGGAACTGGCTAATCAATCAGATGGCATTTTTAGCAGCTTAGTATTATTGTGAGTTAGTATCATTTTGAAGTTGCTCCTTATAACTGGGAAACACAACATTTCTCTTTACTGTTAATACCAGCCGCGGCAGTTAGTCAGCACTGATACTTGCGTCATCTTGAGAAACTGGACTGACACCTCAAGAAATCTTTTCAAAAAGTTCTAATGATATCTTATAAACCAGAGTTCAGGTGTTACATTTTTCTAAATTACTGTCTTCCTAATTTCCACTATAAAATTTTATATATGATATAATTACTGTCTAGTGACAGTATATATAATCTATATACAGTGATATATGTATATGTATGTATATATAAAAAATTACTCTGAAATTAGCCATGTTAATGGATAAACGGATAATGGTCCAAACCACACATTGCCATCCCTTTCATGATCACGTTTGATGGCTCCAGCTGAGGTGAATCAGGGCCATTTTTAGTTTTTAGGGAACGGCTTAGCTGTGTTAAGTTCCGGTTATTGGGGTTAATCTTGAGTCACAAGTGACAATGGAATGAAAGTCCCTCTTATTTTGTGGTCCCATTCTTATAATGGTTAGAGCTCCCTCTAGAAATGTGGCAAAATCTCCTTTAACGGAGAGCCCAGCAGGCTGGCACCAGCTGTCCAAGTTACAAGAAATTTGTTCCCAGGAATCTTTCAGGAAAATTGTAGAGTTCCACAGTGTTCAGTGAGGCGTAGCCCACAGCAGGCCTTCTCCAAAGCCCTGAGTGAAGACTCTTTTTGTGCCAGGGCCATCTGTGGTTATGAACTCCTCCACAAAGCCAGCAGCAACCCTCGTCCCTGCCCTAGTTCTCAGTGGACATGCCAGGCCAGCGGTTCTCAACCTTGGCTGTGTATCAGGGCTTTTGAAGCCCGTGTTCTTGAGCCCTGCCCCTGGGGATTCTGATCCAGTCTCTCTGCAGTGGGACTTAGGCATTAGTATTTTTTAAAGAGCTTCACAAGTGGTGATTCCTATTCTTAGACAAAGAATGATTGCCCTAGGTAGTGTGAAGACAAGACTAATGTATCTTATTTGCATATGAAGTAGGTGACTTTTCAAATTCTGGAGACTCACTGAGGAGTAGTCTCTCCTCACAGAGCATCAAACACTCTGCAGCCTTACTGTTTACAACATGGGGAATGAGCCTTCTCCTCCAGCTCAGGTGTCCTGCCTACCTCTCAACAATGGAGACTGATGTCCCCTCCCCAAGGAATACCCTCTTCCCATCTGGGGGTGTGCAGAGCATTTGATTGTTCGCTGGTTGAACTCTTACTAGTTAGTCACTGAGTGGCCACTGTCAGAATGACTCCTTGTGACTAAATCCTGGCCTTTGTCCCCATCCCCAATAGCAGCTCTTTGGCACATCGATCCTGCCCTCCCCGTGGCTGGCTGTTGCAAAGCACAGTCACATTTCTTTGGACAACATGTCTGGCCTAGGAGTAGTTGTAGACATTACATATCCTGACTGCAAGACAGAAAATAACTCACTCGAAGGATATACCAAGTGCTACTTGGTACCCCTAGGGAAGGTTTTCTCAACAGCAACTCTACTAACATTCTGGACCAGACAATTTTTTGCCCTGTCTTGTGCAGTTTAGGATGTTGAGCAGCATCCCTGGCCTCTACTCACTAGATGCCAGTGGCAATCCCTCACCCTTTCAGTCATGACAATCAAAACTGTCTCTAGACATTTCCAAATGTCCCCTGGGAGCAAAATTATTCCCTGCCCCTGCAAATTGAGAATCACAGCCCAAGGGGGGACTCTGCAAATTAATCATTAAGAATCATAACAGGGATCAGTGTGAGCTCTTCTTACGTTACTTTCTATCTTCTTTGTTACTGCAATTAGGGAGAATGGTACACATTTTTCCTGATTTACTGTGGTTTCTGCTCGGATGCTGTCGTAAGTTTGGTTACCGGGATACAGACTCTGAGTGCAGGAGATTTATTGGAGAATCCCTCTGGGGACACAGGGAGTAGGGGAAGAGGTTTGGGCACAGGGAGACATTGAACTGCAGGACAATTGAAATTGGGCCTCAGCTAATCCTAAGGGAAGCTCTGGAGCTAGGATGACCTTTAAGCGTTGTCTCAACTCTGGCGGACAGATGAGGGGACCACACCTTCCTATCCACTCCAGCAGCCAGTCGTTGGATGCCAGCTGCCTCCAGGGATAGGGGAATGACCTCAGCAAGGCAGCTGCCTTCAGTCCAGGGCAATTCCTGGTGAAGGACTTTGCTGTGATCTAGTCAGGGACCATACTCTGGGCAACAGAGGGAGCTGAGAGACCCTGCTCCAAAGAGTGATCTGAGCAGTGCACCATGGCTTAAAAGAAAATGAGTTTATTTAAGTTGTTTTACTGATGCTGTGAAGCTGAGAACATGAGAATATAAGAGGGATTGTAGCCCCAGATGCAAATGGGACCACACTGGAGACTTAGGTTGGGTGACATGTGGTCAGAAACTGACACCTAACTAAGGCCTCCATATTAGGGCTTTGCTAATGCAAAATATACTCTTTTGGCTTCCCCTAGTGAATGATCTAGTAGTCTTTGTCCTCCCTCATCTATTTCAGAGCCAGAAATTATATTAGCTAAAGCACTTTTTGAATGGTGTTGGAAAAACATGATCTCTGCAGAAAGGCAGCTAGTCCTAAGGGGTGACCTATGATGGATTGTCCCTGACACTAGTTAGGCAAAATGTCACCTGTCACCAAGAATATGTAATAAGAAGACTGGTTATCACAGCAGACTGCTTGGCAGCATTGCTGGGCATGTTCCCACGGCTACCGAAGCCAGGGGTGCTTTGGAGCATGTAGCTGCACGCTTACAAAGTTATGTGGGTTGAAACGATGGATCAGGGGTCCTCAAACTTTTTAAACAGGGGGCCAGTTCACTGTCCCTCAGACCATTGGAGGGCCGTTGGAGAGTGCGGCGCACATTCCACACATGCGCACTGTGGGCCCGGGATGAGTCGGCTGCTAAGCAGGACAGGCAGCAGAGGCAAAAACACCCAGCGGGCCGGATAAATGTCCTCGGTGGGCCGCATGTGGCCTGCGGGCCATAGTTTGAGGACACCTGGTTAAACTTTTGTGTGTGGCATGAATCGTTCAGTAATGCCAGGAAGGCTCAGAGGTGCACAGTTAGTTCTTAAGGTTCATTTCAATTGTACTAGAGAGAAAAAGAAGCAGGGGGAGGAGAGGAAAGAGAAGGGGATGAGAACAAAAAGAGGAGGGAGGAGAGACTAGGGGAGGAGGTGCTGAAGACGATGCTGGGGTGCCTGGTTCTCCGGTGGGCGCTCACTCTCACTAGCATCGCGCTTTCGTATCTGAAGGTGTTTTACATTGTTTCATCTAATACAGGTTTTTATCGAAGGGTTTGTTTGTGGCATTTACTCTTTTTTACACACACACACTTTGCTTTCTTAATGACAGTAACAACAAAACCCACAATATATTTTCTTTTCTTTTGCTATTTAATGATGTTTCCCATTAGTGATTTTACTGTTCTGGGTAATTTCTAATTTGCTGCCTGGAACAACCCAGTGCTTAGTGGTGGCTGCGTAGTGACTATGTAGAAGGGTCTAGGAGTGTCTGACTGGACTGGGGGAAACAGGGACTGTGTCTTAAGGCAGCACACCATGGGGTGCTTATTGGGGTGGCATGGGAGGAGGCTTACAGAGCCCCATCCCACCCTTGCCCCCGCCCCGAGGCATCCTTGGAATGGCCATGCCCACGATATGGGAAGAATGGGTGGGGTTCCTTTATTTCACAGAAATCGGGAACTAAACAACCCAGTTTCTTATTATCAAGACATCTGCAGGTTGTCCTTTATGAGAAGCCACCAGTCCCTTCCCCAACCTCCTGCAAACACTTATCTGGAGCCCATCATCACGGCATAACTGGTTCCTGGTGATGGAATCATTCCTAAGGCTTCCGCAACATTCCCTCCCAATTCTGCCACCCCCGAGGACAGAGCCCCAGATGAACTGCCGCAGCCCTTTTCCTGAGAGGTGCGTGCTTTCTTCAGCAGCTTGCCTTGTGTGTGACACCAGGGCTTTCGGCACAGTGAGGAAGGGGAGGGCAGAGACCGGGAGTGGTGGGTACAGATGGGCAGTCTGTGGGGAGCAGAGATCAGCACTTTAGACGGACAGCCTGGCTTTGCCGTGTGGGCCTGGGCAAGTGTGTCGCGTTTTATCAAACAGCACTCTACCTCCATTTCCACAGCCCCCCACCGGCATCCTTCGGAGCAGCATGGGAAGACAAAAACAGCTGTGCATGTTAGCAGCTTCAGATGTTCCCGCAGCAGTGCTACACTGCAGTAGCCCGGGGGTCATCAAATATTTAGGAGGATGTTGTAGACCTTTGTATCGGGGCCAGAAATGCCATGTGCTCAGGTTTGGATTCCACTGGGTTCTTGTTCATGCTAGCAGAAAATTGTGAAAAAAGAGAAATAGCTCTTTCACCAAATTGTATAGTGATGTCAGATCAACGGTATCTTTATGCTCACTATACAATCGCAGCTTCTCAGTTTCTTATTCAAGACGGTAACTAAATAAGAATAATACTGGAATGAGAGCCTTTTCATCTCAGATGAAAAACACTTTAGAATATTTATTTCTCATTATAATCTATTCATTAAATGTCACAGCCTGGCCCTCTGGGGAGAGTCACACTCTACATCCCATACTGGAGGCAAGATTGTGCATTTACAAGCTGCCTGAAACTTCCCTGGTGACTGTGCATGCTGGATACCACAGCCAGAGATGCTGAGAAAAGCATGTGGTGTTACAGCAAAGTGTGGTCTAAATTTCCACTAAGTATTTCCTTTCGAATGTGTGACTTCTTTCAGGAAGAGATATATATTAATAGCTTTTGTAATCGGGGGCTAGAATACCCACTTTAGGTGAAATTTGTTTTTAATTTAAAGCTTCCCCCCTTCCCCAACACAGCTAAAATAACTTTTGGCCTTGCAATTTTGTCTTTTCTGGATGACTGGAAAGACAATTTTTAGAGCTCTGCATGATAGCTTAATATGATGTCATTGGTTCGATGTGAGCCAATGGGAAGATTTAGTGGATTTCCATGATGGCCATCCTTGGTCCAGTCCTATCCAACTTTTTCTTAATGATGAGGATGATGGAATAGGAATTTGCCAATAAAAACAACTGAGTGAGGTGGCTTCGAGAGCCAGTCTTAAACTGCATAAAAAACAAGAGAAGAAGAAGAAATGGGTGATTGAAAACTACAGAAGTCTAGAACGGTGGTTACCAAGTAATATTAGGGAAACCATCAAATCAAATAACACAAGAGCGTTGACCTGAAGGTTGTAACAGACCAAAACTATAGCAAATGGAAAATCAAGATTTAAGTCTTGGAATACCCAAGTCAATGTCTGGACTTCCAACACTAGGTCATTTTCTGCCTGGTTATGAAACATTCACTCTGCACTGAGGATAGTGAAAATCATAACCCTCTGTTGCTAAATACTTGTCACCTTGGGTGAGTCATTACTTTTCGGAATCATAATTTCCTCATGGTAATATTCCTGTCCTATTACACCACAGAATTATTGAGAAAACATGGAGTAACATATCTGCAAGTGCTTGGGAACCTACAAGGCAATGCAAACATGGAAGAATGAGGGATGACCTCTTGCCTCAATGGAGCTGCTCCCAGTGACATCAGCAACTCATTTAACAGATATTCATGGTGTCTCATCATGTGTGAGCAGAAGGAAATTAAGATCATAGGGTGACCCTTATGTCCTACGTGGAGATGAAAATGTGGCTAGTGGTTCTGTTGCTCTATTGTTTGCTCAAATATTCTTGATATAAAGCAACATCTTTGGGTGACAAAATGTCCCAATTTGCTTTACCCTGGGTCTCCCCGGTGAGTTCATCATCTTAATTGGTAAGAGGCTCCATTTTCTTGCTTCTGCCCACTGCCTCTCAATGGTGTGTGTTGTCATTGCTGCTCAGTCTCTAAGATCCTTTTGTGATCTGATCCTTGGACTTTACTACATTCTTACACCTCACCCTTCCTTCCAGGAAATGAAGGCTGACTATTATCGAGACCACGAAAAGGTCTTGATGTCCCTTTTGGGAGGTAGGGTGGGCAGAGCCACTTAACATGTGCAGTTTCCCGTTTGTGTAGAACCACCGGACAGGTGCAGAGAGGCACACATTTATCTTCATAGTTGGATGTTGTTTCTGGTTGTGTGATAAGAGGGGGATAGGATGGAAGGTGAATGGTTTCTCATTCTTACACACTGAGAACATGGTCTTGTTTCAAATGAAATGCCCTCAGCTTTCTGCTGTGATAAATTATATCCATATAATACCCAACCTCTCAGGTCATAGGTGATATACTAATTAATGCCATCTCAGTATCGGAAACTCTATATTGAGCTTGGGAATCCAGAAGTCCCCTGCTTGAAATATAAAATCTTATTAGGGCTCTTTTTCTATGCCAGGCCACAAATAACTGATACATTACACCAGACCGGCACATCCAAGCTCGGCTGCAGAGGGAGCCCAGGAGATGCTGGGATGTAAGGACAGAACACATGTATTACATGAGGACAAACAGGTTTAGTTTTAAAAAGGAGAAGTCAAAATAGAAACCACAAAGACCTAGTGACTCAGAACACAGCTGCCTTTAAAAATGAATGTCAGCGTTAAAAGAAAAAAATTTAAAAGACATACACACACACACACACACACACACACACACACATCCAACCATTGGGTGGTTTAAAAAGAGTGCACTATGACTAGGTGGGCTGAGAGGGAGACTGAAACACACAACATGAGTGTTTCTTATATTCTCATCTTTATGTTCATGACAGCATCTTATGATTTTCTTTTAGATACACATTTTGTTGCAAATCTTAAGGCCCTGCCTCTTCTTTCTTTGCTATTGCCTGTTAATGTCTATGGACTTAAGAGAAACATTCTATGTTCTCGATCACCTTTGAATATCTATAGCATCATCTTATGAAATTCAAAAAATTTGTAATTATTCCCATACCTGTCATGTGAGAAAACTTATATTTATGACAAGTTCAAGGGTTTCAGATCTATAGAGAGACCTACCTTTGAATCATGGTTCTGGCACTTGCAAGATGTGGGTTTTGGGGCAAATTACTTTATCTCTAAGCTTCTATTTTTTTCTGATATAAAATGAGTAATAATATGTATCTCCATTAGTTGGGAGGAATAAATAATATAGTATACATAAAAGTACCTGGTACTTCAGGTGATGCATATTGCCTCTCTTTGCATCTGTGTTTCTTAGCTTCCTGAGGTCTGGTGTCAAGTCTTGTGTTTCCTGTAACTCAGCATATAACATTTATGGAGCATTCAAAATGTACTGTTGAGTGAGAGAATCTATACTATGTTAATACCAAAGACATAAAAATGTTACCTTCTTGCCCTTGACTTACCTTGATTCTGGGCAGTTGATTATTTTATTCACTCTTGATAATTCTGTTTTACAGTTTACATTCCTCTTCTATTGCACAAAAGTAATGTGTGATAAGTATTGTTGTAACTGGTGATTAGTTGCCCATCCAGTTATAAACCTTGTTAACTTTATACTGACTTGTTACTTTGTCTCAAGCCAACTTCAAATCTGTAGAGAATGAGTAGTGCTACACAAGTATTCTTCAGAAAAACTGTTCTTTATAGCAATTATATTCTTGATGGAAAAATGTAGGCAAAAAACGCCTGTGCAATGAATGCTGAAGATTACATAGTAAATCCTGTGACAGCCCCATTCCATTTTCCTAAGCTTTCTTGTTCTCAGCAACCATTGTCTCTTGCCATTCACAATCTCCTTAAATGATATGGAGAGTGGGAGAAAGAAGGAACAGGGCACCAAAAGATTCTGAAGAATTTTCCAGAAAGAATTATCCAGGGTCAACAGGGAGAACATTTGGTGTAAGTTGGACTCCTTAAAGTTCTGAAGAAGAGATGCACACCAATGATCATCATGGACAAGAGATTATTATAAAGTTCCATGGGAATGTTGGACTGCTTTAAGAACTCTCTGTATAATTATACAGTTGCTTTGGGTCCTCGTGCTAACATGGTCAGAGCTCAGGGGGACACCCACCCCCCAAGGACCCACCTCCTTCTTGGTCACCTAGCATTTATCCCACTCAAGAAGTAGACTCTTACTGGGTGGGTTTGCCATTACACAACACACAGCTCCCCAAAGGGCACAAATTTTCTATAAGTCTCCCTGAGTAGTTTGGCCTCTCCAGTGTCTGAAATACCTATCCTTTGGCTTGGGAATCACCACTCCAAAAATGGAGATAGGGATTTGGGAGTTTTTCAGGTGGTTGGAGGCAGGCATGAGAGCTGCATAGAGCATGTCTAGGGGAACATCAAATGATTTGTGTTAGTTAAACAGAGAAGTGTTTCTCAAATTAGGGGTCTGAGACCTTCTAAGGGTCCATGAAGGTGTTATTAGGCAGCTGTGAATTCTCTTTCTACATCATTATAATTTTATTTTTACTTCAATAATAACCCCAAGACAATGAAAATAAGCATATTTTGGGCCATGTGTATGGCCATTTTATTTATTTATTTAAAATAAATTTTACAGTATATATTTAATGTATACAACCTGCTGTTATGGGATACATATAGATAGTAAAAGTGTTACTCTAGTAAAGCAAATTAGCATATCCATCAACTCACATAGTTACTCACTTTTTGTGTGTATGACAAGGGCAGCAAAAATATATTCATGTAGCAGGAATCCCAGTATGATTTTATTAATGTGGTCCTCATGTTGTACATTAACTCTCTAGACTTGTTCATCCTACATGTGTGCTATTTTGTAGCCTCTGACCTACTTCTCCCTATTTCATTCTTCTCCTTACTCCTGGTAACCATTGTTTTACTCTCTATCTCTATATACTTGAATTTTGTTTCCTTTTGTTTCTTTAGATTTTACATATAAGTTAGATCATGCAATATTTTTCTTTCTGTGTTTGCCTTATTTCACTTAGCATAATGTTATCCATGTTGTGACAAATCTTGTTTGCTTTTAGGGCTAGGTAGTATTCCATTGTATGCACAGGCACACAATGGGTTCCAGATCACTGCAATGAAGCAAATATTACAACAAAGCAAGTCACACGGATTTTTTTGTTTCCCAGTGGATATAAAAGTTATGTTTACACTATATCATAGTCCATTAAGTGTGCAATAGCATCATGTCTAAAAAACAATGTACATACCTTAATTTAAAAACACTTCATTGCTAAAAAATGCCAGCAATCATCTGAGCCTTCAGTGAAGTCATAATCTCTTTGCTGGTGGACGGTCTCCCCCTGACGGTGATGGGTGCTGACTGATCAGGGTGGTGGTTGCTGAAGGTTGCTTTCATTTCTACAGTCGTCACTGCATCTCTCTCAGGAGCAGTTTCCATCTCAAGAAACAATTTTCTCTGCTCATCCATAAAAAGCAACTTCTCATCCATTCAAGTTTGATCATGAGATTACAGCAATTCAGTCACTTTGAATTCTGGTTCTCTTGCTGTTTCCACCACATCTACAGTTACTTCTTCCACTGAAGTCTTGAACCCCTCAGAGTCATCTGTGTGGGTTGGAATCAACTTCTTTCAAACTCCTGTTAATGTTGATGTTTTCACCTCCTCTCCTGAATCACGAATATTCTTACTGGCATCTAGAATGGTGAATCTTTTTTAGAAGATTTTTTAAATTACTTTGCCCAGATTCATCAGAGAAATCACTATCTATGGCAGCTATGGCCTGACAAAATGTATTTCTTAAATAATAAGATTTGAAAGTCAAAATTACTCCTTGATCTATGGACTTCAGAATGGTTGCTGTGTTAGAAGTCATGCAAACAGCATTAATCTCCTCGTACATCTCCATCAGAGCTCTTGGGTGACCAGATGCATTGTTAATGAGCAGTAATATTTTAAAAGAAATCTCTTATTCTCAGCAGTAGGTTTTGATAGTAAGCTTAAAAAGTATTCAGTAAACTATGCTGTCAACTGATGTGCTGTCATCCAGGGTTTGTTGTTCCATTTCTAGAGCACAGGCAGAGTAGATTTAGTATAATTCTTAAGGGTCCTAGGATTTTCAGAATGGTAAATGAACATTGGCTTCAACTTAAAGTCACCAGCTGCATTAGCCCATAACAAGAGAGTTGCCTTGTCCTTTAAAACTTTGAAGCCAGGAATTGACTTCTCTCCAGCTATGAAGGCCCTAGAAGACATCTTTTCCCAATATGGGGCTGTTTTGTCTACATTGAAAATCTGTTGTTTAGTGTAGCCACCTTCATCAATGATCTTAGCTAGATTTTCTGGATAACTTGCTGTTGTTTCTACATTGACACTTGCAGCTTCACCTTGCACTTTTATATTATGGAAATGGCTTCTTCCCCTAAACCTCATGAACCAATTTCTGCTAACTTCCAACTTTTCTTCTGCAACTTTCTCACTTATCTCAGTCTTCACAGAATTAAAGAGACTTAGGGCCTTATTCTGGATTAGGCTTTGGCTTAAGGAAATGTTGTAATTGATTTGATCTTCTATCCAGACCACTACAACTTTCTCCCTAATAACAATGAGGCTGTTTTTCTTTCTTATCATTTGTGTGATTACTGTAGCAGCATTTTTAATTTCCTTCAAGAACTTTTCCTTTGCATTCACAACTCAGCTAACTGTTTGGCATAAGAGGCCTACTTTTCAGCCTGTCTCAGCATTCAACTTGTCTCAGTTTTCAACATGCCTTTCTCACTAAGCTTAATTGTTTCTAGCTTTTGATTTCAAGTGAGATATGTGTGACTCTACATTTCACTTGAACATTTAGAGGCCATTGTAGGGTTCTTAACTGACCTAAATTCAATATTGCGTCTCAGGGAATTGGGAGGTCTTAGAGAGAGGGAGAGAGATGGGAGAATGGCCAGTTGGTGGAACAGTCAGAACTCAGACAACATTTATCAATTAAATTTACCATCTTATATAGGCACAGTTTGCGGTGGCCCAAAAGAATTACAACAGTAATATTAAAGATCACCATAACAGATATAATAATAATGAAAAAGTTTGAAATATTGTGTGAATTATGAAAATGTGACACAGAGACATGAATTGAGCACATGCTTTGGAACAATGATGCCGATAGACTTGCTTGAGGCAGGGTAACCATAAACCTTCAATTTGCAAAAAATACAGTATCTGTGAAGCGCAGTAAAGTGAAATGCAGTAAAACGAGGTATGCTTGTATACCACAGTTTCTTTATTCATTCATCTGTTGATGGACACTTAGGCTGTTTCCATATCTTGGCTATTGTGAACAATACTGCAATGACCCTGGGAGTGCAGAAAGCTGTAAGAGGTGGTGATTTCATTTCTTTTGGGTATATGACCAGAAGAGGGATTGCTGGGTCATATGGTAGTCCTATTTTTAATTTCTTTAGAAATCTCCATGCTGTTTTCCATAATGACTATACCAATCTACATTTCTACCAATAGTGTACAAGAATTCCCTTTTTTCCACACCCTGTCCAGCATTTGTTATCTTTTGACTTTTTGGTAATAGCCGTTTTAACAGCTATGAGGTGGTATCTCATAATGGTTTTGATTTGCATTTTCCTGATGATTAATTATGTCAAACACATTTTCATATTCCAGTTGTATAAGGACATTTTATAATCTGTCCTGATCAGTGTAAATCACATTCACAGTGCTGTGAGTTGAATTAGAACATCATGATTGAATATACCAAGTTGATGTTACTTGAATTTTATTGGTTTGTAAGCTTATTTGTATTTAATTCACAAATAATTTTTGACTTGTAGTTGTTTAAGAGCTATAAATGTGGAGTTTTTTTGCTTATATTTAATAACATGCTTGATCATATTTAATAACATTATAATGATATGATTTAATTCAATACTGGGCATCTGAAAGAACATATTTCCTTTAGAAGTCCATATTTTACTCAAATTTGAGAAATATTTGGCTAGAGTGGGAGTTGGCAAACTTTTTCTGTAAAAAGCCAGATAGTAAATATTTTAGGAATTGTAGATCAAGAGGCAAAATTGAAAATATCATGTAGGTGCTTATATAATAAAAGAGAAAACAAATGTCCACAAATTTGTTGTTGATGAAATACAAATTATAGTAATATTTGAGTACAATTTTTTTTGTAATACAGGTCTACTGAGAAGTATGAGTTTTTTTTTCGGGGTGGGTGGGGATAACATTTTGCTTAATTGGAGTTCAAAGTTAGCGTTCCTTGTCATCAAATGGGTTGCAAACATTCATCTGTAAAGCCATACTTAGCTTTCATTTTGTGCAGAAGCCATGGCCCAAATTTAGCTTGTGGACTGTTTGTTAACATTTGCATTAGAGTATGAGGCATTTATTGAGAACAGGGCAGCTTACCAGACCTCTCTGAACCTGTTTTTTCTCTTGTAATCTCTCCTATAAACTGGGGACACTAAAAGGAGCAACCTTTCCGGACTGTTGTGTATGCAGTTTAAAGTTTTATAATTTATGAGAGATACTTAGATGACTGTCTTTTCATCTTTACCTTTCAGAGAATATTTCATACTTGCTTTGGAAAGTCATATAGGTCACTGGAGGTTTTTAAGCAGGAAATAGCAAAACCAGATCTGTGCTTTAGGAGAGTCATCTGGCAACAGCACGAGCGACGGATTAGAGTAGGGGAGGGCCAGGAAGACAGGAGTCCAGTAGGAGGTGGTTAAAATAGCTTTCAATCCCATCATGGCTCCTTGGTAATTTTATCCATGTTGGTCGTCTTCATTCCAAGCAATTGGGAAGAACCAATTGTGGCAGGCAGAATGATGGCCCCCAAAATGTCTACACCCTAATCTTCAGAACCTGGGAATGAGTTACCTTACATGGCAAAAGGGACTTTGCAGAAGTCATGAAGGTTTAAGGACCTTGTGAAGCAGAAGATTATCCTGGGCTGTCCAAGTGGGCCTGATCGCATGAGTCCCCCAAAGAGAAAACCATTTCCTGCTGCAGAGAACGAGGGAGGTGGCGTTGGGAGAAAGACTCAGCCCACCATTGCTGGCTTTGAAGATGGAGGAGGGGGCCACGAGCCAAGGAATGTAAGTGGTCTCCAGAAGCTGGAAAAGGCAAGAACACAGATGCTCCCCTTGAGGAAGGAAAACAGTTCTGTCAACACCTTGGTCTTAGCCCAGGGAGATTTGTATCGGCTCTATGAACTACAGAACTGTAGGATAACACATTTATATTGTTTAAGCCACTAAATTTGTGGTAATTTGTTATGGCAGCAATAGAAAACAAATGCAACAATACTATCCAGTTATACATGCTAATAAGAGAGTGGAATGAAAGACAGTTCCAAATAAGCCTAAATATTATATCATATTCCAAACATATTCCTTGTTTTCAAAATAAAGATTATTGTTTTTATTAATGGACAATTTTTCTTGATACCACTGAATGAATGATAAACCAATATTTAAAGAATATCTGTTTGAAAGGTGACAAATTATTGGCATACATGGGGTCTTAGCTTGGAAATATGGAAAGGTTTACCCAATGTTGATTCAACAAATTCAAACAATATTTCATAGGTACTTTATTGCAGGGTACTTTCAGAAATAATTATTTTTATAGTCCCTGCTAGCAAACTAGTGAGCCATGAATGGATATGAGTAGAGATATGAACCAGGAGTACAAGCTCATAGTTCCTGGGTGTACTAGGAAGTGGAGATGGCGCTGCGGCAGGTGACTTTCTTAGAGATGACACCCCATAGCTCGGTCTCGAAGGATGAGAGGGAGGGACAAGAGGGGGAAGAGCCCAGGCAGAGGGAGCCAGAGCACAGAGGACGAACATGAGGAATCCTAGGCAGTCCTGGAGAGCTCAGACACTGCCTTGATCAGGCTGGGAGTCTCCTCTACCTGCCATGGCTGTCCTGGTGCTGTGGAGGTGGTGGAGTGGGGAAGAGATGTCTTGGCCTAAGGTCTTATGCTCTGAGTACTGCATCTTGCCATGACGTGCTGCTTAGCCTGTCCCAGACTCTTCCACCCACATTGGTCCATTCAGCATCTGGAGAAATTAAAAAAAAACTATTACCTTTGGAATGCCAACAAGTGTTTTCTTCCATTCTTTAAAGGGAAGGAATTTTTAATTAGTCCATCTGCAGGCCTCATCACTAACAGGAAGTTACTTCAGGAGAGAGGAGAGCTGAGGATAGAGTAAATTGAAAGATCTTCATAAATATTCCATAAATTGATCATTTCTGTCTTACCAATTTGGGCTTAGGAGGGTGGGCAGGTATGATAGCACCTAGGTGAGAGGAGGAAATGAAATGAATGAAGCCAGAGACACAAGGAAAGGTAACCCTGGATGGAGGATGGGGAGGGCCTTTGTTAACTTAGAAATTTTCTTCAGGGGACATCACGGTTTGGAGATGTCTTTCCCAAGCCTATGAATCCCAGGCTTTGAGCTGCGGAGAAATTGCTAAACATCATCACTCATTCATTATCACATTTCTTAGCTGGATCTGGATAGTAAGTCATAAAGATGCTTCATAGCAGTTTACACTTAAGTTAGACACATAACTCATGATGTACTGCATGGTTTCTATAGAGTCTGAATGGTTGGTTCTTGAGCAAGTCCTGCCATAATAACAAAAACCAACAAATCATCGTCACTATCATTATCATCATCATCACCACCACCACCATCATCGTTATTAGCAAAAATAACACATACCTAACATTCCTAAAACAAAGTGCAGATTGTTTACAACTACGTTCACAAGTGTTATCCCATCAGCCCTCCTCACTCTGCCTTCTAGCTAGGTGGAATATGTGAGAGTGTTAGCGGGACACCTGGTCACCACCTGGTGTGGGTCAACCAAAACTGCGATGTCGAGTTACTGACAACCTTAAATGAGATCTCTTTCCGAGGCTTGCTTTCTTGAACTTGCTTTACATATTATGGAAATAAGAGAAAGTCTGCTGGTGCAAAGCAGGAAAATAGCAAGAATTAAAATATAGACATGAAGAAAAGAATTTTGCATGTTTGTGTTAAGCTCATGGAGGACTCTCTAGGGACAAGAGTGATTCAGTGTATAAACAGGAATGAGATCCCACATGCTTAACAAGGATCTAAAATACTCCCTGGGACAATTCTTTGAAGGCAAGGTAGTCTGTGATGTTAGCAATTAAATGTGAGAAGATAATGTCATTGTCTCCCTGTGTATCAATAACAACAAAGTGCAGGACAGCATGACCATGTCTGTCCTTATGAATTCGCTATGGCAACTTGGGGAAATGTGGCTGCTAAGTACCAGCCTCTAGTATGCATAAAGGTGGTTATTTCATGAGAACTATCAGAAGATTAAAAAAAAATTTAAAGACAAAAATGATAAGAAAGATGTGCTAAACTAAACTAACTAAATATCAGAAGCCTCTGGATGGTTGTCCTGAGTTTCTGCTGCAAAGTACTTGTCTGCAATATTTTAAGGACTTAATAGAATTTTATTTTAAAGCCATGACATTAGCACAGTTAAGCCAATCAATGTTTTTTAATAGCCTTTTAAAGGTACCTTTTTAATTGTGCTCTGTGGGAGGGAAAGGCATGTGAAGACTGGAAAACATCTAAAAATGGCTTAGTCAGATCTTTCAAAAATATTTGCAAGTGCAAATTTCCACCTTGGTTTGATTGCTGTAGAAGTGAGGTTAAAGTGTAAGATCTAAAGGGCTTATTCCCCAGTGAAAAAAACAAAGATTTAACTCTCGTATAGGTTCATTCAGCTCAGCACCATAGCTAAATGTTTGGGATCTGCACCTGTTTCCTCTTAGGGCACTAAGAGAGCTATGGTTTCTCTTAAGGAGAAGTAACTCTGCACAGAACTTCCCCTGCCTTCCTTGGAGTCCAGGAGACTCAGGGAACACTCATGTTGCGCCTTCTACCAGTCCCTTGACTGTCTGTTTGCCAGTGACCACTTTGGTTTTTATAGGTAGAATGTGCCCGAACACCTGGATGAATTGCAGAAAGTGCTATTAACTTTTCAACTTGCTTGTTGGCACGATGCCTATATTATTAGAACAATCATTACAAAGTCCATCTCCCTTTCCTCATAACTTGTTTTGTATGATTTTTTTTGTTGTTTAAAAAATGCTTTCATATATACTATCCTTTTGGGAGCCCCACGATAGTCATATGAGATAAGGAAGTTATTAGTTTCTGTTTTATAGATGTACAAGCTGAAGCTTGGAAATGTGGAGAGGTTTACCCAAGGTCGGTTTAACACATTCAACCGATATTTCACAAGTGCTGTAGAATGCTTTATATATCCCAGGGGGCTTTAAAAATGATTATTTTATAGCCCCTACTAACAAACTAGTGGGCCAAATATCTACTAAATCTCCTCACTTCTTCTTCAGTACTATTTCCATGAAATTATGTTGCCTTTTGCATGGCATGTAGAATATTATCTGAAGAATTTACTTCTTTAGAATTTTTAACTCAAATATTCATTGGTTTGAAGTTTCAACATAAAGACGGAGAAATGTACAGATAATTTAAGGGCAATGAACTAATAGAGAAAGGTATTTGGCCTTTCTTTTTGTTTTGATTGTTTTCTCAAAGAGGAGTCATTTAGGAATTTTTTTTTTTTAACCAAGCATTTCATTGCAGTGTTTCATCAAACCACTGTGTACTGCTGTATGATCTATATGCTCAGTTCTGACCAGAGGCCATCAGTGTACACATGCAATGAAACAATCTGAGCGAGGTGGGGAGAGAGATTAGAGATGAGGCCTGGAAACTGGGCTGCCATGGGCATCCGTGGCCAGGCTGTAAAAGGACTAGCATGTCACATGTTGTTTTTCTAAATTTCCTAGAGAAAAGAACATCTTGAAAACTCCAAACTTTTCTGAGTTAAGCTAAGAGGAACAGGTTTTCCCCCCTACATCTCAGTTAGTTTTGATTGCGGGTCCTTAATGAGAAGTACAGAGGAAACAGAAGGCGGGAGGCTGTCAGGCATGGTTCAGTATTGAAATCAAGGAAAGAATCTGTGTTAGGGCAGTAGAGTGGAGTGCAGTCTCATAGAGCTGAATTAGCACCCTAGCTGTGTGAGCCTTATGCTTCAACCTTTCTGGGACTCAGTTTCCTTATAGTACAATTGAGCTAATAATGCTATTTTAATGGGCTGTTTTAAGAGTTACATGAAATAACATTATGGGAAGGGTTAAGCAGAGCACGTGGTTTATGGCAGGTACTCAATAATGGTGGCAGCTACTACCCCCGTGACTGTCACTCTCACCACCACTGGTGCAATTAGGGTCGAGAGAGCAGGAAACCAGATTAGCTCTGGTCTGCCCCTTTCCATCTTCTTGCATCCTGTTTTTATGGATAGAAAGAGCAAGACCTTGACCAACCAAATCACCGTTAAAAACTCATGCCTCAAGCACTTTAGTTGAAAATGCAGGAACTGGTTGCTGGGTACTACAAAGACTTCACTAACGGTATTTTTAGGTTGGTTTACTCCAGAGGCTACACTGGACATTAGAATTTTAGATTTCAGATGTGTTTGCAGCTGTAATTCAACTGTTTGGCCACTGTGGTGAAATATCTTAGTTTTCTGAACTTTCCTTTGTCTCGTGCTAAATGAGAGTGAAACTATATGTCTCAATCAAATCGAAGTGGTAGAAGCATTTGAATGGCACAGGCCATGTAATCCGTGCCTGATTTCTCGCGTTTTTCCTCTGTTCCCTTGTCCCCATCCCCAGCACAAGCATGCTCTCTCTCTCTCTCTTGTTCTTTTTGTAATAGATGCTTTGATATAGTTAAGACACACTGGGGTGTCCTTGCTTTTATTTGTTCATTTATTCAAAGAACTTTTTTGAGCACCTATTACATTTCAGGCACTGACCTATTTAGGGAAGTGCTCTGTTCCCCTGGCGTTGCAATGGACAGCAAATGAATCATGGGTTCATATATGATCTGGCAGCATAAGAACTTTATAAGTGGAAACAGTAGGTCAGGAAGCTAAAGGCAAAGTCCGTCTCTGCACAATGAGAGAGACTGAGTTTGGAATGATGCACTGTTATCCGGGAACCTCATTATTAGCAAGTTGGAGACATACTGGACAGTGTTCAGAGAAAAGCAACAAGGATGATAAACAGGCGGAAAGACTGATTTATGAAGACTTACGCAACAAAATAGGTATTCTTGGATCAACAAAGACTTCAGAAGAAATGTGATCACTATCAACAACTCTCTGAAGGTTGCGAATACTCCAGAGGAATACATAGTGTTGAGCCTGATATTTGAAATGGTGACAAGGAATCAGAAGATGGCAAATTTAACCTGTGGATCAGAGAAATATGAGGCCGGCAAATCTATCTATGCCTTATTGACAGAAAGTGGCTCTGAAGGGCAACATCCTTAATCTATTTTACTTCCTATTTATATTCCTGCAATTGTCATTTTATATATAATCATTTGTTTTCTGTTTATGCTCAGGGATTTTATGAGTGTTTCCTATTTACATATGCCTTCCCTGAAGATGTCAAGAATGAAATATTTGATTATTATTTTTTTTACCTTCTACTTCAAAGGCCTGAGGATAAAAGCAGTTGAGTTAAGGACAATTTGTTTTTTTTTAACCAAAGTTTTCATGCTTAACCTTTGTTGAAGGTCATTGCCAGAATGAAGGATTTTATTTCTATGAAAAGCCAAATGGGTAGGGTGACTCTTTATAAAACTATCCTTTAGTTTCTTATGTAATCAAAAGTTTTACACACACACAAACACACACACGATACAGTACAAAACTTTCAAAGGGTATAAAATCAGTTTAGGGGTAGAATCCAATCCCTTGCAATTTTGTGGATGGTGGATTCTGCAAGAGGGATCATTTTAGCTATGGGATGGAGGTGTAATACTTCAAGAAAATTACCTGTGTGGGGCTTGGCCTAGTATTTGGGCCACAGAAGCCCTCAAAAGAGCTGGGTCCTGTGGACTGACAAGGCTGCTCACACTCAGCATTGCTCACTGTAAGTTCAGGGAGAGAACTGGGCCCTATGGAAGGCTGCCACTATGGCTATTTAAATATTTGTGGCCTCCACAGCCCTGATTTTTCTCATGGTATGCAAGTGGTTACTGGGCAGTGACCCCATGTCTGGACTGGGCCTGGGGTTGGGGTAGGGGTTAAAGGCATAACCCAGGCTAAGACCATGAGCTTGGTCCATCCCCTGGCCACATTGATTGGCACAGGGGTGGGCATGTGACCTGAGCTGGGACTTGCAGGACATTTTCTGGGAATGCTGAGGCTCAGATCTTCCTGTCTGCTGGTCAATGTAGCATGCAGAGCGGAAGGCTGGGGCTGCCGGGGTAAATCGTGCCTTTGTGATGGAATGAGGCCTGTGTGTGGACAAACACAGTGCCAGAGGACAACTGCAAGCAAATGGAGCCAGAGCCCTGGTGACACAAGAATATCCAGGTTGAGCTCACAAGATAAAGCTCCGCCTATCTCTGCCATTTGCAGTTATTGGAACAAAGAAATGCCTTTTATTTATTAAGCAATTTGACCTGGGCTTTGGTGCCTTATGAGAAAGAACCCAAATTAATATTTGAATAAATACCAAGTTGCGTGATACAGATCACAATTTCTGTCTAAGTGTGGAGGAGAGAAGGTCTGTGTGAGCTGGGAGAGTAGTTGGGGCAACAGCTCCCCCATGGAGAGTGGGAGGAGGTGACAGTCTGGGTGGTTCCAGGTGCTGGGATGGAGCCTCACAATCTGGCCTCACAACAGAGTGCCCTGTTTGTCTCATTATCCTATTTTGTAAATGAGGAAACTAAGGCTCAGACAGGTTAAGCAACCTGTCCTAGTGGCCCAGCTAGTGAGTGAAACATCCAGGATTTGAAGCTGTGCTCCTCCCGTGACTCCACCCTTCTTCAAGTCTTCAGCATAAGCCTAGATTTAGAACATCTGGGTCTCAGTTCTGCTTGTTCAGTCTTGCCAAGTCGCTTACATCCCCTGAATCTTAGTGTCTTCTGGTGTGAAAAAATGACGATAATTCCCACCTCTCAGAGTCATTATTAAGACTAAGGTATGGGAGGTGCTTTGCAAATCAGGAAGTGCTAGGTGAATGCGAGGTATTATTTTATAGGCGCAGGGTGTCAGGGAGGGAATAACACTTAAGCTAGGGATAGGAGAAGAGGTAGATTTTTGTGGGGAGTTAGTGGGGAAAGGGTGAACTGTTCAGATCACATTGGACAAAGGCCTGGAACACAGCTGAGCATGAGTCTTTTGTGCAAAACAAAAGAAACTGCCTTTGTATTAATAGTTCTTCATAGGAACCTTTGGGGGAATAAGGGCCAGGCTAGTGTTCCTTTTTTGTTTGCTTGTTCATTTGTCCATCTATCTAGTCAAGGAGAAATATGCTCCCATAACTTCATTTTATCTTCTTTCTCCTGCCTTAGAGCTAGTGTTCTGCTGTATAACTCACCTTGTAATTTTTCTATCTTCTGTGCACAAAATGGCTTTCTTTTCCTCCTTAGCACTTTTATCACTATCTCATATACTCTATATTTTTATATTTTACTTATTTAGCTTGTTTGTCTTTTTCTTCCATTAGAATATAAGCTCCATGAGGGCAGGGATTTTTTTATCTTCCTATTTTGTTTATAGTTGTACCCCAGCACTTTGAAATGTGACTGGCACATTCATAGTGGATGCTCAAAAAATATTTGTTGGATCAAAGAATGACCCATTTTTTGTGTCTGTAATATCTGAGGTGGGCAGTATATGGATATCATAAGAGAAAATTTTAGTCTTAGCAAATTATGCACAAAAAGATCCTAGAGATTGTCAGTAAATGTTTCCTGGTCCCATCAGTCCACCAACCTCATCAAAGAAGAGGGCATGGGAACTGACTCCTCTTTCTGGACTCTTCTAATGCTCTTCCCTTCACCCCCGTTAGCCTATTTCTAACCCTCTTCCCTCCTTCCTGGGTGCTGACTTCATCTTGGAGGGAGGGGTTCTATCAGTTTTTTTGAGGTCTCGTGTGTCACTTAAGGAGAACTTGTGTCTTTCAGTTTTCAGGGTGTAACATCTGCAACACAAACTTTTCCCCTACTAATGTCGAACTCTCATAGTCTAATTTTGATGGACCAAAATACTCTTAAAACCTCTTTCTCTTTCCTGGGTCCTTTCAAAAACAGCCCTCTTGGCCAGGCATGGTGGCTCGCACCTGTAATCCTAGTACTCTGGGAGGCCGAGGTGGGCAGATCGCTCAAGGTCAGGAGTTCGAAACCAGCCTGAGCAAGAGTGAGACCCTGTCTCTACTAAAAATAGAAAGAAATTAATTGGCCAACTAAAAATATATAGAAATAATTAGCCGGGCATGGTGGCGCATGCCTGTAGTCCCAGCTACTGGGGAGGCTGAGGCAGGAGGATCGCCTGAGCCCAGGAGTTTGAAGTTGCTATGAGCGAGGCTGACACCATGGCACTCTAGCCTGGGCAACAGAGTGAGACTCTGTCTCAAAACAAACAAACAAACAAACAAACAAACAAAAAAAACCAACCCTCTTTCCAGAAGAGGATGAGGAAAACTAGGAAAAAATGGGAGGAAGAAAAGACACTTCATCCTGCCATATGTGTATTCCCAATTCTGTAATTAAGAGAAAGGATAAAAATTGGACCTTTGATTTATCCTGAGTTGGGCTGAGAATGTATATTGTCAACAAACCCTAATGTTAGACTCATTAATTTTATTTCTCTCTCTCCTACCTTCTTTTTGATTTAATGATGCCTTATATCAAGTAGTGGTTAGAAACACACTGAAATATTTTTATTGGCACAATGGCTAGAATATTACATCAAACAAATATGAAATACCTGTTTATATCTCCTGTTAACATTTCTTTTTTACTTTTTAAAATTTTATTTTTAATTGACATGTAATAATTGTACATACTTAGGGATACAGAATGATATTTTGATACATGTATATAATGTGTAATGATCAAATCAGGATAATTAGCATATCCATTACCTCAAATGATTAACATTTCTTTGTGTTGGGAACATTAAAATCCTCTCTTCTAGCTATTTGAAAATATAATTAATTATTGTTAACTATAGTCACTCTATTGAACACTAGAACTTATTTTGCCTGACTATGATTTTGTATCCATTAACCAACCTCTCCCTATATTCCCCTCCCCTCTATTTTCCAAGCCTCTAGTAACTATAATTTTACTCTCTGCTATGAGCTCAATTTTTTAAGCTCCCACATATGAAAACATATGGTATTTATCTTTCTGTGCCTGATTTATTTCACTTAACATAATGTCCTTCAGGCTCATATATGTTGCTGCAAATGACAGGATTTACAATATTTTCGTTATCCATTTATCTGTTGATGGACACTTAGGTTGATTCTGTTATCTTGGCTATTGTGAATAGTGCTGCAATAAACACAGGGGTTTAGATGTCTCTTTGATATATTGATTTCCTTTCCTTTGGAGAAATACCCAGTAGCGGGATTACTGGATCATGTGATAGTTTTATTTGTAGTTTTTTGAGGAAATTCCATTTTCATCATGGTTGTACTAATTTACATTACTACCAACAGTATATGAGAGTTTGCTTTTCTCCACATTCTTGCCAATGTTTGTTATTTTTTGTCTTTTTAATAATAGCCATTCTAACTGGAGTGAGATGTTACATTATTATGGTTTTGATTTGCATTTCCCTGATGATTACTGATGTTGAGCATTTTTTTATATGTTGGCCATTTATATGTCTTCTTTTGAGAAACGTCTATTCAGATCATTATTGGATTATTTGTTTTTTGCTGTTGGATTGTTTGAGTTCCAAGTATATTCCAGATATTAATCTCCTATTGAATGAATAGTTTACAAATATTTTCTCCCATTCTCCAGGCTGTCTCTTCACTCAGTTGATTGTTTCCTTTGCTGTGCAGAAGCTTTTTAGTTTAATATAATCCCATTTATCTATTTTTGCTTTTTTTCCCTGTGAATTGAAGTCTTATTAATAGAATATTTGCACAGACCATTGTCCAGAATGTTTCCCCTATGTTTTCTTGTAGTGGTTTTATAGTTTAGTTCTTATATTTAAGTTGTTAATCTATTTTGAGTTGATTTTTATATATGGTAGAGATAGAGACCTAGTTTTATTCTTCTGTATAGTTTCCCCAGCACCATTTATTGAAGAGGGTGTCCATTCCCCAGTGCATGTTCTTGATGCCTTTGCCAAAAATCAATTGGCTGTAAATAAATGGATTTACTTCTAGGTTCTCTATTGTATTCCATTGGTCTATGTGTCTGTTTTTATACCAGTAACATGTTGTTTTGGTTATTATAGGTTTGTAGTATATTTTGATATCAGGTAGTGTGATGCCTCAAGCTTTGTTCTTTTTGCTCAGGATTGCTATGGCTATTCAATGTCTTTTGTTGTTCCATATAAAATTTAAGGTTGACTCTTTTTTTATTTCTGTGAAGAATGCCATTGCTGTTTTGGTAGGGATTGTGTTGAATCTGTAGATTGCTTTGTGTAATACGATCATTTTGACAATATTAATTCTTCCAATTCATGAAAATGGGATGTCTTTCCATTCTTTGTGTCCTCTTTAATTTATTTCATCAGTGTCTTGTAGTTTTCATTATAGAGATTTTTCACCTCCTGGATTAAATTTATTTCTAGTTATTTTATTATTTTTTTAGCTATTGTAAATGGGATTCCTTTCTTGATTTCTTTTCAGCTAGTTTGCTATTGGTGTATAGAAATGCTACTTATTTTTGTATGTTGATTTTGTAACCTGCAACTTCACTGTAGTTGTTTATCAGTTCTAAGAGTTTTTGGTAAAGTCATTAGGTTTTTATACCTAAGATCATGTTATCTGTAAACAGGGACAATTTAACTTCCTTTTTTCCAATTTGGATGCCCCCAATTTTTTTTTCTCTTGCCTAATTGCTCTGGCTAAGACTTCCAGTACTATGTTGAATAAGAGTGGTGAAAGTGGACATCCTGTCTTATTTCAGTTCTTAGGGGAAAAGCTTTCAAGTTTTCCCCATTCAGTATGATATTGGCTATGGGTTTGTCATTTATGGCTTTTATTGTTTTGAGGTTTGTTCTTCTATACCTAATTTGTTGAGAGTTTTTATGAAGGGATGTTGAATTTTATCAAATGCTATTTCTACATCTATTGAAATGATCACATGATTTTTGTCCTTCATTCTGTTGGTGTGATGTATCACATTTATTGATATGCATATATTGAACCATGCTTGCATCCATGGGATAAATCTCATATGATCATGATGTATAATCTTTTTGATGTGCTGTTGGATTCAGTTTGCTAGTATTTTGTTGAGGAATTTTGTGTTTATGTTAGTCATGGATATTGGAATATTGGCTTGTAGTTTTCTTTTTTGTTGTTGTTGTGTCCTTGTCTGGCTTAGGTATTAAGGTAATGCTGGCCTTATAGAATGAGTTTGGAAGGATCACCTCCTCTTCAGTTTTTTGAAATAGTTTGAGAAGAATTAGTATTAGTTCTTTAAAAGTTTGGTAGGATACAGCAGTGAAATCTTTTCTTTATTGGGTGCTAATATTTCTTATACTATGAAAAAATTAGTTAATTTCAACTACTTATTTTCACCAGGTGACCTACATATTCAAATCAAATAATTTTTAATTAAAATATTTATTGTGAATAAATGGAACCATAAAATCAAGAAGGTGGTTTTAGTCAAAGGAGAGCTGAAAATAATCAAATTAGTAAGGCAGCAGACTCTAAGGATTCTGCCACATTCATTTATTTTATTCCCTCAAAATTTTAAATGGAAGTTTCAAAGAATCTCAATATAAGAGATGGACAAATACTACCAGGTCTCAATATCTGTTTTTTGCCAAGATTCTCCCTTCGCAGTGCTTGTATTGATGCTTTTCCTGTTCTGGATATACATTTAGCAGATAGTGCCTGTGAGGCTTTCTTGCTGAGGTCTTTTTGTGTAGGGGTGGAAAGCACCCACCTCTATAGCATTCCCTTGGGTCAAAGAGAACACCCCCCCCATGTCAGGCTATGGCCAGGAATAAACCACCCCGTGATAAACAAGGATGATGCAATTACTCTATTCATTTCTTGGTGCTGTCAAGCCTGGGGCAAATCTCATCAGCGCAGGCTTCCTGGAAGGCTTTCAGTGTTTCCGACTTCTGGCTGGAAACCTGGAAGATGCTAACAGTGAAAAATAACAGGGTGAGGGAAGTGGTCTTTTAACATGTGCTGGTGGTGTTTAGGGAAAATGATTTTGTTTGGAGGTTGATTTTAGTTATAAATTAACCATTAATCTTGCTTTATGACTTTTAGGAAAGAAGGAATTTTTTTGATCATATTTTTATTCAATGTGTGCTCGTGTCACAGTATTAATTGCCAGGTGAAAACTTTTTTCAAGGACATCCTTTCTTTCCTACTTGCCAAATAGTGTAGTATTAATTCTTAAACTCCAGGAATAAATGTGTGCAAAAGCAGCAGACTGACTCAGATGGGAAGTTGATCTTTGAAGATCAACTAGAGTACAGAGTTTAAATGCTTATTTAATTATTATTATTTGTATTTCAGGAGAATCAAATGCCAACCAGTGAAGGTCAAGAAGGCCATGGTGATATATACACAAGCTCAAAAAGTGGGTGGCTGTGATGATGGTGGGGCATGGAGCTTTTATGCAGAGAGATACTGACCAGCCAGCTTTTCATGACTGATGTCTGAAAATATCAGCCTGCATCTCTGAGCATACTTTAATTTTGACTGTTAGCAATATTACATGTAGTGTTATGAAAATATCTTTCAATTCCAGAAACAAATGATTCCACTGAATATTAAGATTTTTCCAATTAGACAGTAATTCATAAGGAGAGAGGGTCTAGAAACTATATGTTTTATGATAGAAAGATGAGGAAATCCAACCCTAGATAAATGTAACTGGGAAAGAATGATTGGTTACTTTGTGTAATTCTAAAGCGCATAACTAGGACTAACAGGTTGAAGTTTTCAGAAGGATAATTTCTATTAATACACAATATATAGAGATTTCTAACAGTTGAATGTGTTAAGCAGGAATAAGTCACCTAGTAGTGTGGTCAGTGGGGTCTAGAAGGCGGCTCACCAGTGTGGGCTGTTGTGGGGAAGTGAGGTGGATGATCATTGAAGAGAGGGGTGGAAGGAGTTTCAGATGGGTGGTAGGCAGCAGGGTGGTGGGCCCATAGCTGTCTTATCAATGGAGCTGGGAAAGAAAATCTAGGAAAAACAAGGTTGGCTGCTAGCAAGAACAGGGCCATTTGCTTTAGAGACCATCTGCTAATGTACCCGTGAAACCTGGAAGGTAGTAGATATGTATCTTTCCCAAATCTTGCCTTGTTGCCTAATGGGTATATTTAAATTTTCCATCTCTAAGAATCTGTGAAATCCATCATTTCCTGATGGACTTGCAAAACCACCCAAACCTACCAGGCTCTTATTCCTAGTTTATAAGACCACTTTGCAGGTATCGCCCTGTTGATAAAGTTATTTGGAGTTCGGTTGACCTTGTCTCGTTACTGGAACTTTTCTAGTGTCTTTAATGGAGATGGAAGAAGGGGAGACAACAACAGAAGGTAAAACCACAACAGCATGATTTATTACAGCACATATTTCTCAGAAGAGACAAAAACAGCATCAATGAAGAACAATCATAGAAGGTTCACAGTTGTCTCAGAACCAATTCAACAATTCATAGAGGGCTGGTGTCACATAAACAGCTGCAGAAAAGCAGTTAAATGATTTTCTACATACTCTTGGGGGGAGACTGTATCTAATCTGATGCAGTTGCTCCTAAGGAGCACTGCTAATGACATCTACACCAAATATCAGTTCAATAAATCTCCTCCCTTCATTAATCTGAGTGTCGGTGTCTGTATTAATGCTGTTTACACAGCAGAAGGTCTAAGGGAGAGATAGTAAGGACCTGTTTTTAGTGACACGTGAGGGTGGCCCCGTGAAAATAAGCAAATATGTATAGCTATTCCTTTGACTTTGGCAAGTCAAAATTACTTCAATTATTCACTCTTTTCATTCTACAATTATTCTTTGAATGACCTCTATGTGCCTGGCCTGGGCTATGCTCTTATATAGTGAGGAACAAAGAGCCTTCAGGGAGCTTATAGTCAGAAGTCATCACCCACATACATATAATTGGCTGTGATGAGAGATATGAAGGAAATGTTTATTTTTCTTTAAAAGCATGTAACAAGGGAACAAAGTTAGATGGAGATTGACCATTTTTTTTTCCCAAGAAAAATCAGAGTTTTGGGCTAGAAGAGACTATACTATCACATGGTTGATCATGACTCTCTTTGGGAGTCTAGATATAAATGAACATCATGCCTCTACTAACCATCAAATCTGTATATAACTGTCTCAAGGAAATAGAAGTTTCCTTACCCCAGATATTAAATCATACAGTTCTAGCAAGGTGCTTATAAATTATGATGATGACCATTTGTGTAATTGATAATAGGTGCACTGTAAATGAGATGGAAACACCGTGTATCTCTGGGCAGGTGTGTGATATTAAGGCATTCCCTTCTCATTTCCAAGCCCTAGGTGGATTAAAAACCACTGATCTCTGTTGCACCCGCTGACCATTGGTGGACATCACTTTAAGAAGGAACTAGTTAATATCAAATGCCTGAGGTGATGGATACCCCAAGTACCCTGATTTGATTAATTCACATTGTATGCCTGTATC
>VBSM01001562.1:22608489-22628100 GCA_008086735.1 Cheirogaleus medius | reverse complement strand
ATATATATATATATATATATATATATATATATATATACACCTATAGCATTTCTGCCTCGATTTCATTGAGTGAGGGAGTAGATATGACAGTGTGTCATCAGGTGATCCAATGTATCATCATTAACATCCTCCTCCTCATTGACTACATTTATTGAAATCTCCGATGTCAGGCATTGTTTTAAGTTGTATCTATCATCTGTCTATCTAAAACTCATTTAATTCTCACAACAGATCAACAGAATGTAACTCTCTAAAATAGGAAGTTTCAAACTTATCCTCATTACAAATGGAAAGATATTTTCAAGTTTCCAAAAGGAAAGAGTTAATGTTTCAAAATGCAAAGGGCGCCCCTCCCCTGCCTGCCCACCTGTCTCTCAGTATGTTATTGGGAATTTGACTGCCACATTTGGCTTAAAGGGCAGGAGGAAGCTAGTGTAGTTTGGGGAAATCTGCCAGGTTCTTGGATTTCAAAAATGCTGCATCACATAATATAGGATTCTATATCCAGTGACTGCAAGCCTCATGAGGACAGGGGTTTCATCCACGTTTTCAATGCTTTTCCTCCACTCACTAGGAAATACCTGGGGCATAGTAAATGCTCAATAAATATTTGTTGAGTAAAAGAAGGCATTTTGTTGAATAAAGAAAGGAAAAATCTGGATTTTCTAATTGGAACTGCTTCCAAATCTCTGCAATCTTGGGCAAGTCATCTAAATTTCTGTTTCTAATTTATTCCCTTTTACCTTTTTGGTTTATTAGAAACGAAATAGTGGTCAGATGGCTCAGAGAGCTGAGAAGGTAATCAGTGCCCTTAAGATCTAAATATTTTTCACTGATTCATCAAAGATAAATGAAACAAGCAAAAGTCATCAAGTGACCTTAATATTTCAGTATGTATTCATCTATGTTTTATTAATACTACCATGTATATCAAACTGAAAGTTGCACACCTGAATCTTCCTCTACTTCACGTTCACATTGGTGGTGATGAAGATTAGGAAAGTTGTCAAGGCATTTGCAAACACATACTTGGTGTCTTTCTTTCAGCCTAGCAGTAGTGGCTTGGAATTCTCAGTGCCAACAAGATGTCATCCACCCTTAGTATTTTATGAGCCTCTTAAAAGGGTGAGGTATCCAGGAATGATACTCAAGCAGTTTGTCAGGGCATGGTGCAATAACTACCTTGAGGAGCTGCTTCTTGGACTGAAATCAAATTGCAATGGCTCCACACAGCTGATGGGGGTTTTAATATCAGTCCAGTCCATCACCCACAGAGAACACTATTAATAACCAGGTAAAAGCCTTTGTGTATAAGCCGATTCCATTTACAGTTTTATCATGTCAGGCGGATGTCAGCGTCCTATCTTGTCTTAGTCATAATGACGGCTAATATGATCCATACAGGATAATAGATGGGGTGGGAAGGATTACAGAGTTAAAATCAATCAGGGCTTTCTCATACATTTCTATGCTTTTGTGGCTGGTTAAATTGTCAAAGTCTCAAGATTGATTTTTTTGCCATAGTAATCAATCCTTCACAATCTGTTACCTTTTTCTTCCTCCTTCTCCCCTCCCTTTTTTTTTTTTTTTAAACATGTAGACAAGAGTTAAATTCTTTCTCTGGATAAATACAGAGATGCACTCTTTGCCGTGGAGAGAAGATTTATCACATTTTGAAGGCAGAGCTGAAAAGTTGTGCATGCTACTATACTGGATGGGCAAGATATGGCAGTTGATAAGCATAAAGTAGTTTGTTCTTTTCAGAAATAAGTCATTTGTACTTGGATACTTGGTATTTTATTTTCATCAGCTAAAGTAGAGGCTCAGTTTATATCTCCAAAGGAGATCTGGTTGGAATGTTTATACAATGACACACGTTAGCATGAAACACCGGCATCTTCCAGCACTGAATGCAGCAACAGACCATGTCTCTTTGGCTTTGAGATATAGAGGATATATATATATGTGTGTGTGTATTCACCAAGGTTCTAAGACACAGTGATAAGACTGCTAATTTGATGTAGAACAGCTCAAAGGTGAAGCCATATATCTTCTATTTCTGAGAAGTTAGAGTACTTTGGACAAAACCTATACAAATCCAGGTAATTGTCTTAGAGCAACTTGGCAGCCTTAAGTAGGTACATGAGGGGGCAAAACAGGAGAGTGAGACTCAGAGATAGAGAGGAACTGGGAGGAGAGGCAGTGTGTCAGTCAGCACAGCTCGTCATCTAGAAGTGCCTGTCACCTGTCCAGCAGTTGGTGTCAGGGAGATCTGACATGGAGTGACAGCATTCCACAGGAACCTGGAAGGGGCTATTCATTCATTCACTAATCACCATCTTTCATTAAACAGGCACTATCCTGGGAGCAGCAGATGCAAATGGACATCTTCAAAAAGCTCATTGTCTTATGGGGAAAAGGGATATAAACAAATAATTCAAAATCAACCTCCACAGCTGATCAGTGACCAAGACTGGGAGTGTGACCTGAGCAGGTAGGCTTGAGACAGGAAGCCTTAGGGTACGTTGGCAATGCTCTGGGGGCAGGCTAGCAGGAACAATTCCAGTAGCTGTCTCCACAGTACCTCCAGACATAGCTTGTGCCAACACCTTCCATTTCCCCCCTACACTCACTCATCCTTCTTTGCTCTGAGTCGACCAGTCATTGGACTTGCTTTCCCTCTGGCCAACAGAGTCCTGACAGGAGATTGGAGGGAGGAGAGAACGTGGGGTCAGGATGTTTATTCCAAAGCAGTCGCATAGCCTCGGGCTGGCTGTACCCACTGCCTGTTGATCGGAGCTGCTCATCTTACACACTTTCTCCTTCCCCACTCTGGAACCGCCCTTCACTTTACCTGTGGGTCTCAGGGTGGCAGCCTTGGGCTACCGCACAATCCCTTGCAGTTTCTTCATACCCAGACACACATTTGTAAACTGTCTCTCTTTGAACTCAAACTATCATGGTGTGGCCCATGGTCAGCTTCCTGTTGCGACTCAGCCTGACACTAATGCACACCGTGATTCGTCACTCTCTCGCCTCCCCTGCTACCGCCCTGGTCCCCGCTGCATCGCCCCCTGCAGGTCACCGCAGTAGCGCCTCACTCACTCCCTGATCTTCCTCCAGTGCTTCTTCAGCCTGTTCACTCACTGCACGTCAGCCACAGCAATATTTTTAAAATTGTAAATCAGATCACGATAATCTCCTGCTTAAAGCCCGTGAATGGCTGACTAGAACTTTTGTAAAATCCGAAGTTCTTACCCTGGCTGAGGAAGCCCTTCATGATAAAACCCCTTCTTTCTACTCAGACCTCATCTGTGACGCTGTCTACCTCAGGGCTGTGTCACAACTGCCCTGGTCTTCCCTGATCGCTCAAGCACTCCGATGGTTTTCCTGCCTGGATCTCACATGGCTGCTCCTTCTAACATCCAATAGAGAGGTTGTCCATGACCGTCAGTCACTTTCTACAACATCAACTTATTCTAATTTTTTACATGGCTTCCTGCCTTTCTAAAAGTCTATCTATCTATCTATCTATCTATCTATCTATCTATCTCTATCAATCATCTATCTATCTATCTATCTATCTATCAATCATCTATCTATCTATCTATCTATCTGTCATCATCATCTATCTGTTCTTGATCTACCCATCCTCCCACTAGAATGTAAACTCTACTGGAACAGGGAACTTGTTTCTCTTGTTCTTTCTGCACTGCAGCTCCTCCCACATCACATGGTATCTGACACGTGGCAGGGGCTCAATAAATACTTTTTGAATGAACAAATGAACAAATCAGAGGATCCAGTGCTAGAAGGAATAGAGAATGAACAAAGTTTCCAAGACAGAGATTCAAGCAATAAAAATAGAAGGATTGGGCTATGAGAACTGTAGTACTATGCTTGGTAGGGGCAAATAGAAACCATTTTTTCAGAACCGGGTTATGTGGTAATGACCAGATAAGAATTCTAGAGTCATGCTAGAATTGGAGTTCTTTATATTTTGTACGTTTGTGTGTGTGTGTATCTTTTTTTGTGTGACTTCTTTGGAAGTCTGATGAAGCTAATAAACCCTTTCTCAGAAAAATGTTTTTAATGCAGAAAATAAAATATCTAGAATTATAAAGAAAATCAAGTATAATGACATCGTTATCAAAATATTCTAAAATTGTGATATAACAGGTGTGCTATTAATAGATTAATAATGAAATCTAGCAACAGGTCTAATAACCACCAGAATTTTGAAGTAGTGATGAATGTAAATGGTATTTTGAGATATCTGCAACAATAATGGTGATATGAAAACATGTATGACTTCTGTAAGTCCTAGTGTGCTAATTCTACTCTGGCTTGTTGTCTATGTTCACAATGTAAGGAAATAGTACATTTAGTTAGAATTTAGTAAAAATATTTTTTTCTTACCCAAGTTCACAGACATCTTGAATTCTATCCATTGACCTCTAAGGAGTCTGTTTAGAACCTTGATGGGGCCGGGCCTGGAGGTGGGAGTCCAGCAGCTCCTCCAAGGACAGAGGGGACCAGCAGAGGTGGAGCCACACAGGGAAATGATTGACTACGTACTGCTGCCAAACCTGGCTTTATGAGAACCCCAAATGACCGCAGTTTGACCAGAGATTCATAAAGCTCAAAAGAGCTGAGGATCTAAAGATGCTTCCTTGAACCAGATCCAGATCACTGCTTTTTTCAAAGACTGAATTTCTGTGCTGAAAATCATGAAAGAGAATACTTTCTTGTGAGATGTTTGGGGCTTCCTGTTTCCCAATAGTCAAAGAAAGTTTAGGGAGGAAGCTTCACACAATATCTCTGTGTTTCTCCTGGTTCATTTTTATTCCCATACACATCAACATTGGGGAAATGAAATCCTGGAGTTCTGCAGGACATTCCACACATACTTGTCATAAAAAAGAATCTGTCTTGAAGAGTATTTTAGGGTAGGACATTGAAGCTCCGCCATTTCATATAGAGTACATAAGTGCTTACAGATGGGGTTCCCCAGGTTCATTCATCACATTTATGATCTATAGATACTCTCCAAAGTGGTTTCTTCTTTACCCATATTGTTGGGGTATGTGAAATACATCTGTAATTGATGAGAGTGAGGATGCTCACCCTAGTTAGGAGGAGGGTTGATGTGAATGGCCTCCCTGCTCCACTACAAGGAAACAAGGCCCAGAGCAAGACAAGCTTTCAAAATGCAGACCTGTGGCTTATTACTTGACATACTTAACATACATTACTTGAAACTATTTTAAAGTCTGTCACAAATTTGGCCCAAGATAAGATTGTTTTGGTTTGGTCAAAAGCATAGAGGAACTTAAATCTAGGCACCGAGTAATTCAAGGGGCCATGGAAGCCTGATGTGTAGTGAACCAGAGTTCTTAAGTTTTTAAGCAGAGTTGAATGGCTTTGGGTTGTTGAAATAATTCACTGCAATGTAGCTTGACACATGGCATCTTATTTTATTAAACAGAGAAATTGGAATGGAAATTGTGAGGATGAAACATTCTTTGTTAAAATAAATCAGCAATAATTCCCTATAGGTTTAGAGCAGAAATGAGGTTTAGTCTTATAAGTCTGCCCTTATGACATCTGACAATCAAATTAAAACAAGGTGTAACCTGTATCACTGCAGCCTGTCCCTTCCAATCTGGTTTTTGTAGCTACTATATGTGATAAGTAACACATGCTCTCCTGGTAGGGACTTGCTAAAATATTCAATAGAAATCACAAAAGCATGTATAAAGGACATCCTTCCACCCCTACCCTTTTGGTTTGAATTTACAGTGTGGAGTGCTGAGACCTTGTTACTCATGGGAAAGATTATTTTTCTTCTTGTCTACTTTAGGTCAGCTGATTGTTGTGTGTGCTCAATGGCCTCCCAGGCCATAGTTCTAAGAGAAGATCAGTTTGAAACATGTTAGGACTAACTAGGATTGAAGCCCCTCAATAGGAAGTCATGAGTGAACTTGTCTCTAAGGTTGTGGCCTGGGGTCTTCATAGCCAGCACCTCTTCCTCTATTTCCACTCCTGGATCAAATGCATATTATCCTTTAAGCCTAAACTTTTACAAGTAATTAGCAGTTGAATCTTCCCTGGGCTCAATTCTCATCCATTTTCTAACCAAATTCCCACTGAAATCAACAACTAGGCTTATTGATTTAATTTAGACTAATTTAATTTTAATCGATGACTTGTGGTTGCTTTCACTGGAAGTTTAAATTAAGAAAGTCCCAACAAGTAAACTAATGGATTCTGTATTTCATAGATATTTACCTTTAAAATGCTAGGCGTAGTTGTGCCCATAAAGGAAATGGACCTCTTTAACTTTTAGAAAGTATAAGAATCAAGCAAATGATTTGTCAGAAATAATACAATACTATCAACCTTATGAGTGCTACCCACTGTCTAAAATCCTATTCTCTGCCTTGAGAAGTGATGGGTTTAAGAATCATTTCCCACAAGCCACAGTGGTGAATATTCATGCACGTTGGGAGCTGAGTCAGGGTGAGGGCAGCTTTGTCAAGGGAGCAGAATTCTGACAGCACAAATTTCATTCCTGTCTGACTGCTCAAAGGAACAGTCACCTCAACTAGCAAGTGCAAGCCCAGATCTTCATGCTAACTTTTAGGAAAAATGATTAGTCTCCTTCTTTTGCAGGTCTCATTGACTTTCAGAGACTTAGGAATAATTTGAAGATTTGACTTGCTTGTTGTTGAAGCCTTTGGGACATGTTATGGTTAGAAGTGACCAATATTAACCCATGTTTTTAATTCTGTATAGCGTCCCCTGCCCCCCACTCCCATTCTGAGTTCTAATGTCTTTTCATCCTGGCCAGAAGCTGCAGCTATTTTTCTCCATGCTTGACCTAGCCATTTATCCCACTTTCTTTTGGCAGAAGAATAGAAAACAACATTTGCAGCATCCCTAAATTAATTATACTTTTCTCAAGCTAAAGAACTGTGACAGAGCCACAAAACAGCAACTGAAAACTAATTCCTTAAAAGAATATGAAAAAAGGAAGTTGTATAAGATAGGGTAATTAATCTTGCAATAAAAATAATTGTTTACAGTTAAAATTAATGTAACATGCATTCCTCAGCAGATAATAAATTATGGACTTTCTCATTAGCATTTGAATTGATTTCCTCTAATTTCTGAGGAGCACATGAGCATGTGACTAGATTAAGTTTAATTGGACTACAGCTGGTGCTGATTGTGTGCACATGGGGTGGGGGCTTTGCTGACTGATTGGCTGTCTCTGCATTTTGTTTCCATTGTCTTTCTTTTTCTCCACTGTTTTTGCCCTACAGGTAGAAATATTGAAAATATTAGGGTCTTAAAATAGAATTAGCTAAGAAAAGACTGTGGTTTTGGATACTGTTAGCTTATGATTTCCTACCAAGAATGATTATGATATATGATTATCATTTAATTGTTATTACTATATTCTCATCATTATAAAATTATTATTTTGTCAACATCTAGTTTATTGAGAATTTACCATGTATTGCTATTGTGCTAAGTACTTCACATATCATTTAATTTTTACAACAGCTATATTGTAGGTGTTTTATTCTTCCCATTTTCTGGGTGGGTAAACTAAGGCTCAGAGGAATAAAATAACTTGTCAAAGGTAACACAGAGGATATGGTAAATGAGATTGGAATATATTTTTTAAATTTTCTAGGGATCATGCTCTTAACTACTTTATTATTCTGATTATTTGAAGAATCAAGCAGTCTAATTACCCTCTTGACAGAGAATGAAGAATAGGCAGTCTGTGCTAAGCATCTGGGTAGGTCAAACAGCTTTTACAGAGGTGGAAAACAAGCTAAGAAGGAGTTAATTTACAGCTGATGAAGAACTATGTGGTCACCATGGAGATGGGCAGGGTTTCTAATAGGCCCATAATTAGGGGGGAAAAAAAAGCACTAGTCCAATTAATATTGGGCTTGCTATTGGGCTTATGGGAAGAGACCAATATTTCAGAAAAGTCATAAGAAGAATTGGTAAAATTTTAGCTCAGTTCTACTAGGGTGTCTCTGATTAGAGATGAGAAAATTAAGAACAAAAGAAGGATTGTAGATTTTTAGTCCTACCATGGGATATTTTCTCTTCGAATATATTTCTCACTTAAATGAAGTAGAATGATTTAGAGCAATTTGAAAAATCAGCTCCTCCAGAGAATTCCATGTGACTTCAGTGGTGTGAAGCTTTTGTCTTTCTTGCTTGAGTGGGGTCATAGCTCCTCATAAGTGTTTGAACCATTCCAACGGGAATGTCTCAAGCCTTTTGCTTTATTGATATACAGGAAAAGAAGCAACGTCAGAGTAGAAAACATAATTTTGGGTGGATTTAATGGCTTCTCCTTCTGAGCTGCCATTAGCACCTGTACTAATTTCACTCTGCCTTGGCAAACAGTTAGCTGTTTACAAATCAGTTCCCCGAAGACCATGTATTCCTTGATTAGGTGCCCACATTAGGTGTAGTAAATATACGAGGGTATGGGTATTGGTTCCAATTCCAAGAAAATTTTCTTAATTCTAAATAAAACTAGGTCTTGAAAATTTTTCCACCCTGTCTCTTTTGCTACATATGTAATGTACTCTGTGGATTATTTATACTTTCACATCTTGATGTAGGTAATTATATGGAGAAATAGAAGTTGATCATGGTATCCAATATCAGTGTAGACAAAAAAAGACTTTGGGAAATGTGATATGTGAGGTTATATTCCTGCTACCTTTGAATAAAACATTTTTTTGATTGAGACTGCCAGAGTATTAAACATAGGATCTATATTTTCCAAAAATACACATGCATGCACACATCTATTTTAGATCTAGTTTCTCTTCCTTGCTTAAATATTAACCACAGGAAGGAGACAAAAATTAGACAGTTGGCTGACGTGCTGGTGTTTTGGTTGAACAATGTGCCAGTACAAGCGCCAAGGAACCAGCCTGCTCGGAGATTACATTGATCCTTTGGCTTTTTGCATTTTTGAAGTTTCTAAATGGCTCCCCTCTTTTCCCCTTTCCTCTGTTTGGAGCTGTTAAAAATCTGTAATCCATGTCCTTTGTTTCAGTTTTATCATACATTGAAATACAGCCCCACTTAAATTCTTCCAGTAAACAAAGTGCCACGTTGTTGCAGCCTTACCTCTTCACCTCATTATGGCCCTGGCAGAGTGTGATGTCACAGTCGACCCAATACTGGTCTGCCCATAAATGACACAGCCTGTTCCCCTTTTGCTTCCTGGCTCAAGCACTGGGAAGGAGCTTAGTATGAAATTCATGCTGTGATGACAGATTTAAAAGTTGCTACAAACTCTAACAGACAGCAACTGCGGTTTGTAGACATACACAACATGTACGGCTCTCTTGTATTTTTAAGTGATGACATTCTTCGTTTAAAGAGTTACATTTATATAGCTCATTACTGTTGCCTGTCTATGAAATGAGAGTGGTAGAGTAGGGAAAAGAAGGCTAAATTGGATATGAAGACATTTAACAGAAGAATTTTCCAAATGTTAATGAGCAGCTTAAAAGGCTGCACACGTGTTGCAATGTAATTGGGTTGGATGCCTTCTGGGGACTTCGAAGCTTTTCCTGCTCTTGCCCATTGTATTTTGAGGGGGTAGAATGAGCCCCTTGGATTTCTAACACTTTGGCTCTGAAGATCCACATGGTGCTAAATTGTAAATCTGCAAACAGCCAACAAACAGCGGGCTAAGCTCCAGCAACTCTTGTTTGGTTTGGGCTTTTCAAGCAATTAAATGAATGGCAGGCTCTAAATGCCTCTGGGGAGGTACAAAGTGCTATGAGGAGAATTTACTGGAAGGGGGCAAGGTAGGGTCCATTCCCTGTTGCTGAGGCTTTTCCTGGAAAAAAAAAAAAAAAGAATGAGCAATTGCATCCAAATGTGTCCTGAGAATCTTGCCAACCTATTCCTATCTCTTAGTCCCTGTCATCTTCCTAGTTCATCTGAGTTCCCTATTGGGAGATCCTTGGTTTCTTTCCATGTGAAGCAATTACAACTCAGAATGAGTTTATGGCATAGTTAAATAACTGTTTTAGTCAATTCCCTTTGGTCGTTTTTCAGTCTCATGGGAAGTGGTAATGTTCTTTTGTCGATGAAGGAGCAAGATGCCCACTGAGCCTGATCCAAGTAGACAGGTAGTTCTCACCATGGATTATCTCCAGATTTCTGGCACAGGGAGAGAAACCCACTCTGGGGAGCAGCAAGTGAGGCAGAGGGCTGGCAACCAGGCACCAGGGCTCCTGCCCTCTCTGGAATAATGGCGGGGGCCACCAAGAGCTTCAGGTTGCACGTTGCCCAGGGTAGGTGAAGTTAGTTATGACCGCTGTTATAATTCAGGAGAGAGTTTTATTGAGCAGTGGAAGGTCCTTGATCCAGGAGGACATAAATTATTTCTGCAGAAGCAGAGGGCTGTCGGCCAGCACAGTGATCCTGCAAAGTGGTCTGAAGCTTCTCGAGGAAGGTTCACAGAAGGTGTCCTGTTGTTAGAACAAGAATAAGTGTGGCCATGGGAATGGCCTGGAAAAGCAAATCCTTCAGCCTCAGTTATTTCTTCGAAGGCACAGGCTTGCAATTCTCAGTCTCGTGAGGTTGCTAAGTCACTGTCTTAGAAGGCTAGCCGAAAACAAGGACTGGAGAACTAGGTCGACCCTTCCTTAATCTTTTAACTTTCTGCTTAGTTTCCTATCCCAATGGCCTAATTGTTGTATTGCAAAAATACTCTTTTTGGTTTGGTCTTTACAAATGTTCCATAGCAATGGAATATGGAGAGCAGTGTGAAATTAAGTGGATAACATTTAAATATGAATATTTTTAGTCTCTGCATTTGGACTTAAACTGGTTAACAACAGAATAAAGGAAGCAAGTCATTCTGAGGAAACTCCCTATCTACTTTCTTATCTAAAGTTCAGGGGAACAATTTGAATGTTAGATGAGTCTCCAAATTCAGCAAAATCTCTAAACCACTGATACCAACTATGAGGCATCAAGGACCATTACGCAGACCTCACCCCTTCTTTACAGGTATAAGGAAGCTGTAAAGAAGTTTGTCACATTCTCTGATCCTAAGTAGGGAGTGCAGGTAGTCACAAAAAAGACATCTAATAACAGGAAGTGGCTCAAAAGTGGTGGTGGCGGAATCGTCCTCTGGGAATTTGAAAGGCATGCATACACGTAGCTAGGATGGTCAGAGAAACTCATTGCAAAGTCTCTATTGGATGCTTTCATACACATTAGTGCATTTAATCTTTCAACATCCCTTACATGTAGGTATTATTATTTTCATTTTTCTGATGAGGAAATTGAAGCTCTCAGAGATTGAGTAACTTGTTCAAGACACCATAGCTAGAAAAATGTAGTCAGGATTCAAACTCAGGTCAGATTATGCCAAGTTGGGGTGCAGCATTAAAAGGGAATGGTGAACTACCAAGGGTCAGGACACAAACACACACTCCAGAAATTCAGAGTTTAGTATGTAGCTCTATTGCTCTGATCCGGAGGCTTGGGTAGTGTGGAGACAAGCTGGGGGAAGGTGGGGTTTTACTTTGGAGGGCTTGGCTGTAGTCAAGGGGCCCTTCTACCTGACCATCAGCTCCATGAGATCACAGCCTATGTCTGATTTTTTCACTATGGGGGCCCCCAGCACCTAGGACCATACCTGATGCATGACAGGTGTGAGGAAAAGAGGACAGGGGAAGGGGGGGAAGGAGGGAGGAAGGAATCATTGAACTTTATTCCCCTGAGGAGTGATTTGCTGAATGATGTTTTATGAAGGCTAACCTTGATATAGATGTTTAGGATATTGATTGGTAGAACCTGGATATAGAGTTAAATGGTAGAAAGAACATCAAATTTAAACTATATGTTCAAATTTGGATTTAGAGAATTTTTGACTCATCATCCATATATGATTGTTATGCAAATTTTAAGAAAACTAATCATAGACAAATTCATGCTTCCTGAAGCAATGTTATATCTGGTTGGGACTGCCTCACCTGGATAAATAATGTAGAATGACTGGAGATGAAGTGCTTAATTGCTTGTTTAATGTTTCCAGTAGATACACAGTTGGGACTGTCTTGATGCTGCTCAGCCTTAAAATTCACTCTTTCAAACCTTTCTCCTAATAAATGCCAGGTTATTTTGGTAATCAGGGATTATTATTGTGATAATGGACAATTGCACACGAATTGAGTCGTTAGGCTGTCAGGGTTCAGGGCTTTATGTGATCAGTCAGAAATTTGAGGAAAATAAATTTGAAATTCACTTTGGCCCCTGGAGCCAGAAGAGTGCCTGGTGCTCAATAGATATTTTCCATGTGGATGAATGAGTTTAATAGTTGATCAGATCACTTAAACTTGACCTAGCTATTAGATGGGAATAACAATGAGTTAAAATTACTTAATGACTCACCATAATTTTCTCAAATTAATGTCTGTGTTTTTATTCCTATTTCTACCTCCTCAGTTTAGGTCTCTGTCATTTTTTTTTAATTTCAGCGTATAATGGGGGTACAAATGTTAAGGTTACGTATATTGCCCCAAGTGTGACCATCCCCCAAACGTTGCACATTTCACTCATTATATTTGTATATACGCATCCCCTCCTCTCCCCTCCCACCTGCCCGACACCCGATAAATGTTATTCCTATATGTCCACTTAGGTGTTGATCTGTTAATATCAATTTGCTGGTGAGTACATGTGGTGCTTGTTTTTCCATTCTTGAGATACTTTACTTAGTAGAATGGGTTCCAGCTGTATGCAGGAAACTATAAGAGGTGCTATATCACCATTGTTTCTTAAAGCTAAATAGTACTCCATGGTATACATATACCACATTTTATTAATCCACCCATATATTGATGGGCACTTGGGTTGTTTTCACAACTTTGTGATTGTTTATTGATTTTTCTGCAGTTTAGTGCTGGTTTTCCTTTCTCCCATCATTTTCTCTGTCCCTTCCCTGGGTTCCCCCAGTAGTTCATGTCCAGATATATAAGCTCCTGAAAATAATTATCTTATTTGTTTGTTCATTAGCTTATTCGTTCATTTGTTTGTTCATTCATTTATTTTAAAATTGTCTTTGAGTACCTGCCCTGTAGAGGGAATTGGCCAGGTACGATGTGGCGGGGGCAGAGAGGAGGATCACAGCATTGTAGCACATAGTCTGCAGCCCTTCTCTCCCACTGCGCCCCCAACTCTTTTATTTTTTAAAATGAAGCTTTCCATTTTTGACTCTAGGAAGTTGGAACATGGGGTGTAGATAGTTTACTCATTCCGAGGAAACTTTTCTTCCTGGTCTTCAAGCCTCGCTTTGCATCTCCCCTGTCTTATTCCCTACACCTTCCCCATGGCATGGCACTGGTCTTTCCTTCGTGCAGTAGAGCATTCAGTGGTGCCCCAAAGCAAACCATGTTTTGCTCGTTGTCCCCCACGTGTCATGCTCATGCTTACCTTGTTGTTCTTGTTGAAGTTGTGCCTTCTTGTCTCCTTGGACAGTGTTTCTCCCTTCTTTCTGCCAACCCATTCTCGAACATCCATGTTCTCCTCTGAGCTGTCTTGTGCTCCAGCCTACACTTAAATCTCTCCTTCCTGATCCATAAGATTTTGCCTGTTAGTTGTATTTTCCATTGTGTGATTATTGAATTGTTTCCCATTAAGTCTCCCCACCCCTCCCTAGGGATGACAGGTTGCTTGTAGACAGTGACTTTATTTTTGTTATTTATGGTTTTCTATATTCCCTGGTCCAGCACTCCATCTTGTTTAACCATCACTGACCAATGTCAGAGGGTTTGCCAGACATTTTTTCCTTCCACAGGTGAGGGCACAGCTGTGAAGGTAATGAATATGAGTAATGAATATGAATATCTCTTAATTATTAACATTTGTTGGTTTTTTTGACAGGGTCTCACTCTGTTACCTGGGTTAGAATGCAGTTGCACCATCATAGCTCACTGCAACCTTAAACTCCTGGGCTCAATCGATCCTCCTGCCTCAGCCTCCTAAGTAGCTGGGACTACAGGTGCACCACCATGCCTGGCTAATGTTTCTATTTATGTGTGTGTCTGTGTGCGTGTGTGTAGACAGGGTCTTACTATGTAGCTCAGGCTGGTCTCTAAAACTCCTGGTTTCAAGGGATCCTTCCCTCTCTGCTTTCCAAAGTGCTATGCTTACAGACATGAGCCCCTGAGCATGGTCCAACGTTTGTTTTTTAATAGCACTTAATAATAGAATACAAAGAACGAGAAGATAGCTCTGATTTTTAAAATATTCTCAAGAGATTAAAATGAAGATTTATCTTACAAAGCTGTTTTGTTAGAGGGTTCCTTTGACTCATGGTGTCATAATTATTTCATTATTGCTGTTACTGTTAATTTTATTGATTTAAAACAGAAAATTTAAAATTACTATTGGCTTTTATGAAAGTCCATTATTTTATGACCCATTGAGAAGATTATTTTGTTGCAGAATTTAAAGGGAGCTGAACAGGCTTTAAGAAATCAGAAGGAAAAAAAAAAAAAAGAAATCAGAAGGAATTTGGATGTTTTAAAGCCCAGTCTGCTCTCCTGACCAGGGGTCTAGATTAAGAACATGGAAAAAGAAAGCCTCGAGAGACCAAATGTTGGCTCACTGAGCAGGTCCTCATCGGTGAATGGTGTGGGTGTGTGCAGAGGACATTCTCAGGCTGGGGCATTATCATCACAGCACCTTTCATGAACCTTGAGGTTCCTCAGTAGCATCTCTGGGAAAGGAAAGAGAAACATTTCTAGACTGCTTTACCTGCCAATGAGAGCAAATGATTTTCAGTCATTTTATCCCATGTGTGGTCATTATGGAAACATTTCCAGCCAAGCTTGGGCTGGATCTCTCCTCACAGTTTGAAGCTGTGATACTTGTATCCATATTCTGCGACAGCTTGTAAAATCGTTTTCTGGCCAAATTAGGTTTTCTACTGGGATTATTTTATTTCAGGTAATAAATATGGAATATACAGAGTGGCACCTGCTAATTGACACAAACAAGATTTTGAAAGGATTGATTTTTTTTCTTCTCAAAAATATTGATAAAGATGTTAACTTTGGCCATCATTAAGATTTTTTTTTCTAGTTGTTGCAAGGACTGTGGTCGTGTAACAAATAGTCTAAAGTATATTTTCAAAAGTGCTAATTTGATTTTTGGGTGACATTTTGTTGTTGACAAAATGAGCACTCTATCTTAAATCTCAGAAACTACATAAAAATACTAAAATTACATGCCATCTAAGGCAGCAACATAAAGGAAAAGACTAATAATTTGACTACATTGAAACAAAAAAAAGCATACTACAACAAAAACATACCCCATAAACAAATATAAAAGATAAAGACAAACTGAAAAAATGTATTTACAACATATGATGAGGGGATTATATCCCTACTATATAAAGAGCTCCCATAAATTAATAAGAAGTACAACTATGGCAATAGAAAAATACAAAGGGCCAAAAATATATAAAAGGATATTAAAACCCATGAATAATCAAAGAACTACAAATTAAAACAGTAATAATATTTTCTCCAGTGAAATGAACAAATATTGAAAAAATACTCAATGTTGATAGAAAAATATAGAAACATACATCTTTATAAACTTTTGAGCAGTGGCCCAGCTAGCTCAGTTGGTAGAGCATGAGACTCCTAAACTTTTGATAGTGATAAAAACTGGTCTAACACATTCTATATATAGAATCTTAAAGATATATATATATCTTTAAGTCTTTTTACTAAATTTCCATATTTATATCATATATGCCTGTTAGGTTAGAAATTCCACTTCTGGAAATTTATTTTAAGGGCATAGTTGGATAAACACATAAAAATGTGTATATGAAGATATTTGTCACAGCATTGTTTATAATAGAAACTTTAATCACTCTAAATTACTGCCAATAGTGGTTAGTTCAATACTTGCAGTACGACACCACAGATTACCTATAGGCATTAAAACTGATGATGGAAGTTTTTAACATGGGAAAATATACCCCATGTGAAAAAAGGGTACAAATAGAGAAAAAGTTTAAAGGCAATAAATGAAAAATAATCATGCTTGTCTTTGATTATTGGTGAATTACTAATTTAAAAAAGGACAAAAGTAATAAATCTGTTTTTATTTTGGAGAAAACATACCAAAATGTGTTTCTGTCCATACTCACAGATATTCTTAATACAAATCATTTTATAAAGATGACATTTCCACATCTGCTTCTTAAGGTCACTCCAAGTTCATGTTCACAGTCAGGCTATCAGAGGGTGTGGACATCTTTGCGTGGAAAAAGGATGGTTAATCAGTGAGACAAGCATGGAGTTAGGTGTAGGATTTCTCAATAAATATTACTTTGAATTCTAAAACAATACTATTGTCTGAGAATGAGAATACAAATCATTAAAAACAAAGCAAGGGATGAGAGGGATGTGTATCAACCAGCCAGGAGTGATATCTTCCCCTAAAAACATGTTCTGTGCAATTCTGGAAGCATTTAACACGTCTAGCAGTGTTTTACAGGCATTTCCCATCGACTGGCAAGCTCTTTCAAACTGGGAAATAGAGCTCATTCACTCATTCAGCCACTTGAGAAGTGTGCATTGAGCACACCCTGTGTGCCAGGCACAGTGCTGGGCACCAGAAATACAAAATTGAATTCATACAAACCTTGCCCTCAAGGAGCCCACGCGGAGGGTGACAAGCAGATTAATTAGACAGTTTTAGTGTAGTGTTATAAGCACCTTGTGAGGGTTGAGGGTTTAGCGTTGAGCTTAGGGTGCTTTGGAAATTCTGTCCTAACCTATTTGGTAGGGACTAGGGAAGCCTTCCTGGAGAGTGTATCCAAAAGGATACCTGAGAGCAGCAGCAGTTAGTGGGGCATGGGGCATGCCACAGGCGACCAGCCGAAGAAAGTGTTCCAAGCAGGGGGACCATTTTGTGCAGAGCCTGGAATGGAGAGCAAGTTGGAGGGATGGAGCTTCAAGTAGGAAAAAAAAAGTGCAGTGAGCTGAAGCTGGAGGGTTATCGGGAGCAGAGGGTTTCAACCCTGTCTGCACATTAGCATCACTGAGAGATTAAAATAAAAAAACAACAAGCAAACAAATAAAAAATAAGACTCTGCCCAGGCACTATCCTCAGTCTGATTTTACTGGCCTCTGTATGGTGGAGGTGCCTTTGAACCTAACAGGATGCCCTCCCTGCCACCTGCCTGTTGCCAAATGCAGCTCCTCTCTTTATCTGATAGGCCCCAGGGTGATTGCAGCAGGAACTAGGATTGGGAAACACTGGGGAGAGTGTGAAGGGCCTTGTAAACCAGTCTAAGAAGTTTGGATTTGCCTTAAGGGGAAGGGAGCTGCTTTGTTGAGTAAATGCATATGCCATAGGCCACCATTAATAATAATGTTTAAAGAGGCTTTGGCGTATTTGCCAAAGCTCCAGGATTTTTATGGTAACCACCTGGGTATATAAATGTTTTGTGCAAAGGGGTGGAGTATAAGGAAACACAAAAATAGATATGCTATAGAATGGGTTATAAATCTATACTTCAGTATAGTCAGAAGATACATTCCAGAATAGGTGTATGTAAATTGAAAACTTGTAAAGCAAATCATAAAGGCATCTTTCATAAGGCACTACTATTAAAAATCAGTGCAGTAAAACCTGTTGAAATGTTAACAATAACTCCTAATTGATTTGTCCTACATTATTTGGATTTTTGTATACAATATTAGTTTTTAAAAGATAGTACACACAGATCATTTGCATATTTATGTAAATGATAAAATATGTTTTACTTTATCAGAGGAGAACAAGTTGGGGCACTTTGGAATAAACATGGACTCATTTTTAGATTCAAATTTAAAGTTTATTAAAGATATGATTTTGGGAAAATGACTTAACCTTCTAGAGACTCTGTTTCCTCATTGATAAAATGGAAATAACACACACACATCTTGTAAGTGTGTAGTATATATTATAGACAAGTAAAGCAAGTGAGGTATCCAGTATAAAGCCTGACACGTAGTAGGCACTCAATAAATTGCAACTATATTAACCTGCTTTCAAAAAGAGTTTTTCAAAAAGAGTTTTAGTTTCTTGGAATTGAAAGTCCTCCATCCTTTCCTAGATACTGTTTCCAAAACAGATTTTATGGGTGAAAATGGTTGGTTGTTGCTACGTATTCCTCATTTATTTAATAACGTTCTGGTATCTAAGCAGAGCCAGAGAGAACAATTCAGCATTACCCATACAAGATGAAAATGATTGGTTTTGGTAGGCAAGCTCCAAAACTCAGAAAACCTGTTACCCAACTCCAAGTGGTTAATTGGGAATGCATTTTATAGCTCACGCTTCCTTGTGGGCCCCCTGGGAAGCAACAGAATTCTCATGCTCTGGGTCAGATGAAGCTTGAGTGCCATTTTTGAAGCTTTTCTAGGTTAGAGTAGATGACTGGCAACACCTGCTTTGAAAATGTTCCAAGCCAAAATGATTTCTGCTGTGCTGCATATCTTGGAACCCTGGGGACTGAGCAGAACATTTTTCATGTACTGGAACTGGCCCTAAGATGCTGATGGAGGGCAATTCTGGCTGGTCTTGCTGCTGGGACTCCTGCAGCCCACCCCCATGTGGTGGGGTGGTCGTAGGTACCTCCAGATTTTGTAATAGATGCCAAACCTGCCACCTGCCTGAGCCATTTCCATCCTTAATCTCCCTAATCAAGAATCAGCTCTGGGGACCCCTTAGAATGGATAATTTCAAACTCTCTGTAATCCAGCTTAATACCTGCCAGTAGTTTTCCACTGCTTTTTAGAGTAAAATCTTGGTCTTCATATAGGGTGAGCAGATATCCTGGTTTGCCCAAGACAGTCCCTGGTTTGTACCTATTGTTTCTATGTCCTATGTAATTAGTAAAACACCCTCTTTTACTCTCAGATGTATTTTGGGTTAGACACATACTTTGTAATCATCCAAACTACCAGCCCTATGTGACCTGTCCCCTGCCAGCCTCCTAAACTCATCTCCTACTTCTCTTTTGCTCACTTTGTGCCAGTCATTCCGGCCTCCTTGCCATTCTTTGAAGGCATCAGACTTGTTTCTGCTTAAAAGCATTTGTTCTTGCTGAGTGGTTCAGTCCCCAGATCTTTGCATGGGTTACTACTTCTTGTCATTCTCAACTTGTGTCACCTCCTCAAAGATACCTTTACTGATTACCTTGTTTTAAAGTAGCCTCCACTCCTGTCCACACTATCATGTCACCTAGTTTTATTTCCTTTGCTTTATATCATAATCTAAAATTACTCTATTTACTTGTTCATTGTTGATCTCCCTCCTCTAGAATGAGTTCCACAAAAACAGGACTCTTGTGTGCTATGTTTGCTATTGTCCTCAACTCCTAAAACAGAGCCTGTCCTATAGAAGGTGGTCAGTAAATTTTTGCAGACATAATGAACAAATGCACAAATTCAGCTTTGTCAAAAAGTGAGCAGAGGCCGGGCGTGGTGGCTCACGCCTGTAATCCTAGCACTCTGGGAGGCC
>VBSM01001562.1:22583614-22608389 GCA_008086735.1 Cheirogaleus medius | reverse complement strand
AAAAAAAAAAAAAAAAAAGTGAGCAGAGAGAAATGGTTAAAATAGAGGATTGTCTAGACATATAATTCATTCACCTTTTAAATGGGATTAATTCACATACCATACACTTTACTCATTTAAAGTATACAACAATTTTTCTTATTTTCACAGACTTGTGCATTTATCACCACAATCAACTTTAAAACATTTTATTTCTCCAAAAAGGTAAACTCAAACCTCTTAGCCATCACCTCAAGTTACCTATAACCCCCAGCCCTAGGCAACCAGCAATTTACTTTCTATCTATATATAGTTTTGCCTATGCTGGACATTTCATATAAATGAAAGCATGTAATGTATGGTCCTTTGTGAATGGCTTCTTTTATTTAACATAATTTTCAAGGTTCTTCCATGCTGTAGCATGTCATTTAATTTTTCCTATTTCCAGATTCTATCCCTGGATCAAGTTAGACCACTAGAAGGCTACAACCTGGGATGGGGGTAGTTTATATCAGAGATTTTAATCATGGCTGCACATCAGAATCCTCCCTTCCCCTCCCTTGTGGCACTTTTAGAAAACCCAGAGTATCAGAGTCTACTCCAGAGTCTATGGTGTGCAGCCTGAGATGAGAACTGTTGGTTTAGCTAATTACCTTCAGTGAGTTGTTATTTAATGTTATGCATTTGACTTTTACCTGATATTGCAAGTAAAGGTCATATGAAACTTGCTGTTGCAAGATATTGTCCCCTAACTAGGCTGTTGGGGAAGCAGATCTTAGACATTTGTCATTGAACAAGGATAGGTGCTGCTTATAGAGTAATGTAACAACACAGAGCTAGGGCTTGTGACATGCTTTGATTCCACCTCAAGTTTTTTTCTTTGGGATGTGAGGCAATTGTTTAATGGCTTAGCACTCGAGTTTTCCTGTCTGTAAAATGATCTATCTTGGAGGGTTGTTGGAAGCATTAAAAGAAATAATGTATGAAAAATAAACCAAAAACTACAAAATGTGTAACAGTATAATTTGTCCTCATTACTGTTAAAAGTAGAATCATGGAATTTTACGTTTAGAATGAGATTGAGTAGAAGGATCGGGCTGAAAGTCAAGAGCATTGGTTCTTCTTCTGGTGGTGCCACAAGCTAAGCGGCATCCTCGCTTATTTTGATCTCTCTTCCCTATTCTGTAAAATGTTGTGGTTGGACCAGGTGATAATTAAAGACCCTTCAGATGGAAAAATTATGTTAATAAATGACTCTCTGACCCATTATAGAGACTTCCCTAATACCTCGAATGACTTCCAGTGGAATGGGCTGCCTCCACCTTGACATTCATTATAACACACTCTTAACTACTTCAATTTAATTATTACTCAAATCTAATCATCTCTGTGAAATTCACCTCCCAGTACTCTTCCCCCAAAGGCAACTTTATTATTATGAAAAATTTCCAAACATACAGAAAAGCAGAGAGAATAGAGAAGGAACAATCATAAACTCATCTTACATAACAATTCGACATATTTCTTTATCTTTTTTTCCTGGACTATTTTAAAGAAAGTTACTGATAACATTTCACTCTAAATATTCCAGAATGCATACATTAAAAATATGACATTTTCCTTCATAACCACAATAGCATTATCTCACCTAATGAAATTAACAACAATTCTCTAATATCAGTTAACACCCCACCCATATTCAGATTTCCACTATTTTCCCAAAATGTCTTTTATAGCTACTTTGTTCAAACTAGAATGTGTTGCAATGTATGTATTTACAATGTCTCTTAGTCAAGAGTTCCCTCCTTAGCTTTATTTGCAATGAAATTGACCTGTTGAAGAGACTTGACTCATTTTTCTGTAAGACATGCTACTTTTTGGATTTGTCTGTTTCCTTGTGGTGTCATTTAACTTTTCCCTCTATTCTCTGTATTTCCTAGATGGCAGGAGTTAGATCTAAAGCTTGATTGATTCAGGTTAAACAAATTTGGCAAGAATTCTTTGTAACTGACACCATGTCTTTTATTTGCACCCATCAGGAGGCCCTGTACCTACTATCAGCAATGTAGTGGCCCCCACTGATCCCTAGAACGTTCTTTCATTGGCATTGGTTACAAAAGCACTGGAGAAGTAACAAAGTAGAACAACTAAACATTTTATTTGACTGGTTACTAGTAATACAAATTATATTAATTTATGTGAACTGTTTACTATTCTTTTCTAATTACAGAGCAGTAATACTATGATTATGTTATTTCATTAAATCATGTGCCAGAATCATTTTGTGATAAGATCTATTATTTAGACTGGAAGATTCTACACATGCATATTTGGCTTTCATAGATTGTTGTTGGGTAACGTTGTGATCTCCTCAAGCAGTATAATTATCTACCCACTACTCCGCCAACCCTAGAGGGACATATTCACCCATAGACACACACAAACACACATACACATACACATACACATACACAAGCTCATACCATATCCTTGCAGCATAAATACCAGTGGTAACAATAAGGACCAACAGAACATTAGAGAAGATATATTAAACAAGAACAAAATTTAATTATTTAAGATACCCAAATTTCTCTCTTAAGCCCTCTTTTCTTTGCCACAAATAAAGAGGAATAATGGGAGTCTATTTATTTCAGATTTACTAAGAAATTAGTCTATTTGAAAGGGAAAATGAATGCAGGTGGGAAATCTTTGCATCTTTTTGTCCCATTCTTGTTATTCAATACAGTTGCAGGAACCCTCATCTATTTTCTGTTTTTTGCTCTTGGGAGTGTTTTCTCCGCTCCCTCCCTGCCCCAATCTACTGCTCCTTACAATACCTATAAGAAAAATCTAGACGGTTCCTTTGAACCGCCATCTTGATTTCCTTCTGCAGTGCTGTTAGCATTAGGCATTTCACTGCTGGTTAAATCTTATGTCTTTTTTATTGTCCTGAGTTACTAATATTTTCCTTGATCATCAGAAAGTTGTTGCATTATATTTTTATAATATAAAATATTATATATTATTATGTTGCAAATATTTTTACATTAAGCAACTGTGATGCTTATGTGATTTATATATATTTTTTACAAGTTTCCACTCTCCCCCCTTCCTTCATTCCTTTCCTTCCTTTCTTCCTCCCTCTGCTGCTTCATATTCTGTTATTTCTCACTTTTTGTTCTTTTAATTTGCTTGCTGTTGAAAAGGCAGAATATATTTCATTATTTGCTTGTATTTTTAATTCTAGTTTCTTCAATCTGGAGTAGATATGAATGTTGGCGGACAGCATTTCCTTCTGTTTCTAAACCTCCTGAGGGATTAGAATATTATTAAGAAAATAGATACTCAGAAGTCAGTTCTGTGCGCTGTGAAGAAGAGTTTGAGGAATTTAGATAGCCTGTTGTTTTTATTTCATCTGTCCTTTAGGTCCTGCAAACAGATTTTACAACTTTTCAAATTTTGGTATTTCAATAGACTTTTCCAATTTTTGTTCCATCATCTTTGAAAAAATGCTTGCAAGATGAATAAATTTGTAGTCAGCCTTGCATGTAGAACTTGTCATTTGTGGAACTGTGTTATTAAATGATCCTGGGTAATTAGTACAGAAGGTAGTTATTTCAAGAAATATTCAGTTCAAGCTATTAAATCATTACATTTGGGATTTTATCATGTCACTAAGTCCAAGATTTTCTGTGAAAGTGAACCAGCTGCAAAATATACATGCTTTTAAAAATTTTCCAATACACCTTTTAGAAAGGAGAGTTAGTTTTACATTGTTCCCTAACACCCTCCCTACTTCCCCCCACCACCCCACCTGGGATGAGTGAATGGTTAACTTGACTCTATAAATTCACTGCCAGTAAAAACTAACAAGAACATCTGCATTGAAACAGTTGTCTTGTGATATCATTTCTTAAATATAATAAATGAAACAGATATGATGCATAGCTTATGCATACTCTCTGCATAGAGGTGAATGAGAGATTTACCATTTTGTATAAGATATTTACATCTGTTCATCAAAATATGACTCCCTTTGTAGTCTTCTAAAGCCATTCCTGTAATATACATTATTATGGTAATTTAAAAATGGAACATAGAGTAGAAAAAGAACATGATAAATGCATATCATCTTACTCTTTATAGCTCTAGTAAATTTCGTACCTTAGGCTAGACTGAATACATTTTGAGTTTCTCATGCAACAATCATTTTGGAAATGCGTCAGTCAACAGGCTTCTTTTACTCATTATTATTTAGCCTAAAGATCTGAGGAATCTGTTTTTATTCTGTTATCAATTTATTTCCAAGAAGTGCCACTGCCTTTGTCTACTTGAATGAACATTTCCTTTCTTCCCATTTATAACGACTGTAAAGCTAGACCCCCTTTCTACCCTCATTTCATCAACTGTTTCCAAGGGCTGCACATTTCTTTTTTCCGTGGGATGTGTTCATCTGCAAATTAGTATAACAGATATTTCAGAAACAGCAGCTGAGCTTCTGAAAAAGAATTTTTCTCCCCTCTCAAAGCAAAGGATCAAGCATATCTTTTCAGATTTCTTTTATTTTCTAAGCATTAAATCTTTTAGTCCAAATCATGGAAAAAATAACTAGGAAGGCATTTGTTGAATTACACAAAGGGCATGTGGTTTCGACCTCAGCAGGAACACAGGCTGCAGCCTAGCTGTCCAGGCACTATCCTTCCCTGCAAAGGTGAAATGATTTAGAGGCCTAGAGAAACTTAATTTTTCTTGATCACCATGTGCAACCCGGAATTTTAATGGCAGGCATAATTAATTCTTCTGATGTTAATCATCAGGGCTGGGCTCCACAATTATCAGCCTGGTGCAGCTGGGGCATGGTGCAGACATGAAAAATTAGGAAAATGAATCAGTAATAGGGTGGCAGATTTAATCTGCATCATGAAAACAAAGTTAAAAAGAGGAAGATCGAGAGAATTTCAGCTGAAGCTTTTGTGCCAATGCGCAGTGACAGAACTGAAAAATGTTGCCGATGTCCAAAGTGATTGGTAATTACCAAGCCATTGAATTTTTTATTGTCAATTTATCATTGCGCCAGAGGTTAAATTTAACATCTTCTTCTAAAGCCATCACTCTAAGAAGGCTCACTGCGCATCACGTGGCTCAGAGTCAGCGAAAGGTTAATCAGGTATCCTTTAGTTTGCATGTGCCTCCAAACCCTCCTTCCAGCCACCGTGCCATTGCTGAATACCTGCTGTAGGAGATTTTCTATTTGGCACCAGAGACTTTCAGATAGATATCAGATTGTGTTACATACACACTTTTCTGTCTGTATTGGTATTTATTAAGTGCAAGAAAAGAATTATTTCTCAAGAAAGAAAAATCCCATCATTTCAAGCCCTAGGGATACTTCATTAAGGTGCAGCTCAGACAAGGGGCCTTCTCTCTCTCCCACGCTCTCTGTTTTAAGCTATTTTAAGCGCTGTTTTGTCAGAGGCATTGGAAGAAATGATATGACCTCTTTTAAAAACAAAATTAAAATTTCACAACAATTTTATCTGATTCAGATTTCTCTTCTTCATCTCTTTCTCTTTTGCCCAGGATGTCCTTCCCTTTTATTAGTAGTTGGAAAAAAAGCTTAGTTTGAAAGGAAGGAGATATTTATCCACACAAATACTGAACATTTCAAACGACTGCTTCTTTAAAGAACATGCTGAAATGTTTGAACAGATCCAGCATAGATATTGAAATTCCACAGCAAAATCCTTTCCTTAGTGATTTTTAAAGAGTGATTTTGCTTGATTCAGTCACTGCAGATCTTTAATATCACTTGTTTTGTCTTTTTGATGTTTGCTTGACTGTGTCTCTTCTTCCATATGTATTTTGAAATATAGAACAGTCTCTTATTAAGGGAATGGTATGTATTTTCTATAAATTAAAAATGGAAATAGCCTTTAGGGAGACTTGAAAAAATCAATGTGTACATTAATTACTGCAATTCATTACTCAAATAAAAATGGGCTCAACCTTTCATTGGATACAAATTTAGGGACTGAGGATGTTTGCAAAAGACAAAGCCTGTGTTCCCGATCATGTTAATCTGCAGATCAAAGACTCCATGAATCCACGCCTGGTGGAAGCTCCTCGGGGGATAGCCAAGCTGGGCTCCATCCCAGTACCGGGCAGTGAGTTATTACTGCTGAATACAAAAGCTGGTCACGTGACTGTCACCTACCAGCAGTGGCACGAATCCTTCTCCTTCCTGGGCTTCCTGAGACCTTGCTTTTCAGAGCCCTGGCTTTTCTATAATTAAATCTGAACCATAAAAGCCATACCTGTCAAATGACCTCCAGTTGCCCTCATAAACAACACTGGGAATTTTACTGGTAGCAACTCTTTGCTTTAGGAAAGAATGTAGGAAAATATCCTATTTAGCTTCCTAGAGGCTTCCCTCCCCTCGACTCTACCTTTCTTTCCAGTTCTTCCCAATCTGAGCTTCCTCTCCTGTTTTGGAATTTCAGTAGAGGGCTGGAAAATACACAGCAAATAAAAAATATAGTATAATTTATTGAAAAGATTCTGCTGTCTTCCCCTGAATTAGTAACCTGTCCTTTTAGGAAGAGAGAGAAAGTGGAATGAAGGAATGTAATTTTTCTAACAGCATTTGGCTGCCTTTCTTTGATCATGTTTTATGGCTAGAGAATAAATTACCATGTGAAGGTTTCTGTTTAAAACCTGAACATGTTTAGTATGATTTGAATCCTGCCATATTTTGCATAGCTGCCTTTTGCCTGAGCAAGTTTAATGCAAAGATCAGCAGCTCAGATCCTAACACATATTAGCCAGTTCTTTTCTGCTATTGGAATCCCCCACTATTTTAATTGGATTCTTTCCAAAACTGCAACTAATTAAGAATCAATTCAGGACCATTAGCAAGTAGGACAAGCTAGCCAGTGTTGCATATTTCAAAAGAGTTAGTTTTAATGAGAGGCCTTACTGGATGGGGGCTGGAGGGTAGGGGGAGAAACAGATTAAAGATAGTGTAGGGACCTTCTTCAGCTAAACTGAACGACTAATGGTACACGGAAAGCTGCTGAACTTGTAGTCCTCTGTAATTGATCTACTTACTGTTAAAGAAACTTTAAAAACATGAATGCAGGTATTTAGAGGTGCATTAGAGGTTCAATAATGATTTATAAATGTTACAAATTGTTGGCTTCCTTAGTGGAGTGCTCCTTTTATTGGAGAAACATATGCTGTTTGCTTTCAGACCCGTTAACCTCAGCACCGCCAACCCGCTTTCTCTTCTCTGGGCTTTGTACTGGGGCACATCTGCGTAAGCAGACTGCAGTGCCTGCAGATGGTACTTTTTAATTTGTTACAGGGTTAGCTGTGCCATATTTTTGAGAGCTGTTCTTGAGTTCGTTTACCACAAAGCAAAACTTTGCTAGAACCTGGTGTTTAGGGAATGAAATTTGATGCTCACATCCTCATTAGTTGCCTCTACTCTTTCTTAAATTTTAATATCCAATCCTTCTTTGTTATGGGCTGTATGTAGGCTGATGTTTTTCTCCAGAGGATTAAGGTGGAAAGTTAGTGTACAGTTAAGTTAACCTGCTTTAAACATATTATGAATATATGTGGAGTTTCAATGGGGCAGCCGAATATTTAATCATTAGGAAGGATAGGCAATAAATCAAATGTCTGAACTTGGATGCATTATCTGATATGCTTGATTTCAGACTTAACCTTCCTCGTGGACTTCTGTCGTGAGAAATTACCTGGACTAAGTTTCTTCATTTGAAGCAATCATAACCCAACCACAGAGCTTTTATGATTGTATGATAATAGCAATAAAAAAAAAGATTGTTGGCTTCTAGCAGTGGACATGGACAATAAAAATATATTACTATATAGAAAAATAATCTTACTAAGTTTAGGTTTGATTACATGTTTGAGATGGTACAAAGATTGAAAAGGCAATTACAAGGTTGTTGAAGACTTGTGAGTTTAAAGGATTGTTTAAGATGTGTAGGCCTAAGGAAAATCATATATGTTTATGGAGAGGTTTTTCTCTAGTTACAAACGTTATCAAAACAATAGAGTAGCCAGTTTGACACTGTGTATTGGTATTGGCAATTGGGCTTACAATATGGGGAAACATTGTCTACGTTCTGTACTACCACCCACCCAGTCACCTGGTGGTCATTCAGGATTCCTCCTTCATGCTCCTTTTCCACTATGACCCATCGACAAGACCTATCGATTCCACCCCCCCTTCATTTCTCATCCTATCTCCACCTCCTTAGCCCCTACCTTAGTTTGGACCTGCATCAGTTCTTGACTAGATTGTGGCAAAGGCCCCTCACCTGAACTCTCTGCTCTGTTCTTAGCTCCTCTGACCCCACCCTTAGCACCCTGCACCTTTTGCTCCTGTCTCATTTGTCATGCTATAACATCATTATCAAGTTACTCTCCTTTCTCCCTGTTTGGTTGTGAGCTATTTGATGACGTGAACTTGATCTTTCACCTCTGCACCGCCAGCCCTAGCACAGTGCACACGGTAGGAGCGCAAGAAAAATAAATTGCTGAACGAATTACCTCGTACTATATATTAGTCCCTGTTCTAGGATCTGGGGATACAATAGGGAATGGGACGCATGGAATCTGTCCTTTATGAACTTCAGACTCATGTAAATGAACATGCAAATGAACAGTTGATTCCAAAAGCTCACTCTCTGGGGTACAGTGTGAAATGTTTCAGTCTTGTTCTAGCACACGAGTGACTGTCTGGGGTACACACAAAGGAAACCTGAAATGTGGAGAAACCTTCCAACCCCCAAATTAGACATCAGCTTTACATTTTATACATCTGAAGGGTGAATGTTTTAAAGAAGATGAGGAATGAAATCACCCTGAGCCCACAGTATACAGTAGATTGTTGTGGTAATGGCCTCTAGTTTGTTCATTGTTTCCTTGTGCCCACTTCCCTAGGAAGTCCCCTCTTATGCTGACTCTGACCTTGACCATATAACTTGTTTTGGCCAGTGGTATCATAGCAAATATGAGACAGTCAGAGATGTGAGAAGTGCCTGAACACTGGGGCTTGCTCTCTTTTGTTGCACATAGGGCCACTCCTATGGTTGTCCTGTGAAGAAGCTTGGGCTAGCCTGCTGCATGATCAGAGACACAGGGCTGGGTCACCGGCATGGCTCCAGCCAACTGCACGTCATCTTCTGGACATGTGAACGAGGCCATCCTAGACCATCCAGTGCCCAGCTGACCAGCCAGCTGGCCACAGATGCATGAGCAAGCCCAGCCAAGAGCAGCCAATGCTGGCCAGGATTAGCAGCAGCACAGAGCCAGCCAAAGACTAGTGAGTGATAATAAATGGCTATCTTATGAAGCCACTAAGTTTTGTGGGGTATGTTATGCAGAGAAAGGTAACTGATGCAAAAGGGCAGCTATCACCTCTATTCTAACTAGTCAGATCAGTGTCTGTGAGACCAGATATTTCACTGGAAGTTCCATCAGATGAATCCTTGGAGGGGTGGGAAAAAGTTGTCAAAAAACAATTGATTTTCAGTCTAGGGACATTCGTCATGTTTGGTCTTTAGGTGTAGCTCATTCACTTGCAGAGGAAGGTGGAAGCTAGGATGATGGGAAGATTTGTGTGATGGTGGCGGGGGTGGAATGCACTGGGGTTGGGACTCAGGAACACACACTGGGCCAAGAGTAAAGGAGTGTGGTGCCCAGATGGGGAGGACTTTCAACGAGAGCCATCTCTCAAAGTTGATGTTGTTCTAAAGCTTTGATGTTTTTAAAGACTCATTTACGAAGTTCATGGGTGCATCATGACTTGCAAGGTCAACTTTTGGAAAAACAATAGCTAAGAACTTATTCTGACTCATGCTCTGAAGTTGGTAAGGAACAATACAGAAATACCTATTATTTTTAGTTTCTGCCTTTTGGAGTCATGACACTGAAGTTTTATTCCATTCATTTGTTTAACTAATAGTACTTATTTCCTATAGGTGCCGAATACTGCCATTTGTGCTGGAGATACAAAATCTATTTTCTCAAAGTGCTCACAGTCCAGTAGGGTTGGTTAACAGAGAAGTGAAAATAACAGACATTTACAGTAAGAGGAGAATGATATGATAAAGGTAAGAACAACCCGCTTGGGGGGCACATAGAGGAAGACCTAGCTCAGCCTGCAGGTGAGGGTGAGGGGAGGGGCTATTTTCCAAGAACAGGAGCGCTGAGGCTTCTCATATTGTAGCAGTCTGGCTTCGTTGACTACAGAATTCAGTACAGGATAATGAATTGGAGAAACACTGAAGTACAAGACTCCCCTTTACCTTCAATTTTATTTCTCACACTTGGCTTTCATTTGAGTTCCAATGTGTTCTTGATGGCGGAAGTACAGGTGTTCTAAATCAATATCACCTCGTGGACCAGAGTGAGGGGGTTACATCTTCATCTGCATCATGGCCAGAAGTACCAGGGCTTTCACAGCCTGGCTACTTGGCCACATGCTGAGCCTTGTGATCGTTTTATTTTTCCTCAGTGTCATATCTGAATTTCAAGAAGCTTTGCCCTGTGTCTTACAGTTGGTGTGCGAAGGGCTTATAGTAGGTGCAGGTATGACTTTGTAAAAAGAGACAGCACATTTAAGGAGGAAGTTTAGAGAAGTTCTTTGTTAAAGATGTTTGTCATTTTGGAGGAGCTGCCCAGCTTTGAAACACTCTTCCTAAATGCAGGAATTCATCGTCATATGACACTTGGCACAGTCTCTCCCATTTTGAGAAGCTGAAAAATAACTTTGTCAGCTGGGGGAAGGCATCTGGGGTTGTCCAATCAGATGAGCCCATTGAGGATGTTGCCCATGGAACTACCTACTGGCGTAAAGAACTAGTGGTCCTGGAGAATTCCTGCTCGGCCGTCCCAAGGCAGCAGGGGGCAGTGTCTTGGAGTCAGCAGCGTGAGAGACCCTGTTTTATCTCAGACCTTAGATTGATGTTGCAGGATCGTTCTCTGGGTGGCCTTGGATCCACCCAATTCCTCCCCCATTCATGCTTTGTAAATTCTCAAGAATAACTGTGGATTGTGCTGGGAATGCAACATCCTGAGATAAGAAGGGACTGGCTGAAACAGCCAGGGCTTGGTTCCAGTCCCTTCTAGAAGCAGGACATCCTTCAATGCTTTAGCCTAGCAGTCATGTTTCCCCAGGTTATGAACCCCAGGGTGGGCTCATTCCAGGGGTTCCTCCGCTGCAGTGCAAGTAGGGCACATGCGAATGAGACCCCATCTACCTCGAGTAGCTTTCCTGAGCCTTGTAGGACCAGCTATGCATAAATCCTAGGCTTCTGTTGGCCTTTGCTGCCTATCTGCAGATAATAAACCCACTTCATGTACCGTGTGTGTGTGAGTGTCCTGCCTCAATGGACTTGGGCAAATAGTGAAAGTAAAGCCCAAGATACAACGGGCTGAATGGGAACCAGTGAACAGTGGAAACCTGCTTCATAGTGGTTTTGCTCACTTGGTTTCTGTTTGATCCTGTCTGTTTTCCAAGCCTGGATCTCTAGCCCTCCAGACCATTCTAGGAGCTGCCCAATATCCTTTCAGCGATTTTATAATATCTCCCTTAAATGAGGTAGTCACTTGAAACTAAGGATGTTGACTGATATACTCCATTATGGTAGTTTTAAAAGAGAGGTTGAGGTAGAGACTTCACAAAGAAGTCTGGTTAATCATATTACTGGAGGTTCAGTTGCTGAAAAAAGAATCCACTGTAGCTAGTTTTAGCAAGATAGCAAATTAACTGACTAACAGAATCATTGGGAGGGTTGAAGAAATAGATCTGGGTTAAGCTTCATGAAAAACTCTCTCAATTCTCATTTCTTGTTTATGGTTTACCATCCATCTCCTATACTAGAATGTAAGTCCCATGAAGGCAGCGATGTTTGTTTTATTCCCTTATGCACTCCAAGCACCTAGAACAGTGTCCGGCACATGTAGGTAGTACTCAGTAATGCAATAATAATAATAGTACACATAGGGAGAAATTTTGAATGAGAAAAACCAGAAAGAAAGTCATTTAGTCTGTCCCCCAAGAGACCATAAGTCATGGATGACTTTTCTGAGTTGGGAGATATTTGGCCGTATGTCACAAAACTTGTAGGAATACAGCCAAATTGGACCTTACTGTCCACTAAAGGGAGCTATTTTTTTTCCAAGAGGATGAATCAATACATCAATATTTAATGTGTATAATTTAGGCCATCTCCCATGCAGAGGGTGACATGAGTAATGTATACTTCTGGTTGGTATTGCTTGAAACTTTTGATTAGGGGTTTTAATAAATAGCATAAACTCTTGAATTATGGTACTTGAGATAGGCTGGGATGACTTAAACATTTGGATTAATTTGGACCAGGTAAGTCTCAGTAATAATACCTGAAGTTTATCAATGATGATGAATTTTTTATAGATTCTGGAAAGAGCTGGACAGGGTTGACAAGTAGGAGAAGCAGGGGAGAAAGAATGTGACAATCTGGGCTTCATATGCAATCCCAATTTAGTAGGCTTGACCTCTAAATTTCTACTTTAATTTTGATTTTTAAATTTCAGTAGAAAACATAAACTTTCTGTTTATATGCTCTAGTATCTATTATAATTCTGATTATCAAGGTTTTTGCAAGATGGCATACAATTTTTATTTTGTTAGTCTAATAGTAAAGTGATTAGATCTGTGGGAGCAGGAGACCAGCACTGTATATAGCATGTTGTGGGTGCTCTATAGACATCACTGTCATTTTGGGAAAATTGATAAAATGAGAGCAGGATTTTAGGGGCACTATAAAACATCAGCAGGGTTCTGGTCATGTTGTTTGGTTTCTTCCTGTCTTCCTTCCTTCCTTCCCACCCTCCCTCCTCTTCATTCCTTCCTTCTTTTCTTTCTTTTTGTAATTTTTTGTTCTGTCCTTTTTCTATATTAAAAAACCCATATATAGCAGTATATCTCAAAGCCCAATTAAATTCATTCATGAAAAATTCTATTAAAAGAACATTTTAAAATCTACTCTAATTCAATAGGAGCCGGGGGACTTGGAAAAAGCCTGACACTTCTGTTTATAATCACTAAATTTTTACTGATAGACTTTACAACAATAATCTTTTATTTAGATAACTACATTTACACCTCAATAAATTCCACTCCATGTCAGTTCCTCCCCATGTCCAAATAAAAAGAAGAACAGAATGCTTCAAGGCTCTCATCATTTTGACAAAAGCATATTGCTGAAGCAAGTGCTAGAGCCTGAATAGATAAATTAACTATATATTAATAATTAATCCCACCAAAATTAATAATCGTCTATTTACAAGGCATCTTTCATTTGAAAATGGACTATTTTTACCTGTCAGTAATGCAGGCTCAGAAAGAGATGAATTATCTTGTGTAGACAAAATATTTCACTATGGCTGGAGAGCTGGCCGGGATCTGCTGGCCACCTGAGCCAGATCCCTGGCTCCCAGGGCTTCTGGTCAAGCAGGAGGGACTCTTCCTGCCAGAGTCCTACCCACCAAACAAAAACTGCATGCAAACTTGCAAAAGTCTGGATACACAGAATTACAAGACATATGAGAGTATATCAAGATGCTAGAGAAACCCTGGGTTTCAGATTCAGATATTGTAAAAAAATTTTCTCTCGAGGAGAATTCTAAGACTTACTGCTTAAAGTGTTATTTAGGTGTTATCAGTGATCTAGCAAATCCCTGACCACAAGATCATCTTCCACAGTGAGCCTTCCTTCATTAATTGGTAGGGAAATTTCCATCTGACTATGTATCTTTCTTAATTTCTTTTTCACTTATATCTTATTAATTACCTTGAAACACTTCCTCCTTTTTTTGCATGTAGGTATATTTTAAATACACAATAGCATTATGCTTGAGATACTGTATGCATAAATACCTATTTGAATTAAATAAGACTTTAAATGCACCAGGGGAGATTATTCTTAGAGCAACATTCAGCAACACACAAATGAGCACCTACTCTGTGCAAGGTACCCTATGGGATTCAGCAAAGAATGCTTTTCTTAAAAAAAAAAATAATAGAAAGAACCATCATCTGATTTATCTGCTTTGGAAGTTGGCTATTTTCACATACATGGTTTTATTAAACATCTATTAAACAGACTATAGTGTGCACGAAATGAAATTTCATTTCTAGATAACAAACTTCATTTCCATCCCCAAAATTCATTCTTCCTGGTGAAGCAAATGTATTCTTCATCAATTCATGGTAAACTCTGTCAAATCAGGATGATTCTCAGTTAATTCAAGATTCTCCCTTTTCTCACAGGGTCAAGGCAGCAGGGAAGCGAGGTCACATGCTGCTGTGAAGTCATGTGCCCACCCGGGCGGGTCCTGCACTCTGCACAGCGCTGTGTGTTCTTCAGCTTGTCCACTGCTATGTTCCATCCCGCAGGGGCCCCGGCCCGGGCAGGCCCACCTTCTCTCGGAATCATTCCCAGGCTGCTCTTGTCTGCACTGAAAACATTTTATTGGTCCATGAAGCTGCCTCAGGCCTTTTTTCCTGCGCACCCCATGCAGGTCTACTCAACTGCTCCAGCCCCACGCTGGGGTAGCCTAGAGCTCTAGGCCTTGCTGCTCCCTGGGACCACTGGTGGTAGAGAGGCACTGGTCATGTCTCTGCTTTTGTCTTCCCAACGTAACTGGAGAATGCTCTTGAGTCATCTCCTACCCAGAATCCACCTAGGAGAGAGGGGGCAGGCATTAGGACTCCTTCCCAGGGCCACTCACTGGAGTTTAATTATCTCATCTCCTCCCCAACTCTCTTCTTCTTCCCTTATCCTGGCTCTTCTGTTTCTTCGGGGTTAGGAAGAATTGGTTTTCTTCTTGATCATGTACCCTTCGCATCTTTCCTTTTTCAACTTGGGCTACAGCTTTAAAACATTCAATTCTTTATTCTCTGACTCCCTGAAGCAATGACCAGCACTTGATCTATTTGCAAGAGGAAAGAGTTGAAGGGGTAGAGTTTCAAAAAGCCTGTCTTGAGTATATCAAAAGGTTATCCTGCTGTGCTGGGTTTTCTTAAGGCCCTTGGAACCTACTCTCTACTTTTATATCTCCAATCTGAATTCCTGAAGGTCTGAAGTTCTGTCTGTAGCTCTGGTTTAGGACACTTGCATCACTAAGAGTAAGGATTGATGATTTCTGATTTCCTTTCTAAATAACCCAATAGACTGAGCTACTCCTATCACTCCCTCACTCCTCAAGCCCAGCAATCATTTCTGGAGAAAAGGATTGCCATAAAGTTATAGTGGACAGAGACAGTCATTTATGCAATTCTCCCAGTTACCTTAGAATACTGACCAGCATAGTCCTGCTGACAGAACTGTCTTGCTTGGCTGTGGGTACAGAAAAGAAAAGCTGAAAGTGATTGTCTTAGTGTTTCTGGGCTGCTGTAACAAGAAAACCTTAGACTGGTTAATTTATAAACAAGAGAAATGTATTTCTCATAGTTTTAGAGACTGGGAAGTCCAAGATCAAGGCACCTGCAGGTTCAGTGTCTGGGGGAGGCTCCCTCTCTGCTTCATAGATGTCTCTTCTTGTCACACTCTCCTGTGGAGGGAAGGACAGAAGGGGTGAGGCAGCTCCCTTGAACCTCTTTTATAAAGGCCGTAATCCCATATATGAGGGTGGAGCTCTCATGACTTAATCACTCCCCCAAAATGTCTCACCTCTTAATACTATCACATTGAGGATTAAGTTGCAACATATAAATCTTGGGGGGATACCAGCATTCAGACCATAGCAGCAGTTCACTCATGAATGAGATGAAGTGGGACTGCCATGCTTATAAAGGGAAGAGGGTATGTGGAGGTTGGGTAAATGACAGCGAGAGTACAGGTGGGAATGGAGATTTATTTATGCTCAGATTTTTCTTACCCAGTAAATTTTGTGCAGTATTTTTACTTGGCTCTGAATTTTCTTTGATCATCATCACAGTTACTAACATTTGCCTGATTAAGGATACAGTGGCATGTAAACGTTGTAGTAGAAAATACTCTTTACCCTCCATTCATTGGCAACTTATTATTTAGTATCTAGGTGGATGTTAAGGTATGTTAAAGAAAAAAGTTATCCCATGACACTTGTTCAAGATGGTAAGGCAGACTTTATTCAAGGGGTGGCACGAGTTACATATAGGGACCACTGCAATGGGGTCCTGAAGTGTGGGCGAGGGATTGGGCTCAACTCCCAGGAGGACAAGTGGAGATTTATAACCAAGGAGCAGACTTGGGGTCAGTGGACAGAGCATTACCAAAAGGACATCCAGAATAAGGGGGTTTCTGGCTAAACTAACTTGATAGGATTCTTGCTGAAAGCAGGCCAGGATGACAAGGTATAGAGGGTGGTCAGACACTAAGGGTGGGGGATTTCACTAAATTGACTTAGCAGGATTCTTGCTTAAACAGGATTCTACAGGGCCAGAGAGGGAAGTCCAAGATGAGCCTCCTCAGAAAGAACTCAGAGAATTCTCATTCAAGTTCGGTCAAAAACAGTCTTTCTCAGGTATGGGCCTTGCAGATAACAAAACAGGCAATAAACTGAGGCACAGGTAGGGGTTTAAATGACATTTACTTAGGTTTTCTTCAGACTCTGAATGAAGTGACCAGGTTGTGGCAGGGTCAGATTCAGTGGTCTGAATTTTATCATTAAAGGCCCACTGACTGAGAGTGGCTCATCGCTGAGAGTCCCACAGCTTTGACTGTATGAGGGTCTCCAGAAGTGGCCTGTGTTGGGATTCTCCCTCTTCACACGCTCCCACAGCCTGCATTTGGGCTTCATCACCTGACTGACATTGGTTGGAGGCCTCGTCCAGTTTGTCTGTGGGCCAATATCACCATCCCAGCCATTGCTAAAAAATGCTAACGATCATTTGAGCCTTCTTTGAGTCATAATCTTTTTGCTGGTGGAGGGTCTTGCCTTGCTGTTGGTAGTTGCTGATGGTGAGGGTGGCTGTGGCAATTTCTTAAAATTCTTATTTTAACAATGAAGTTCATTACATTGATTGACTCTTCTTTTCATCAAAGATTTCTGTGTAGCATGTGATACTGTTTGATAGCATTTGAGCCACAATAGAACTTCTTTCCAAATTGAAGTCAGTCCTCTGAAACCCTGCCACTGGCTGATCAACTAAGTTGATGTAATATTCTAAGTCTACATTCTAATGATGTAATTTTGCTGTCATTTCTACAATGTTCACAGCATCTCCATCAGGAGTAGTTTTCATCTCAAGAAACCATTTTCTTTGCTCATTCATAAAAAACAACTCCTTGTCCATTCAAATTTGATCATGAGGTTGTAGAAATTCAGTCACATCTTCAGGCTCCACTTTGAATTCTGATTCTCTTGCTATTTATACCACATCTGCAGTTACTTTCCCCACGAAAGTCTTAAATCCCTCAAAGTCTTCCATGAAGGTTGGAATTAATTTCTTTCAAATTTCTGTTAATGTTGATATTTTGACCTCCTCCCGTGAATCACAAATATTCTATTATTTAGTGTAGCCACCTTCATCAATGATCTTAACTGGACCTTCTAGATAAATTCCTGTAGCTTCTACATTGGCTCTTACTGTTTCACCTTGCACTTTTTTGTTATGGAGACAGCTTCTTTCCTTAAACCTCAAGAACCATCCTCTGCTAGCTTCCAACTTTTCTGTGGTTTCCTCACTTCTTTCAGTCTTCACAGAATTGAAAAGAGTTAGGCTTTGGCTTAAGGGAATGTTGTGGCTGGTTTGATCTTCTATCCAGACCACTGAAATTTTCTCCCTATCAGCAATAAGGCTGTTTTACTTTCTTATAATTCACGTGTTCACTGGAGTAGCACTTTTAATTTCCTTTAGGAACTTTCCCTTTGCATTCATGACTTGGCTATTTGGTGCAAGAGGTCCAGCTTTTAGCCCATCTCAGTTTTCAACATGCCCTTCTCACTGAGCTTAATGATTTCTAGCTTTTGATTTAAAATGAGAGACTTGTGACTCTTTCATTGAGTCTTAGAGGCTATTGTAGGGTTATTAATTGGCCTAATTTCAATATTGTTGTGTCTCAGGAAACAAGAAGGCTGGAGCAGAGTGAGAGAGATGGGGAAACAGCCAGCTGGTGGAGCAGTCAGAACACACCCATTTATTGATTAAATTTGCTGGCTCCTATGGTTGTGTTATGTGGTGTCCCAAACCAATTATAATAGTAACATCAAAGATCACTGATGACAGATCACCATAACAAATATAATAATAATAATAAAGTTTGAAATATGGCGAGAATTTATGAAAGTGATCCAGAGCCATGAAATGAGTATATGCTGTTGGAAAAATGGTGCCAATAGACTTGCTCGATGCAGGGTTGCCACAAACTTTCAATTTGTAAAAAATGCAATATCTGTGAAGCACAATAAAATGGAACACAGTAAAATGAGATATGCCTTATCTGTGCTTTGCTGCACACCTGTTCCCTGGCCCTGGAATTCCTACTGGAATCTTTGAGAATTCAGGTGACCAACCCTTTCTCTCTGATACTGTGTATTGAACTTGTGCTTGCATTAAACTTGTGCGTCTCCCCACATTTAAGGTACATTTTTGTCCCAGGAGGTTCCATCCGCCCCACCAAATCTCCAAATGTTCCTCAATATAACCAAACCTTTAAACTCAAGCTGGAAAGTTTGAGTATTTAAACACTTGCAGTCTTGAAATCCTGTGACCATATTTTTTTAATTCTATGAATTTCCTGCCTATTAATTTTTAAGCCATTAACTGAATTATAAAATATTCTCCAGATTCTCCTGGCCCCTACTCATCAGTTGGCCACAATGTAAATTTAAATCCCTCATTAAGTAGTTCTAAGACGTAGGATTTGTTAGAAGAAAATAAGAACTCAGCTTTATCAGAAAATAATAAAACTAATAAGTAGTTATTTACATGTGTATAGACCTTGATTGATTTTTTAATAGGTGTATATGGGTTCAGGATGTGAATTGAATAGATTCTATCAATAACTGCTTGGCATTTCAGAAATGAAATGAAATTCTTTCTACCAATAAATGCAAGCTTTGTTACAGTAACAAAACCCAAGTAATTGCAAGATCAGCAATGAAGGATCTTGTCCCCATGAATGAGATATATACAGAAATTATAAAGAAGAATTCAGCAGGAAATGTGTAAGGGTATTTAACAAGAAGCTGTGAAGATCCAGTTTACTTATTTATTTAGTTAGTTAAAGAGGGTCTTGGACAACCTCAAGACTAATATATGTGGCAGTCTGAGACCAACAATGATGAATAGCAATTGTTACTCATACTCAGTTCCTTATAAGTCTCATGTATGGATAGCAATAGCAGAATAGCCCATGATTACTCTCTCTGTAAGAGTAACCATTTGCTTCCCTTTCCATCCTTCTTCCCTACCAGTTATCTCTACCTCACCCCATAAAGTGGGGGAAAAGTCCCAGGCCCGAGAGGGCTGGTCGTATGGGAGTGGAGGCTGGGGCGTGGGCAGGGACACAGGAAACCCTTCTTGGAGACCTCGCTCCTCAGCATCATAGACCATTCTAGGCTGGTCCACTGGTGCCTCAAGCCCTAGCCCTCGGTGGCTGAGTTCCCATGGTGTGTGTCTGTCCCTGATCCCTGTTGCCTTGACTCGCTGTCAGGCTCAGTTTGATGACAGCTCTTGGCTAGTTTCCTGTCCATTCTGTGCCTCCACTTACCACATCTTCACCTGCTGCCAGCCTGGTTGGCCCTCTGAGGACCTGTTCTTTCCCTCATGACTGCACTGATGCAGGTTATGATCTTTCTGTCTTAGCTGTCCTTGACGCTCTGGTTTCAGAAGCACTTTCTGATCTATAATCTCCATGGGCATGTCACCTGAAGGGACTTCTGTTTACACCTGAAGACTAAATTCTGAGCCTCTACTCAGCCCCGAGGGGCTTGCTGGACTCTCAGGGTTGCCTTGCTACTCCAAGTTCACCCAGCTGCTGCTTAAATTCCGCTGCTGATGGCTTAGCTCTGATCAGTCCGTGTTCATCTTCCTTGTCACTGGGGTTAATGTCACTGGCGACTCTACAGGTAGGGTGTGGTTGGAGAGCTAGATTTTGGGATTAGACTGCTTGGGTTTGAATCCTGTCTACCAGTTATTAGCTCTTTGGCCTGAGACAACTCACTAAACCCCTATAAGCTTCAGTTTTCTCACCTGTAAAATGGGTAAATTGTAGTATCAACTTCATGAGTTATTGTAAATAATCACTTAAGTAACATGCAAAGCTCGTTGCACAGTGCTGGGCACATTGTAAATACTGAAAGATTCAGGACTGCCCTTCAGAAAAGTCTAATCCTTGTGTTCTGTGGACTGTTAATATTTTATTATTATTGTATTCTTAAATTATGAGGTGATTTAGGAGGGAAAAATGTGGTCTCTCTGTAGAGGACTGAAAGCTTACAAATCTAGAGTTAAAAAAATAGCTTAATATTTTGAACCTCTTCAATAACTGTCTCTTGTGTGGGTAAAGTAATTACCAGTGGAAAAATGAATAAAAACTCAAATGCAATAAATTACATTTTCATTGAATTTCTTTGCTTATATTCTAAGAGAATAGGACTTTGAATTTTGGGCTTTTTTGCCACTTTATTTTTTAAGTGCTAAGACATGACATAGTATGCATTTTAATATCGTCGTTCATGTCCAGTTTCAACAAAGCTGGGTGGAAATTAGTACCCCATAATTCATGCTCTAGGGTGTCTTATTACAATTATAAAATTTTATTATAAAATGTTTTTTTAATATTTATGTTGTTAATTAAATGACGATGAATCCTCATAAATTCTGAACAGAGAATTATGGTCCATTAGACCCTGCTCAGACTTCTTATTAGCCAATCAGAATATTTGATTTCTCCTTTTAACATGCTCAAATGTGTGACAGTGAAGCTTACTGTTGTTACTGTTCCTTTCTATACCTCTGGCATCTCGGAAAGAAGGCTCTCGAAGCAGTTTACCTGCATTTAGGTTATCACAAGGTGGTCATTTTCTTGGGGGGATTTTTAGAGCACTTGTGATGATTTTTTTAAAAATCCTGTTTGCATTTTAGTTTCCAAAGAGATTTCTATATTAGAAAAGGTAAATATAAAAATGGCAATCATATCCTGATATAAGGATGTCTGTCCTCCTACACACACACATATGGACTTGTAGCCACTAGAGCTGTTGTGATTGAACATTAAATGGTGATCCAATGACCACCCAAGCAGCATCCGAAAGGTAGGGATATGAGAAACCCCAAGAGAATGATCTAGATTTGCGCTGTCCAATAATGTAGCCACTACCCATGTATAGCTGGTAAGTAATTGAAGTGTGGATAGTGTGGCTGAGGAGCTGAATTGTAAATTTTATTTACTTTTAATTAATTAAATTTAAAATTTAAATAGACACTGAATTTTACAAAATTCAGTTCCTCGGTCACACTAGTTACATTTTGTTAAAATAATTAATTGGGAGGCCATTAGACTGCAGCAGATCCAGTGTCCTGGGATCCTACGTGAGCAAACTGAAATCCAACTCGGTAGAAATGGTCATATTCTAGGAAAATGAAACTTAAGCTTAACCAATTGGAAACCCATGAATGAACCTCTACCTAGGGACTTTCCACTAGAATAATCCAAATAAGGTTACTGCTCCACTTTAACCAATCAAATAATTTTTTTTGTCTTGCTTCTACATTCACCTTATAAAAGTCTCCCCCTTGTGCCCCTTCAGTGGAGCCCTGAACTGCTAGAGGTCTAGTGCTGCTTGATTTGTGAATTGCTACTTGTGTAAATAAACTCTTTAATATTTTAACGTGCCTCAGTTTACCCTTTAACGATTTTTTTTCCTTTAACGATTTTAATTGCTCAGTAGTCATGTGTGCCTGACCAGTGGCTATCAGACCGAGCAGCGCAGATATAGAACATTTCCATTACCACAGAATGTTCTATTGGATAGCACACAGTCAAGAGAGACGTTAGGAAGATGTGGTTGTCTTTACTCTTTTTGCTTCACTCTATTCTATGTCCAGGCATTCTCAACACTAGAGAAATAGATGATTCAGAAAAAGAGAGAGGGGAACATTAACATAAAACTTGGAAATGAGCTTTGTGGTGGCCAGAGCTGTAGCCAAAGCACTGGGAGAAGAAGCTAAGAAGGGTTCTGTTCCAAGAGGGCTGCAACATCTTCCAGCCACCAGGATGTTGTTGATTGTCCCGGGTGTGCATTTAGTGAAAGACTGCAATGGTAGCTGCATTAAAGAAGAGAAACTTTGTCAAAAATAACAGCCAGAGGTGCAAATATTTTCAACTCTTTCTCCCACACTATGGTTTTGCATGGAAAGAACAATCCTGAAACTCAAATATCGTCTCTTATGCTTTTTTTCTCTCTCAAATGTTAATGTGCATGTAAATCATCTGAGAATATTGTTAAAATACAGATTCTTATGCAGTAGGTCTGTGGTGCAGCTTGCATTTCTGCATTTCTGAGAAGTTCCCACATGATGCAAATAGTCAAGGACCATACTTTGAGTTAGTTGCAAGGCTCTAGAATGTCTAGAAAACATTTGCATTTCAGACCTTCTATATAAACACTGTCCTAATTACTGGTTTAAACACAGAAGGTTACACCTCTCCAGGAATCAATATGCCTTTAGTTTCAAACTCTGGCTAGGGAAATTTCTCTGTGAGTAGGGGGTGGAGAAGGTCTGTTGTTTTTGGAGAAATCAGGCTTATTACCTGGAATCCCAAGACTAGTGTAAATATGTTCTGATGTTTTCATAAAAAAGTATGGAATATTTAAAAATCAAGGAGCATTGACCCTTAATAAAGGATTCAGTCAAATTTCTTACATAAATAAAAAGCAAGTTATATGTATGTTTCAGTATTGTTATGACTATTTTTGTAACACTAAGCCATTGAACAGAAAGCAGTTTCTATCTGATACTATGATTTAGAGCTAGTTGGAGAAGGAATCGATTGTAGGTAGAGGCCAGCTATTGATCAGAAAGAGGAATGGGAAACTGGAACATTTCTCAAATAGAGAAAAATTCAGAATTAGAAGCCAGCAGGCAGGGAGATTGTTGTTTGGAAAAATACAATCAGGAGTTTTCATAATGTTTAGGTGCACTGTGGGACATTTCGGCTCCTGATAAAGATGGAGAGGCTGAAAATACTAAAAAGCAGATGATCCAGAAGGAATTAGGTATTTCTATTCTTTGGTTAAGTCCTGCCAGACAAGCAGGGTCTGCAGAGCAAGTGAAGCTGCCTGAAAGGATTGTGGAGCTGCCATGAAGTCTAAGGCATCACTGTGAGTATGTGCCAGGAAGATTTAGATATGAAACGAAAATACCATGCTCATTTATTCCTGCTCATACCTAGAGGAAAACTAAAACCAAGTTGAGTAGAAACCTAATATTCTAGGCATCTACACAAGGTTCATGCTTTGCTTAGTTGTTTTTGAAATAAAGAATTCAATGTTTATGGGAAAATTGAAATAGGAAAAGCATGCCCTCTAGATTTCTCATTTATTTGTGCTCAAAGGAAGCTGAGATACATAATTTGTTTTATTTGTTGCTCAACAATCAGTCTAGAAACTCTTGTCTACTTGGTGGCAGTTACTTTAACTTGCAGGATTATGTCAGGGAGGAAATAAAGTGTCTGATGAAAACAAAAGTAAATAAAAAATAAACAACAAAATAAAAACTAAAATGTAACAAAAGCCTTCATATTTGAAAAGTTACAGCAAACAACTTAAAGCATATAACATTGTAGTAAAGTATGTAATTCACTATTAGAATAGTAGTCTGGTTTAACAGAAAGAGGACTCCACTGGCAGTTAGGAGACCTATTGTTTAGCATAAAAGAAAATCAACTCAAGATTGAAGAGAGTTGATACAATGTATGCAGGATGTAACATATGGCCTTAAATCTTCCTGGACTCTAACTCTGTCCTTCCATTTGCAGGACCTACTTGCTCAGATGTTACCATTTGGGTCTACATTGTACTGAGGCAGCTACACCCTCTCAAGAGGAAATAAGCAGTTGCTGCTGGGTTCCTACCTTCCCCTGCCATCCTTCCTCTCTTCTAAATCTTTCTTCCTTGTGGAATTCTCACATTCTCTTAGCCCTACTTTTTTCTTTTCCCCTTTGCATTTATTTTCCTATACTGTAAGATTGTTATATTTCTTTGTTATTGTCTGTTTCTTTCTTGCTAAAATGTAAGCTCCTTGAGAACAGAGTTATTTTGTCTTCTTTGTTCACTCAGAGATCCTGAGCATGTAAGTGGTGCCAGGCACAGAACAGGTGCTTGATAAATATCTGATGAGTGGATGAACAATGGTTTGTCCTTGAGATGGGATTTTGTTGTCTCTGTTCTCATAGACTACAGGTGGCAATGTGGCCTTAGTTTGATCACCCAGGGTGTTGCAGCAAGTGTTAACAGCTCTAGGTACAGCTCTTAGTGTTAACAGCTCATGACCCAGGAAATAACCGGGCAGCACACGGAGAGTCGGAGAACAGTCCTTATCTTTATTCAGTCTACACCCTCTGCCCTCTTCTGACGCCCCCCTTCCCCGGTCTCCTGCTTTTATACCTTTGGTAGGACTCAAAAAGCGTCCAATCAGCAACAAGTGTTAACAGCCAATCAGTAACAAGCATTAACATCCAATCAGCAACGAGCTATAATATCCAATCAGGAACAAGCTATAACA
>VBSM01001562.1:22504035-22583514 GCA_008086735.1 Cheirogaleus medius | reverse complement strand
TGCTTTTGATTTTTTTTTTTTTAAAACACATTGTACATGTCACTGTCTTCTAACAGAATCCTTTAAATAGACTCTGGATGAATACTATCTTGTTTTGTCTGTAATTCACCATGTATCCTTAAACATGTCAAATCATGCTTCTGGGCCTTGGCTTTCTCAGTTGTGGCAGACTGTGTTTCTTTTGTTTTCACATCGTCTGTTACTTTGACATGTTATTCTAGTTTCCAGCCCCCCTTTCCATTCCTATTTCCATCTTCTCTGTTACCTTCTAACTTCCACCATTTCCCCAGTAGAAATTTATTCATTTGTTCGATAAATTTTTCTCAAATAGAAAGAGGCCAATTTTCTCACTAAAGCATTTGGTGCCTCCCTGTAGGTTCCCTGTGATTCCTTGGATGTAGTTAACATTGTAGACTTACTGGCCAGTCCACTTCCTTCTAAATTCTTCCCTGTCACTCCATCAAAACTGCTCTTCCCCAGATTGTCAATTTCCTTCATGTTGCAAAATGCAATGAACACTTTTTGGTCTTCGTTTGCTACACCTCCCAGTGTATATAATAACATTGTTAACTTTTCCCTTCCTTTGGTTTCTATGACAGGAGTGCCTCTCCTGGTTTTCTTCTCATCACTAGGACCTTTATGTCTCAATCTTCCAAATCTGTATCCTCCATGTAGACTCTATTCTGAGTTTTAGACATGCACACCCTACTGCCTATTTGACAATTGCTCTTGGATACCTTTCTAAGAATATTAAATTAACATGCCCCAGACTGAATTTCAGTCCTCCTACTGGATTCCCTATTTCTCATAGTGTTACTACCATCCAATTAATTGCCTAAACTAGAAACTGAATATCATCCCGATTATTCCCTCTCCATCACCTCTCACATTCAAACAACCACCAATTCCCATCACTTCCTCTTGAATCTCATCACTTTATCTGTGCTGCTAAAACTTTAGTCAAAAAGCCCATCGTTATCTCTCAGCTGGATGCTTGAGAAATCTCTCTAGCTTGTGTCTCTGTTTCCAGTCTAGCCCCTGTCCAATATATAGCTGACTCTTGTTATTCATGGTAGTTGTGTTCTGTAAAATCTCTACAAATACTGAATTAGCTAATACCGAATACTGCACTTATGGGAAACACACAGTGGGTTCCCGCAAGCCTCTGGTCAACATCTTATGATTTCCTTACAAGACTAAACTTTGAACAGGAACCAAGTCTGCCTTTTTAAAATCATTGTGTGCTCTGTTGTATAGTGAGCACTGTGTGTAGGACATAATAGGCACTCAATACATATGTGCTGAGTGAAGACAGGAATATTATTCATTTTGGTACCTGTCTCATCAAAAGAATTATAAGCACTTTGAAAACAAAGAGAGGATATTTTCATCTCTGTATCTCCATTGCCAGGCGCAGTGCCTGTGTAGTCCATGCTTGATAAATACCTGTTGAGTGAAAATGAACTTTAGCTTCAATGTGTCAAATAGTATACAACTTTAATTATAGGCAAAATACTGCTCGCAAGTGACTTATTGAACATCAAAATTGTTATGAAAATTCTTTGCAAAATATAAACGTTTTCAAAATAGAATCAAACTACCTCCATAAAACAGATTGGAAATATTTCCACTACTGCAGGCTATGAGCAGAAAGTGCCAGACGTTCCCTAGGCCCCTGGACAAGTGTTCACACACCTCAAGGGCGACCCTACCTTTCTTCAAAGCACAGCCATTGAGTTAGAATAATGTAGCAGTTAGCAGATGAAAACCACGCTTTATTTTAAAAAAAAGAAAAACAAAAAAAGAGGACATGAAAGGTAAAGCAGGCTGGCTGGTGCTTTATAATTGCTTACTCATTCCCTATTGCATTTTAAAAATGGTAAGTTTCAAGGAGCGGCTTTTTAATTTGGTGTAATTTTCTGAGGCAGCACTGCAAGTAAAGATCACTCAGAGGACCCAGATTCCTGCCAACTCTTGCTGGTGCTAAGAAGCCATGTGCAAGTGTCTGAGTTCAAGTTTAACTGAAGACCATTGTAAAAAAAAAAAAAAAAATCAGGCCGAGTTGAGCTGCACCATGAGCAAAGCTGTTCTGCTTTCTCAGTGGGGGATCACTGCATACACAGCAAGTGGGAAGAAATGAGAATACCTGCCGTGGGGAGTGGAGAGGGAAATTGATTGCACACATTTAAATAGATGGGGTTAAGATTTTTCCCTGTCAGTAAAACCCTTGAATTCTAAGACGAGGAATTTAAGAACAAATGCTTTGAGGTGGACAAGGAGAAGAACTGTGAACTCTCTTGTAACCTCCTAAATCAGTGCTTCTTAGGTGTAAGGCAGGGAGCTTCCCAACTCATTGGAATAACTGTATGTTCAGGGCACAGGGTGGTGTTGAGTCCCTGCTGTGAGACGTGGTAGCCCTGCTTGCTGTTTGCTGCAGAGACTGCCTCTTCCATGGGGAGCTCATCTGGAAGGCTGTGGAATCTTGGCTCTGGCCCCACTCTCATTTATTGGTCAGCTGGAGAAGGTGATGGAAAATGTGCTCTGGGAAAACACAGATGGGTGTGTGAACCGGCAACCTTGTGCTTAACCCTTAATGGCCTGAAGGAGTGGCTCTCACACCGTGGTCCTGGAACCAGCAGCATCAGTCCCCCCCTCGGCACATGTGAGAAAAATGCACATTCTTAGGCCCAGCCTGCCCCCAGACTGATTGAGTCAGAAACTCTGGTGGTGCGACCCAGCAATCTGTGTCTTAGGAAGCCCTGTAGGTGACTCTGGACACACCATCATTTGAGAACTCCTTGCCTAAAACGCCGAGAGAACATGAGGAAGTTAGTTTATTAAAAAGAATAAAATTATAATTCAGAATCAATCTAGCATTCATGCTAATAAATGACCAGATGGTCACAAATTTTTTGAGGGGATTTGGCAATGTCACCACCATCATCAGTGTCAGTTAATATTAGGGAAAGTCAATATATTGGTTAGCTATTGCCGCAAAATTGCTGCAGAGCAAAAAGCCACAACATCAGAGTGGCATACAACAGTAGACATGCTTTCTTCTATATCTGCAAGGTTTGGTCAACCTTGGCTGGGTTTCCTCTTACGTCTGAGTGCTGATTGATCTAGTTTGGGCTTGTGCAGGGTGACTTTACTTTGTTCCACAAGTCTGTCATCTTTCTCCTAGGACCCACAGATAACACAAGTATGTCGTTGGCATGGCAATGGCAGAAATAGGAGAGCACAGGCAGAAACATGGATGGTCCCTTGAGGCTTAGAACTGGCACATCTGTCAGGTCCATATCATTCTATGGGCCAAAGTGAGTCATGTGTTCAAGCCCAGATGGGGAAATAGATTTGCCTCTGTAATGAGAGCAGGTGCAAAGTCACAGGGCAAGGAGCATGGTTACGGGTAGGGTGCAGGACTGCAGTCATTAATGCAATCAAACCATAGCCAACAATGAACAAACTTCTTTTTGAGTTAATTATTAGCAGCACTTGTACAACAAACCCCAAATATGAATTTGACTTAGAGAAAAGGATGTATCCTTCATTTTTGTTCCCAAAAGAATGTTGATTTTACTGATTTCAGTTGGATCAACCATGTGATTCTCAATGAAGATATGTTAAGTCAGATTAATCATGTAAAAAATTGGCAGAAGAATGAAAGAAAAAGTAATTATTATTATTTTTTTGAGACAGAGTCTTACTCTGGTTGCCCTGGCTAGAGTGCAATGGCATGATCATAGCTCACTGCAGCCTCAAACTCCTCGGCTCAAGAGATCCTCCTGCCTCAGCCTCCTGAGTAGCCAGGATGCCCGGCTAATTTTTCTATTTTTAGTAGACACGGGGTCTTACTCTTGCTCAGGCTGGTCTCGAACTCCTGAGCTCAAGCGCATCTCCGGCCTCGGCTTCCCAGAGTGCTAGGATTACAGGCCTGTTTTTTTAAACTCTGTAATAAATTGATACTATTTAAGCCATTTTGTTTCTCAATAATATATCAAATCCAGTCCTTAAAGACAAATCCGTAGATAAGACCTTCTTATCCATCTTGGGCTTTCATTCTCCGCCCCCCCCCCATATTCCTCTATTCCATCTTGGCTGCCACAGTCAGACAGTCAGCAAACACGAGGACACTTTTTTCATGCATCTGTAGTGTGGACTGTCATCCTTAAGGAAATTCCTGGTATTCTATATCTGCAAGGAGTCATCTGACATGCATGTCTGTTTGAAATAGAAATTTCTAAACTAGATCTCACCACAGCTTTTGGGGGTTGTTTTAATGTTTGTGTTAACATGCTTGAAGCTCTGACTCAGGTGGGGCAAAGGCGATATATGTAACCTAAACATTTGTACCCCAGTAATATGCTGAAATAAAAGAAAAACAAAACACCGCATTCCTAATTAGCTGCTAAAACGAAAGCTTAGGGGACAAGTGTTACCCACAATATGTTCACAATTACCCAGTATAATTATGCACCCAGCAGAGATTCAAATCAAGGAGAAATCAGCTTCTGGAAACACCGTGCAAGAACTGACTCGATCTCCCTGCCTTTATCCCCTTTGGTATTTCTGAGGCATGGACCCAACAGATAAAATAGGAGGGAACTACTGTTTAGCTGTATTTAACCTCTGAAGATGACATTTCTCCATGTTGTTGGCCAAATATAGAATTTTCTTTTTGCTTTTCACATGTAATGGGAATAAAATAATTTATTCTCATTGCCCCGAGTCTTAATGGAAAGAATCTCAGATCATTTAAAAAATCCTCTAATTTTACTGGTGAAGAGATGTGGCCTAAAACAGTGATAAAACTTGTTCAAAGCTACCTGGTTAAGGCAGGAGAACCAGAGGAGCATGGTTACTACACTTCACGTTCATTTGGGAAGGGAGGCGTACTCACGGTTTAATGAATCAAGTGCAAAACAGGGAGCACAGTGTTATGGTCTGTGGTCTGTGGATATTAATGGAATTCAATTTTCCTGTTTGTGAACTGGAGATAAACATGCTTGTTATATGTTTAGAATGTTTGGGTTAGGAACACATCCTTTTCAAAATTAATAATAGTCATTAAGTGATTTGGAGAAAAGTGCCCCTGGCCAATCATTTCAAATCAATTCATAGGATCAACAGTGAACTCTAGTACTGAGGTGGGGTATGCTAGGGATAGAGCGAGAGATGGAGTTCATTGACTTTCTCAACAACTACAGTTATTCGTTTGATTTGAAGTTTATTTTTAAAAAGACCTTCAGGGTACAACAGGAGCAGGGAGTGGATTTCTCCGACACCAGCCACCAAGTACTGTCAGGGTATCCTGATGGCTCCCTTGAAATAGTGCTGCCAGAAACCTATACCTCAAATTTGCTTGGAATTCATCTCTTCTCTTTCTTTTTTATGATGCTGAACCGGAGGATAAAAAGATAAAGAATTGCATAGCCTGGCACGTGAGTGCTTCCCCACTGCGAGCTGCTGTTGTGGGTAGGAAGTAGCAGCCGCCAACCGCTGTTTTATTAATAATGAGGCATTCACATAAATTCCATGCAAAATTGATTTTTGACTGTTATATAAGAATCAAATACCAGGCTTTAAAAAGTAATTGAGAAATCTATTTGTAATTTACTTTGCCTATAAGAACCCGCTGTCCTGCCATAAACAATTTTACAGTATTTTCCCCCCTGTTAAACAGCTATTTTTTACACATCTGTTTGGCCTCTCTTGTATGACATGCAGTCAGGAGGTGTAATGAATACAGGTTTGAAACAACATGTGGCCACAATTTCTTTCAGTTTCATCTTCAAGGGGATCTCTTGCAAGTTGTGCTATCATTTTCATCACAGTACAGGTGAAGTATGTTAATGGCTAATTATCTGACACTGGGTGTTGACTGATGAGTCATAAATATGCTTTCTGGCAGTAGGAAAGTATGATGAAATAGGTAAGCGTGGAAAAAAAAAAACCTGATCCAAACCAACAAACCAAAACAGTCTGTCTCTCCCTTGTCTTTAAATGCCTTAAGGGCTATGGTCAAATGGAAAAGTCCTCTGTTACAAAGAGATTCTCTGGGAACCTATTTAATATTCAGTAGTTTTGTACATACTAAAGTCAGCCAAAAGTATTTAAAGTATAATTAATTTATTTCTAATATTTCTAGAAAATTAGAGAGACAAAAAATTAAAGAAGAGTAATAGCTAGCATCAAGAAGGCAATGTTTTACATATTGTGGCTTAACTTCCTTGTATATTTCCTTAGGATTATTTCTCAGAAGTGAACATGTTTCTGGTTTTTTTTTCTTTCTTTTTCCATTAGATGATCTTACAAGAAAACACACTTCTGTTCTTACCCTAGGACATTTTTTTTTTAATTTTTAAGGGCTGTTAAACCGCCCCCCCCCAATTTTTCAAAAATCCATTCCTTATAGTTTTATTGAGGTATACTTTACATACCATAAAATTCTAAGTGAACAGTTCTATGAATTTTGGTAATTGTACCAAATTGGTAATTGTACCATTTTGGTACAAATTGGTAATTGTACCATTTTCATGATCAAGTTGGAACATTTCAATCACTCTAAAAAGTTCACTTGTGCCTCCTAAAGTCAATTGACTACCACCCACCCCCAAACTCCCGGCCCCAGGCAACTGCTGATCTGCTTTTTGTTGCTATAGTTTTTACCTTTTCTAGAATTTCATATAAATGGAATCATAGTTTATAATCTTTTGTGCTGAGCTTCCATGTTGTGTACTATCTGTGTAGTGTACTATTAATAATATTTTGTTCCTTTTAGTGTGGAGTAGTACTTCATAGTAAGGACATACCACAATTTGTTTATCCATCCACTAGTTAATGGACACTTGGGCTGTATCTGGTGTTTGACTATCATGAATAATGCTGCTATAAACATCCATGTAAAAGTTTTGTATGGACATATGTTTTTATTTCTCTTGGATAAGTATCTAGGAGTGAGACTGCTGGGTCATGTGGCTTGCGTATGTTTAACTTCATATGAAACTGTACTGTTTTATACTTTCACATGGGCTATGTATGAACGTTCCAGTTGCCCTGCCTCCTTACTAATACTCGATAGCGTTAAACGTGTGGTAAAGGGCTCACTGTGGTTTTAATTGGCATTTCCCTCATAATTTGTGATGTTGAGCATCTTTTCATGTGCTTATTGGCATTTATATAACTTCTTTTGTGAAGTGTCTGTTCAAATCTTTTCCCCATTTTATTGGTTTGTTTCCTTCTTATTGAGTTGTAAGAATCTTTTATATATTTTGAATACAAACCTTTTTGTCAGATATATGTTTTACATATATATTATTGTAGTCTTTGGCTTGCCTTTCTGATTTTTATTTTATTTTTTTATATTTCAGCATATTATGGGGGTACAAATGTTTAGGTTAGAGCCTTTTTGATTTTTAATAGGTTTTATTTTTGAAGAGCAAAAGCTCTTAATTTTGAAAAAGTCCATTCAGTAAATATATTCCTTTATGAGTCACGCTTTTTGTATCCTGTTTAAGAATGCATTTCCTAACTGGTAACACAAACATTTTCTCTTATGTTTTCTTCCAGAAATTTAATAGTGTTAGCACCTGGGTTTGGGTATATGGTGTGTTTTGAGTGAATTTTTGTATGTGTTTTAAGGTTAATTTTTCCTTCTACAGATATCCAGTTGTTCTAGCACCATTTTGCTGATTTTCCCATTGAATTGTCTTGGCATCTTTGTCAAAAATCAATTGATAATATAAGTTTGATTCTATAATACTTCTGGACTATTTATTCTGCTCTACTAGTCTATAAGTCTACCCTTATTCCAATACCACACTGTCTTGATGATAGTAACTTTTTTGTAAGTCTTAGAATCAGATACGGAAAATCCTTCAATCTTAGTCCTTTTCAAAATGGTTTTGGCTATTCTAGGTCCTTTGCATTTCCATATACATTTTAATATCTATTTGTCAATTTCTTTGAAGAAGCCTGAGGGATTTTGATTAGGATTGTACTGAATTTATAGATCGGCTTGGGACGAATTCATTTTAAGATGTTAAATACATTTTAAACTATTACTAAAATTGCAATATGCACAACATGCACACTAAAATGTGACGTGTACCAATTTTTAACACATTGGGATAATTAACATGTCAACTTGTGCAACCAGGTTAACTAGGTTTTTTGCAGACAGAATAAAGCTTTTTCTGTTATCTCTGTTAAATCAACAACACCAAAAAAAAAAGAAATCTAGTATTTAATGTATTTTTTTAAAACCCCATCTCAACAAAATTCTAATCCTAGAAAGGAAGTTAGGAGTAGAATTTTTTTTTCTGTCATCTATACTATATAGATGATGAACATTGATGGTGTAATTAAAAGGAACACTGGTCTTGGCAAATGGCATGATTGTTGGGAAAGTCACTGCACTTCTCTTAGCCTCAGTTGCCTAATCTATAAAGCAAAGATAGTATTCCTTTTCTACCTCCATCACAGAGTTGATGTGAAATAATAACAATAGGATGTATTTAATGGGTGTCAATTATCTACCAGGCACAATTGCTGGCATTTTATGTGTATTATTGCATTTTCTTATGAAGTATTATTCTTATCCCAAGTGTATAGCTAAAGAAAATGAAATAATGTGTGTAAAACTGCTGTACAAATGGAAGACATGAATGTATTGTTTTATTTCACAAAATCACTAAAAAATAATGCTTATTTTTTTTCAGTTTATGAAAGCATTATGTGTCCATTGAAAAAAATAAGAAAATACAAAAAGCTGTAAGGAAGAAATTAAAAGCAGCTCATAAACCCAAAAAAGACACTTAGTAATATTTTTATATACTCTCTTCCAATTTTTTACAAAGTACATATGTATATGTTCCTACACACATGAACATATATATGGAGATATATATATATAGGTTTTACAATATAAATAAAATATTATATTCTGCTTTTTAAAATAGTTTCAATAACTGGGTATGGATGTACCTGCTTAAGCTGTGTGCTTAGGCCAGTAGTTTGTTGGTTAATTGAAAAATCTCATTTAAATCAGGTGAGGCAGATGCTGTTGTCATCTACTACACAAAAGTCCCTCTCTTTGTCCTAGCTAAAATGACCCGATTTTGCAGGTGTGTGGAAAAGACTTGCTCAGTGAAGGTGAGCATCCTCTCCCGCCCAGGAAGATGCAATTGGACTGATCAAAGCCTCAAGACTGAGATCTAAGTTCTAAGATGTTCTAAACCACTCATGACAATTCCATTCTCCTTTGCCAGGAGTAGTTTGAGGGTTAGCAAGTGACCCAGTTCTGCCAGTGAGACATAAAGGAAAGCTTGGTAGGACTTTTGGAAAAGATTTTCTTCCTGGTTAAGGAGAGAGAAGCATGAGGCAAAAACCTCCTCCTACTTGCTCGACACCAGCACTACTTTCCTGCCATTGGCTCCTGGCGCTGTGGTGGCAACTCCCCAACATGAGGGAAAGCCAAGGCCATCTCAGCCATGCTGACCGTGAACTCTGATGTGTTCTAGCCACTGAAGTCACCGACCCTGGCACCACTTAGCTGCAGACTCTGTACGTGAAATTATAGTGCTTACATACTTCAGCTCAAAGTGAAATAACCAGTGGAAATTAGTGAGATAATAAATGATATGGAATTATTTTTAAAAACACATGCATTTCTCAAACATTTTTAAAAAACTGAAAGCATATGTATACGCATTCACCATTTTTTAAAAATACAGGCAAAGGTCTTTTCTTTAATTATGACTGGCGATTTGTGCTTTCTTGCCTAAACAATATCAATAATGCACTTTTAATTTCTAAAGGTTTTTGTTTTGTTTTATTTTAAAGTAGAAAAAAAATTGAGAGACAATTACAAATGGTGTAAGCACAGACCCCTGTTAAGTCAGCAGTTCTCAATCTGGAGAATCACTGCTCTAGACTTTTTGATTTTCCCCAATGCTTGCTGCTGCCTAGTAAGAGTACCTTTAATTTTCATAAAACAACTAGTGTCTTTCTTTTTGCCTTCCTAATTTCAACAGCAGTTATCAGGAACACACGAACTGGCCTGGACACAAACACATCCCACTCTTGTTAAGGGACCACCCAATTTTGGAGAGGAGAGTTCTTGGGTGATCTCATGAGGAATGTTCACTGTGTTTCAAAGAGGAAGTAAAGATGACTAATCAGGTAAACTGGTCCAGTGGAAGTGCATTAAGACAGATTCTATTGTACGTATATATGTGTTTAACCATTTTCATTTTGTTGAGCAAATTTTTGTTTATACTTTTTAACTTTAAAAGAAAGCTAAAATGAATATCCTTATAAATCTTTGTCTGCATAAATGACATAAATTGATCCTAATTGGATAAATTCCTACAATAAGAATTAATATGTCAAAAAGATATAGGCATCTTTAATGTTTTTGGTACATATACTCAAATTGCTTTCCAAAAAGATTGTATAAATTTGTACTCCTACCATTTTTCCACATCTTTACTAATTCAAAATATTATTGTTAAACAAGAAACATGCTAATTTTGATGCCAAATTATTGCTTTTATTTTCTATAAATAATTTATCTGAAATGATGAGATTGGTCACTTTAAAAATACTTATTAATAATTTGTGTTTCTTTTTCTGTAAATTTCCATTTTATGTCCTTTGAACATTTTGCCATAGAGGTGTGCTAGTTAGGATCCTTCATTACAGAGGATGGTAACGGACTTTAGTTAATTTAAACAGAAAAAGAAAATAATTGGTTGCAAAGGTTGTTGGGTAGCTCACATAATTGAAGGGAAGACTGAGAACCAGGGTTGGGCAGGAGCCTTGGGGGACGAGGCACTGTCCATGTCCTGCTACAGGAAGAATCTGTTAAGGCACTGCTCCTATCACCATAAGTGCTAGACAATGGCTGGCACTATGACCACTGGGCAATGACTTCGATGGGCTCTGGACTCCACTACAGAATCTGTGAATAATCTTTAATAGATCCTATACCTTTAAGTATCACCTTCACAGCCTCAAAGGCTCAAATGGGAGCATATGATTGGCTGTGTTTAGGTCACATAGCCTCTGACTGTGGCCCCTGAGCCCAGATGGAGGGCATCCTGTGCATCATGGGATTTCCTCCAAAGGGGAGGAGTGCTGAATTTGGGCACCTAAATGACAGAAATCCACTACATACATGAAGCTTTATCCAACTGTGTGAGCTCATTATATGCAACGTGTATAGACATACTATGTATCACATTTTGAAAAATAATTATTTTGTCAGCTTGTTGTTTGCTTTTAAATTTTATTTATATTGCTTTTTGAAATAGAAAAGTTTAATTTTTTATGTAATTAAGCCTATTTTTACTTTTTAAAATATTTTCCTTTATGTTTATGCCTAGAAAACCTTCCCCAATCCTTAGATTATATATTCATCCACTTTCAAAGGCTTTTACAATTTAATTTTTTAAAATTTACATTTATATCTTCAAACTCAAATGTGTGTGTCAGGGGTGTGTGTGTGTAAGAGAAGGATCTAATTCTTGTCCACCTCCCACTCCCCCATAGTTATCCTGCTGCTGCGTTGGTTAAGTCTTTCCTGACCTACTGTGATGGCACCTTCACCACATAGTAGATTCCTGTATATACCAGATGTGTTTCTGGGCTATTTATTCCATTCCATTTATCTGCCTTCTGATTTTTGCTATAGTTTTTTATAGTTTAATTGCTAAAACTTCATAGTGTGTTTTAATCACCCAGGTCTCCTTTCATTACTTAAGTGTGTTTTTTTCCCTCCCCAAAATGTGATGGTCAGTCCTCTTTTTTGTTCCAGTTAAACTTTTATAATTACATTTCATTAATTAATTAAATTGACAATAACAATTATAGATATTTATGGTGTACAACATGATGTTTTGAAATATGTATACATTGTGGAATGTCTGAAGAGAGCTAAATAATATATGCATTACCTCACATATTTAACATTTTTTGTGGTTAAGAACACTTAAAATCAACTCAGAATTTTCAAGTATATGTTATATTGTTATTAAGTACAGTCACCATGTGAGGTCTCTTGACCTCATTCCTCTTGTCTAATTGAAATTTTGTGTCCATAACTAAATTGGGGATGTCCCCAATCCCCCTCTTCCCAACCTTTGGTAACCACCATTCTGTTCTCCGCTTCTATGAGTTTGAGATCACGCAGTATTTGTCTTTCTGTGCTTGGTTTATTTTATTTAACATAATGTCCTCCAGGTTCATCCATGTTGTCACAAATGGCAGGATTTCCTTCTTTTAAAAGGCTGAATACTTTCTTTAGCTATTCATCTATTGATTGGCATAGGTCGATTCTAATTCTTGGCTGTTGCGAATAATTCTGCAATGAACGTGTAGTGTTCTGGTATTTCTTTGACATATTGATTTCACTTTTTTTGAATATATACCCAGTGAGATTACTGGATCACATGGTAGTTCCATTTTTAATTTTTTAAGGAACCTCCATTACTATTTTTCATAATGGCTATACTAATTTATAATTACATTCTCACCAACAGTGTATAGGGCTCCCTTTTCGCCATCCTCGCCAACACTTTTTATTTTTGGCTTCTTGATAATACCCATTCTAATGGGTGTGGGGTGATATTTCATTGTGCTTTTGATGTGCATTTCCCTGATGACTAGTAATACTGATCACCTTTTCATATACCTGTTGGCCATTTCTAGGTCTCCTCTGGAAAAAATGTGTATTCAAATCTTTTGCTCATTTTTTAGTCAGGTTATTTGTTTGTTTGTTTTTTTGCCATTAAGTTGTATGAGTTCCTTATACATTTTGGATATTAGCCCCTATATATAGCCTATATTAGCCCTCTATATATCAGACATATAGTTTGTAAATATTTTTTTCCATTCCATAGATTGTCTCTTCACTTGGTTAATTGTTTCCTTTCCTATGCAAGCTTTTTAGTTTTACATAATCTATTTGTCTATTTTTGCTCTTATTGCCTATTCTTTTTGGTGTCATATTCATAAAAGCATTGCCCAGACCAATGTCATCATTCCAGTTAAACTTTAGAAATATTTTAGCAAATTCTGAAAATTATCCCTATGAAGATTAAGCTAAATCCTCAAATTAGTTTTAGAAGAATTTTTAAAAATATCTTTATAAAGTTTTTTTTTTAATTGACAAATATTTATTCAAGTCTGTCTTTATATTTTGATAAAATTTTGTAGTTTTTTCATTTTGGTTGTATAACTTCATTTAAAAAATTTTTCATTTTTGAAAAATTTTTTAAAAATTCAATGGTAGATCAATCTGTCCCTTGGGCCTTTGATAACTTTCCATTTTTTTCCTAGTTGTTTATTTATTCAGATGATCTACTTCTTGACATAATTGATAATTTTTACTTTATTATGAAATAATCCAGTTCATCAATATTTATAAATGTATTAACATAAAGAATAATTCTTTAAAAATTTCTAATGTATCTGTTATATCTCTTTTCATTTTTAATTTTTTTGTTCTTTCTTTTTATCTGTGTTTTCTATATTAGGTTTTTCAGATTCTTGTTTAGGTTTTCCACAGAGCCAACTTTTGTTTATGTTTATTACTTATACTCTTTATGTTTTTAAATCCTGTTATGGCAGTGATTAAGGGCAAAGACTCTGCACTCACACAAACCTGGATTAAATTCTTACTTTGTCATTTCCTAGCTGTGTGATTTTGGGCAAATTACCTAATGTCTCAAAAATCTTAATTTTTTCATTTGTAAACTATAACAAATAATAGCCATCTCTCAATAATAATAGTGGATTCAACAAGATAATTACATAAGGCACTTGGTTCAGTACCTGGCTCATGGCAAGTTCTCAAACATCATCATCTTCATTGTCATTATCATTTTACTTTAAATTTATTCATTTTATTATCACATTTATCAAATTATTCATTTATTTGTTTTCATACTTTACTTAATAATTCATAAGGGTGTGAGTTCAATTCTGATTGGAATTTTGGCAGCCTCCCACAATTTTTATTAGTATTCTTAGTCATATTATTTCTTCATTATGAAAGATTATTTCTTCATTTGAAACCTAGTCTATAATTCAGGATTTGATTTCCTTTGTAGCTCAGTGTAGAGGAGTGTTTTTAAAAGTTCTAAGTTATTAGTTTTTCTTAGTTATTAGTTTGCTTGTTTAAATATGCAACAATAGTTTTTGGGTTGATCTTATTGTCCTTGGAAATTTGTGGCCTTTAGAATTTCTGCTTTGGGGAATTAATTGCTGTTTTTATGGTCTAATATATGGGCATTGCTTATTAAATATTACTCTGTTATTTGGTTCACAAAATTGTTTATAACTATTTTCCCTTCATTGTGGGTTATACATATATTAGGTTTATATTGATAAACAATATAAAATTACATTTTTGGCCTGCTGGTTTGTACGTTTTACTTATGCTTATATTGATCAAATACATATTTACCCATTATTGTACTTTTTACCTTTCTGGGTCACTTAGTTTTTGGTGGATTTCTTTTAAGCAGCGTGGAGTTGAATTTTATTTTTGAAAATATTGTTCCTTAAATGAGCTGCTTTAACCCACTTATAATTTTTCTCATAATTTATGTTTTATCTTCTTTCTGACATTTTACTATTTCCTCATTTTTTGCTTATTTGCTGTATGAAGTGTGTTTGATTTACTTTTAAAATTTACTTTTATTATTCTATTAAGGTAATATTGAAAGATAATCTTATTATTTAAAATTTACTATTGGTTACCTTTAAATTGTTTAAAAAAATTCTTTAACATTCTTTCAAAACCAAGAATGAAACCAGAGCTTTAAATTCATCTTATAAACCATGAGAAAGTCAGCATACTTTTACTATTTTTCCCTAGCATTTTCCCATCTTTGATAATGTAAACCTAGATTTGAAGATGTAAGACACATATTATTGCTATTATTTTAATATAATATTTTTCTTTTATGGATACTTTTGGACATTTACTTTCTTTATTTTTTTTTTTGAGACAGAGTCTCACTCTGTTGCCTGAGCTAGAGTGCCATGGAGTCAGCCTAGCTCACAGCAACCTCAAACTCCTGAGCTCAAGTGATCCTCCTGCCTCAGCCTTCCGAGTAGCTGGGACTACAGGCATGTGCCACCATGCCCGGCTAATTTTTTCTATATATTTTTAGTTGGCCAATTAATATCTTTTCTATTTTTAGTAGAGACAGGGTCTCGCTTTTGCTCAGGCTGGTCTCGAACTCCTTAGCTCAAACAATCCGCCTGCCTCAGCCTCCCAGAGTGCTAGGATTACAGGCGTGAGCCACTGCGCCCGGCCTGGACATTTACTTTCTGTCCTTAATAAATTTACAATAATTATTAATGTAATTAAATTGTATACCTTCTATCACAGCTCATTGCTAATATTCAAAGCACAATAGTGCCATAGTTATGTTGCTTATTTTAAATCATCTCTAGCTAAGAAAGGGTATGTCTATAAGTAAATTGTTTCAAGAATGGTCCCAGGGAAATATGTTTTCTAAGCACTTTCATATTTGAAAAGAGTTTTCTGTTATTTTTGCACACAAAAGACAACTTGTTTGGGTATGGCATTGTGGGTAGAAATGTTTCCTCAAAATTCTGTAGGTGTTCTTTTTGTCTTTACAGAATTTACTATGGCGAGGGAAAATCTGAGTCCTGTTTACTTTTAATTGATTTGAAAGCGAACTTTTCCCCCCTTCTCTCATGCCTGTAGGCTACTTTAATTTGTCTCCGATCTTTAAAAGTTCTGAAGGATGCTTCTAGATGTTTTCATAGATTCATTTTGCTTGGCATATAGTGGATTCTTTATCTGAATATGCTAACATTTTTTAAAGGTTAAAAAGTTAAAAATTGAATACAACTTCTGTTACATCCCTTCTATTTCTTCCTGAAAAACATGTACAGTTCTTAGGGCTTCTATATCTATTACCTTCTCTTTAACCATTTTCATCTTTGCTCTTTTCCTCTATGTACCAGAAGAGTTTCTCAGGTTCATTTCCTACTTTAGTGACTTAAAATTATCTATAGTGTCATGTTTATTCTACATAACTTCAAATGCAGATTTTAATTCTGTCATCATTGCTTTTGATTTCACTTTAATCCTTTTTTACCTCGCTCATTTTCATTTTCATCTCATCTTGCTGTCTTTTTCTCATGACCTAGTCTCTTGCTAGAAATATCTGCTCCTGTTCCATAGAGGTCATTACTTCTTGTATTCTATCGAAGATGGAAAGAATTTTCTGAAAATTTCTTTTAATTTCTGTGATAAATCATTTTCAGAAATTGGTGTTCATGCATGCCAAGTCTTTAGGATGATGTCCTCTATTTCTTTGTCATTTACCAAACTGCATTTGTTAGTGATTCTTCTTGTCACTCTTCTTAACAACGAGATCTATCTAGACTTGGTGTTTCAAGCAGGCCCTACTTTCTGTGCACTGAATATTGGCCCAATTCCCTGTATAGAAAGAACCATTAGTGGAATACATCTGGAGGGCAAGTTGATGTCCAGAGCTACTAGTTCAATTTCTGGTGTTCGACCTGCTTCCTTTCCTTAAGTGTTGATTCAATATTAGCGCTTGGCCTGGCTTCATTCTATCCCTTCTGACACGAGATCTATGATATTCAGTCTATGTGGTTGTCAGGGATCCTTTGTTCTCTCTTCCCTTGTATTGTGATTTCTTCAGGAGGCACCTTCCTGAGTGTAATGAGGCACCTTCAAAGCCTGCCTTCCCATTCCCTCTTGTCTACCAGTTCATTTTTAGGTGGCTTCCTTGACTATTTTTATGAAAAAATCTGCAGATGAGAGATTGGATGTGGAAGGAAAATAACACTCCAGCTTAAAAAGGAGCACTTATAGGGTAGAAGAATGGCTGTCTGATTTAATGAGCCAGGTGGCAGACAGCAGGGAAGATATAATGGGCCTTTCTAACTTCAGACAGGTGGGCTTTCTCTAGCTCTGGCGGCAAGCACAGGTGGGCCACTAATTGCCTTTAAAAATCCAGGTCTAGTGACCTTATAGTTAGTTGTAAGGTTGATTGTCAATCTTAATTTTTGGTGGCAACATAAATGTTTGCCTTTGTGCTTGTGCATGTGTGTGTGTGTGTGTGTGTGTGTGCATTTTAGTGGAAGAGGTTATATCAGGGCTATTAGCCAGATGCCATTTTAAACTGGAACTCTTTAGGGCCTTTTTATTTAAAAAATTAACTACCAGGTTGCTTTTGTCTACCAACTATGTGGCATATGTGAGATGTAAGTGAGAGAAGACCTCAAAGGTGCCAGGGGAACGAGGAGAGAAGACAGATTTGAGAACTGAGCACTCACCGTTCCTGGTGCCCCAGGACCTCTCTTTGTTCTTACTCCTTGCTTCCCCTTTCTTCCTAAGCCTGGATTTCTGGATTTCAGTCTTATCTTATATCCATTTTCTCATATCTACTTGATACAGCTATTGTGTTATTCCTTTGCTGCCTCCCGGTCAACTCCAGCTTTACTTGTCAAGTGCTCTCCAGGCCGTGATGATCAGGTATTCAGTCCAGGCAGGAATGGCACACACTGGGATGCACTAACCTGTCCTTTCACCTTTTATGGAGGACCAGTGCTTCACTTGTGCCTCATTTAGGAGGCAGTTACAGGTGACAGATGGAGGAATGGCTGCGTTGCTCCCTAACAGCTTGCAGATTGGAGACTGACCTGCTCTGCCACATAGGTACAGCGTGTTTCGTGGAAAGAGAGTTTAGAGCTGGGCATTCTGCCTATCCCACCGGTGCGTCCACTGCTGCTGCCATTGGCATGGCCTAAGCTCCCATTTTGTGAGGCTGGGAGGGAGGAAGGCAAGAAATGGTTTCCACTTGTTACATGTAAGGTTGGGATGGGCAACCTAGCAACACAGTGTTTGAATGTTTTTGTCTTATTGGGTAAACTGACAAAATTGCAATAATTGTGCAAATTGAGCAAATATGCAAAAAGACAAAATATTTCAAACAACATCATAGGGATGTGGTGAGCATTATCCAGGGGAAAGGCATACCTCTAACCTTTCTTAGGGAGAGGCAAAGTTATACAATGTATCCAAAATGTAAAAAAAAAAATCTTTAGTCGGATGGAGGGCAGGCGGGAGGGGGGAGGAAGTGTAGAGTTACATAATGTGAGCTGTGTGTGCCACCTGGGGATTGGACTCGCTTGAAGCTCTGGCATGTGGTGGGGAGGGGTGGTTGGGGCAATGTATGTAACCCTAACAATATTTGTACCCCCATTATATGATGAAATAAAAGGAAAAAAAAATTAAAAAAAATTAAAATTTAAAAATAAAAAATAAATAAAATATATTTCAAGAAAAAGAAAATTTTAGATGCGAAGGCACAGGTCACTGTTAAAATTCCCTTTGTGATCCTGATGTTGAGGTCTAAGTTATTGTAATATTTCAAGTGTATTAAGTGTTTAATGTACTGGGGCCCATAGATAAATCCTATATTTAATCTATCTTCTTTTACATTTCCATTCAGCCGTTGCCAACATGAATATCATCCTCTATAAAAGTGCAGTAATTTCAAGAAATATCATAAAGGCTGTATACTTCATCTGTACTTTACCTTTTTATTGGGTTGTTTTGTTATACCACTTAAAAATGCTCTTGTACATTTCCTGTTTCCACTGGAGCAGTGAGTATAAGCATATCGGGGATATCAAATAATGTTTCCAAATAATCTTTTGCCTTTCATTGTCTTAAAAGAAGGGATAAGAACACTAAATTCTAAGTATTTTAACCATGTTATTACTTGAATAATATTTTTCTTTTTTTTTTTAAAAGTACCATTAATGGATAGATACTAAAGTAAGTTGTCTAATACCAAATAGATTGTGTCATTCACCTTTGTATAATTATTTAATATGCCTTGCACCTTGATATATTAAATAATTATTTGGTGAATGAATGAGTATTTGGTGTGTTGCTGATGTAACTTAGATGCCTCTGGCATCTGATACCATCTCAACTTGATATTAGGTTACATGAGATTGAAAAGGTGAGAATGATCGTATTTCTGGTTTGCAAGTAGAGGAATAATTTTAGACCATAAGAAGTCCAGAAATCAAATTATGCAATTTATTAAGTAATCATCTTTTTATGAAAGTGAAACCCTTACCTAGGCATGGACAGGGACCCCTGTTCTGTGTTTGTGCCGAGTCTTCTCTGTGCCCAGGCCAGAGGAGGATTTTGTCCCTGAGGGAGGTGCCCTGGGGCATGTCTGGGGTGTGCTGCGTTCCGCCTGTGTTATGATTCCCTTCTCATAGCTATAACCAATCATGCTAACATAGTTGATCGATTTAAAACTATGCGTTGCTTATTTTAAACAAAACAATGTGCTGGTTGGTACAGATTTTACATTTTGATTTGGTTGTTCTGGTGCTACAGAAATATACCTTTAAAGTAAACACCGAGATGCCTGGAATACGACAGCAGGAGGCCAAGGTGCTATAAATCACCTGAACATAAACTAGTTGTTGGAAATTCAGAGGATCCAAAGGACCTCTCTTTCCCCTTGCAAGTCTATGTGATGCTTGGCTGGTGCCCTTTCAGCCACAAAGGGGAAAAATAATCTATTCATGGAATAAGATAAGACAATTTATGTTGAGAATTATTTCTCAAATCAAATCATATTTACTGAGTACCAATAAATGATACATTTGTATAGTACCTTAAAAGTGTTATTTATTTGATCTTTACAGCAACAGAAAGTTTCCAGGGAGTGTTGCTTTTCTGATTTATTGGTGAAAAATTTGAGGCCCAGAGAATTTTAAAGTCACAGGGCTACTAGTTAGTAGAGTCTACTAGTTAGTGAGACCAGATTTCAGGTTTTCTCATTTCTAGCACTATATCCTTTCCTTTGCCCTAATATAATATTACTACTATTAATAAAATATGCTATCTAACATTTATTGGATCAGGCATGATTTACTCCTCACAATCTCGTTTTCCCCTCACAGTAGGTCTGTAACATAGGTACTATCATTATCCCCATTCTACAGATGGAGAAACTAAGGCCCAGAGTCTCCTACAGCAACTCACCAGGGTGTTGTGGGACACTGCAGGGTGAATGACACAAAACAGACTCTCGAGTTTATAACCAAATCAGGGCAATAAGTTGTGCATATGTAAAAGAAAATAATAACATATTTGAATCATAGTTTGCTAGCAGAAAAGCAGTATCACAGAGCAGTCCCTAATCATAAGACGGATTACACTGGCAGATAAATATGTACTATGAGAGTTTAGAGAAAAGTGAGGTGATTGCTTTGGGCTGAGGATGGGAAGCCACAGGTGGTGTCGGAGCTGCCCCAGGAAGGGCCGCTGAGGGGAACAGAGAGATCCCTCCAGAAGTGAGGGGTCCCTTCAGTGTGAACAGGCCACGAAGCTGCAGCAACTCCACACAGGGGCTTTCTGAGTCTCCTACCACTACCCTATGCTTTCCCTGTCTCCACGGAGCATTTCGTTTTCACCTTTTCACAGCTTGAGATGAAAAGATAACTTAAGAACACACTCTGAGGATCCACTACTTAACAGACTTGGCAGCAAATTAGAATGGCCATACATACTTTTCTTTTGATTATCAAGACAGTTTTGCTTAAGCAAATGGAATGTGGAAGTCTCCCCCGAACTCTTTTGTGTTGGATGGGCCTGGTGGTAAATCAAACCCTTGGCTAGGTCCTCCTGTGTGGCTAGGTCCTCCTGGTGGCTAGGTCCTCCTGTGTGTTAAAGGGCGGCAGGGGCCACATTAGGCCACTTGCTGCCCAACCTCCCCACGGAACGTGAACTGCTCTAGAGCAAGCACTGCTCCTCTGGGAACCAGGAAAAGAAGTTTCAGAGCTTCTGGTTCTCTGAGTTCCTTTTTTTCCTCTTTTTCCTGATCAAACTTACCCTTTTCTTACAAACTTGACTTCAGTGGGAAGGGGAAAGGTGTCTATGAGGGAGGATATGAAAGTGGAGGATTTTTCTACTAAGCTCTGATTGAAGCCCTTTCTTTAAATGGTACAAACACAAAAATGAGCAATTATTTTCAAGCTTTGGACTAAAGTTCTATCAGCAAACATTAATTGCCAGCCTCCTGCTTTCCCTCTCAGTAGAAAAGGTTCGAGAATGTTTTAGAGTTGGAAGGTGCTGGAAATCTAACCTGCACTCCACTCATTTTATGTATGGGATGGGTGAGCCTCAGACGACAGCAAAATCCAATAATAGGTCCAAGGTTCCTAGCCAGGGAATGTCAGACTTAGGAGGAGAACCCCAGTATTTGACTCCTGGTTCAGAGTTCATGACAAGTACAGATGCTCTTCAACTTTTGATGAGGTTGCATCCTGATAAACACATCATAAGTTCATAAGTCAAAACTACATTTAACACACCTAACCTACAGAACATCATAGCTTAGCACGTTCAACCTACCTTGAATGTGTTCAGAACACTTATATTAGGCTACAGTTTCACAAAATCATCTAATACAAAGTCTATTTTATGATAAAGTGTCGATACTGTACACAGATAGGCACTTTGTAGACATGATGGGATGTGAAAACATAAAACACAATATGCAAAAAATGCTGACAAAACAATGGTGAACTAGCACCTCTTATATTATCCTGGGTAGATATTGGGCCCATCTTCAAAGTGAAGTGTCACAAGGATGGAAAAACATGCACCACATGTACTCGCCATTAAATTGGTACTAACTGGTCAACACTAAGGTGCTCACATGGTAGTAATACTCACTGGGTGCCAGTCAGGTGGAGGTTGTGGGAGTAAACCCACAACTGATGGAAGCAGAGTGCACTGCATGGGGGAAGGACATGCTTGTAGCCCTGGTTTGGGCGAGACAAATGCATTACATGTGACCAAAATATTTGTACCCCCATAATATCCTGAATTAAAAACATTTTAAAAAAGTAAAAAAAACCCCAAAAACCCAAAACACTGACAACACAGGGAGTAAAGTTGTTTCCCGTGGTGACTGTGTACATGGATGACTAGGAGCTGGCTTGCTCCTAGCATCGAGGGAGTATCACATTGCATATCACTAGTTTGGGAAAATATCAAAATTAAAAATTTGAAGTATAGTTTCTACTGAATGCATATTACTTCCACATCATCATAAAGTCGAAAAATTGTAAGTTGAATCATTGAATGTTGGGAATTGTCTGTAGTGTCTCTTCAGTTGTTCCTAGAATGTTTAAATGTATAAGAATGGAGTATTAAAATTATTAATTTTTGTTAACACAGGCTTGGCCTGGGGACCCCTTAATCTGGCCAGTGATAACGGTGAGAGCGCAGGCTGAGTGGCAGGGGCACGTGTAGTCAAGAGCACACCTGCACAATACTCTACTCTTAGTGGGCTTTCAATCCAGGTTTGTGGAAGTTGGGGGTTTTTTTTTTAGTTGACTATGCATTTTTGTTTTAGACTTAATATTTTTAGAGCAATTTTAGGTTCACAGAAAAATTGAGTGGAAGGTACAGAGATTTCCCATGTATCCTCTATCCCACACTAGCATAGCCTCCCCTATTATCAACATCCCCCACCAGAGTGGTGCATTTTTTTACCACTGATGAACCTACATTGACACATCTCTACCACTCAGAGTTCACAGTGACATTAGGGTTCACTTTGGGTGTTGTATATTCTATAGGTTTGTACATATGTACAGTGACATGTATGCACCATTGTAATATCATATGGAATATTTTCACTGCCCTAAAAACTTAAATTGAAAACACATTCATTGCTAGTGGAAATGCAAAATGGTACACTCATTTTGGAAGACACAGTTTGATGATTTCTTACAAAACTAAACACACTCTTGCCATACAATCCAGCAATCATACTCCTTGGTATTTACTCAAAGGGGTTGAGAACTTGTGCCCAGATAAAATCCTGCCCATGGGTATTTGCTGAGATTCTAATATAAATGGCTTTATAGAATATGGACATCTTCTGACTTTGACTGCACCCCTGGCACCTATTTCCCTATTCTTTGTCCTATACTCACCGAGCGCTTGGAGCCTTGGTTTCTCTGTCCCTCTGTCCCAGAGGAAACATGAAGGTACTGATTTCAGTAATTTAGCTTCCCCTATCAGGTTCCAGCCAGTGACAAAAACTTAGTTGTCTTAAGGGTGTCACGTAGAGGGACAATGCAGGAGTGCCATTTTGTTAATGTCAGATATAAATATCTTTATGAACCTTATATGTCTGGATTCATTAGCCATTTAATGAATTTGATGCACAGATGTTCAGGAAATTAGGAGCAACTGACTTCATTGGGAAATAATAGCGAGCTTGGTGCCATCCAAGATATCAAAAACATGCTGTTCCTACAATCTGCCAAGAAAACAGGGATAGTAATGGTCTCTGTGTTATATATAAGCTCAGTATTAACACTCAATTAATGTTAATGGTATAATAATAAAAAATATTGAGCATGACTCTCCCCAGTGGAGATTAGGCTGTGGATATAACCTAATGCCCTCTGTGTTCAGAATATATCTTTCCTTTGGATTTGCATTATAGTCACCTGATGGAAAGTAAAAGAGTTGAGAAAAAACTAATTGGTGCCTTAGGCTGAGGGTATTAACTTTGAGTCATAAGAACCGAATTTGCCTTACAGAATTTTTCATCAAAAACAACTATCCAATGTTTCGATTTGTTCTGCCTTGGGGTTCACAGGCAGTGAGTGACATAAGTACAGTCACACATCATGTAATGGTGTTTGGGTCAACAAAGGACGGCATATACGATGGTGGTCCCATAAGATTATAGTGGAGCTGAAAAATCCCTATTGCCTAGTGATGTTGTAGCTGTTATAGCATTGTAGTGAAACACATTACCTTTTCTATGTTTGGGTATGTTTAGATACAGAAATAATTAGCATTGTGTTATAATTGCCTACAGTATTCAGTACAGTAACATGCTGTACAGGTTTGTAGCCTAGGAGCAACAGGCCATGCCAATAGCCTAGGTGTGTAGTTGGCTATGCCATCTAGGTTTGTGTATGTCCACTCTACAATATTCTCACAACAATGAAATCACCCAACGTCGCATTTCTCCACACTTATCTCCTGTATTAAGTGATGTGTGACTATATCTGAAGAGAAAAGACAGAATCAAGCCAGATGGGGCTCTGACACTGAGACGGCAGCAAGTGCACTCCTAGCAGAGGGGTTGGCACCATTCTCCAGGTATTTGTCCTGCTTTACTGCTAACTTTGTCACATTACATGTTTTGGAGACAAAAACGTGGATGGGAAAAAGGGCCAGATAAGTCTATGATACTTGGAATTGTTCTTCCTTGGCAGTAGTATGTTGGCAAATGTTTAAAACATGTCTCTCTGTCTGTCTGTCTATCTGTCTCGCTCTCTCAAAAAAAGAATAAATAAGTAAATAAAGCCCTGATTTGTAGCATTTGACAATTTCCGTGGTGTAAATACTCCACCATGGTCAATTTCAAGCTACCCATATGACAACCACCAGCTCACAGACTTCCTGCAAATTTAACAGTCAGCTCTTGCAAGTGAATGCAAGCTGCCTCCAGCAAGACCCTGGACCTCAGTATTCAGTGATTATGGTGGGGGACATGGGTAATGTTTAAAGAAGCTCTGGAGAGAGTGATATCCAGATTGTCAGTGTCCCCTGTGGCAAAATGAAAATAATATCTACCATAAGGTTGATAGGAGTATAAAGGAGATCATAAATGTAAGGTGCTCAGCAAGATTCTTGGCTTGTAAGTGCTCAAAATGACAGTTGTTATTGATATTATTATATCCTGAGATTAAATGTCAGCCCCCAAATCTAAGCAGAAATATTGTAAATATCAGAGAATGTGGAATATCCTAGGTATCAGTTGGCCATGGCATGTGACTTATGTAAAATTCATATCTAAACATTCACCAGATAGTTACTGTAGTAGTAGTTTTGTATACCTAGGTGGGAAAGTGCCTCACAAATAGCCTTGAAAAGGAAAAATATCTGTGCTTGACTTCTGGGAAAACAAAAAACAGTCCATAGCACATTGTTTTAAGGATGGTACCTTCAGTGTATGGAATGCTGTGGTGCTTTCTTTGTGAGATTTTGGCTTTTATCTTAAAAAAATAGCCTTTTGACATTAGGTGGGCATAAACAATGGTGACAGGTGCGAAACTGTCTGCATGTCCTGCTTTATACAGGCTTGACGGGCCCAAGTTTCCTTTTCAGCTCAGAGGAAAGCTGAGCATCTGGCAGGGGCCACCACACACATCCCTGCCCGCACCACACACATCTCCTCCCCATCAAACACAGCAGCCTGACAAAGGGACATTCAGAGAAAACAAGCCTTCTTTCCCAAGGGAATGATGGAAACCTGGTTCTATTTCCCTAAATCTCCCTTTCTCAGCCACTTAAAATGATAATCAACCTACTTCTGTGCACTCTCTGAATCACTTCATCGTGTTGAAATTATTTGACCGACAATTGATGAAGAACTCAAACATGAAATTTTGTAAAATAGAAAGTCTAGGTAAGGGTAAAAAATTTTGCGTATCTCCGTTAAGCATAACTTAATCTTGCCATACACCATTTAAGCATTCCAAATAATTCTTGGGCTTTCCTCTTCCTACCATTATCTGGAAAAGCCTGTCTGCTGTCACCAAATTCTAACATAAACTGCTCAGGGTCCTATATTTTCCCATTGCTGTTTATTTTTATATCACTAATTCTCATTTGATTCAGATTCAGAGAGCTCTTTCTCTTCATAGCACGAAAGCATTTTGGCAGCCATTAGCTCTCTGGGTAGGGATCGTGAACAATCATGCACACAAAGAAACTGCAAATTAGAGCTTATATTCCTTATATCTTCACATGGCTGACTGAAGTAAGACAACTCCACAAACCATGCATTTTAAAGAACATTTGCAGGGTGAATATATTACAAATATGGCTAGGAAGTGGGCTGCCGTATATCTTCAAAAGTGACTGATTTAAACCCAAACTTAATGTATTTTGGAGGCCAGCAATAATTTGACTTGCTGAGTGGATGGAATTTATGGGTATAATGCAGTGCAAATAAAAACATCCTCTTTCAGTAATAAAGGTGTATGCTATGTCCGCGCTGGGAAATACAGCTTTCCTTACCTCTGACTTCTGGAGAGAACTTGTGGGAATAGCTAAGCCAGACCCAATGCCTTTCTTTGTGACCTTATGGAAATATCAAATTTTATTTTTGTATTTAGGGGGGCTTATAGTGCTCTTCCTAGGTCTGTGCTTTTGTGTTTGAGAACCAAATAAATAAGAGAAACTCAGCAATGCATCACTAAGCTGTAAGTCATTTTCCTAACGAGGTGGTCCACACCAGAGTGAAGGAAAAGCAGAGGGTAGGATGAGGGTTTGGGAATTAGGAGGTTCACGGCCACCCCTCAAAGGTATGCCCACGGAGAAGATGAAGGTTTGTAAGAAACTCATTGTTCAGTGACTTCGGACTTTGGGGATTTCCTGTTTCTCCCCTGTCTGGTTCTGACATGTAACCCTGAGGAAGAAACCTCTCATGGTGTGTGTGTGGCCAAATGTCCATATGAGCTGAATTTGAAGTTGGAATATAGGAAGTAATGAATTTCTGTGGATCAATTGTCATGAATGAAACAAAGGCTGCAGGCTTCCTCCTCCACATCCTCAGTGTCTGAAAGAATTCCCTGCTCTGTCCCTTCAGGTCTCACCCTTGTCCTTCACCCCCAACCCCAAATGCTCACTCTATCACACACACACACACACACACACACACACACACACCGCACTTCTGCCCTTGCCCTCCCAGTCCAGCCATTCCAGTTCTCTGTGGAGGTCAGGTCTGAGAAGGTTGGTCATAGGCACTAGAGTAGGTTATCTTTACTGCCTGAGCCTTGGTTTCTCCATTCACATAGGTGATGGGATGAGGCTCTACCCTCATATCCATTAGAATGACGATGTGATGGAATGCAATATTGTCAGAGACTGGGGAGCTTGAAAGAACATCAAAAATTTATGGTTTACATGCCTGCAACTAAGGCAGAAAAAAACTGAAATGGTATACTCTCAAGAACTTTGTATTTCCTGAGATATTGTCAGCATAAATTGCAGCTTTTGGAGAAGGCAGATTCCTGGCCCCGATCCAATAACTTCATCAGTTTCCTGAGAAAAATCATAAAGATCTTTCAAGTCAATATTTGCTTTAGAAGTCTAGAAAAAATATATGTTGGGGTATATGTAAGTAAGGTATAACCTTACTTCAAAGGTTAAGATTAGTCATGGTGATCTTCTTAATGGGGACAGTTAGAGGATGGGAATAGATGCTGGAAAAAGATGTAAGAGAATTGTGATGTCATGATGTATTGAGTGGACATAAAATATTAGGTATCCTATTGAAAAGTTCAGAGTTAGTTCAGATTTACGTTGAAATATCTTTGTTTAAAGAACTTTTCTGTTGCACATAGAGTATTCCTGTAAGTTAATTCATAAATCAACCAGAATTTATGGCATCTCCTTATTGTTTAAATTCAGTGTGGATTTCTGGGGTACACCCTAGCAATAGTTTTCCTAAAGGAGAAATATAGCGTTTAAAATTTATCAGAGGTCCTTCAGAGATGGGGAAATGGAGCTGGTTTCAGATTGCCATTGCTTTGCCAGTGGTTATATTTGTGACTGTTTTCCAACTGTCATTTTAGGGGAGTCCAGGACCTAAGTTGTATACTGCCAGCTCTCTGGGTCTATGACCCGTATGCTTAAATCTTTAGCTGGTTTTGGGGTCCAGAAGACCAAACATGGGAATAGGAATCCATATTGAAATAAGCTCAAAGAGGCCTGACATTTAGTTGAAATCTCCTGCCCTAGGCCACTAATAATTGTTTCCCTGTTTTCTGCTATCTTCCTCTGACTTCCCCAGACTTTGGTTAATTCATGGCAACAGGATTCTTGCTCCTCAGAGATCTTTTAAGCCTTGTCTGTGATGAAATTAGATTTTTGGGAGGCCCTTAGTACAGTCTAGATTTTGGAAATATAGGGGCTGGAAGACCTGGGAGAGGACACTGAAACTACCCACTTGTGGAGGGGTCTTCTTGTTTTTAGAAGTAAAAATTGGCATTTTCAGAACGAATTCTCCCAAGACTTGTCATAGGATGTGCTCTATTTAAGATCTCTCTAGATGATGTTTGCCAGTTAAAACTTCCCAAAGTTGACAGCTAGCATCCCTCTGCACTTTGCTCTAGTGCTGACGTTTTGTTAGGATGCTGTGTTTGGGAGTACTTGGTTGGCTGCATCACAGCATGCTTGGTGAGGGGTTGAGGGAGAAACACGAACACAGAGGTACAGTTATCAGAAGACCTTGGTTCCCATCCTATTCTAACCTATACCACCAACTAATATAACCACTTGATTTTCTCACCTGTAAAATGGGACTGAAAGCAATACCTCCTCTATTAACCAAATCTCCTTGAGGTAGGCTCCTGGAAGTAACTTTTGGCACTCCAGGATTCCAAGATCAAACCCCCTATTCCAAATCTTCCTGTGCAATGAAAAATATTATAGACAGGATTTATATAGTTCTATCCAGTTTATTGTTTCCTTTCTCTGTAAAATTGTAAAAGCTCTCATTTATTGAGTACCTGCTGGGTGCTAAGTGCCCTCATATGTCATTCATTACTAATCATCACAAAGATTCTTCAGATTGGGGGTCATTAACCGGCGTTTACAAGCTCAGAGAACCAAGTACACAGCCTGTTCTCCCACAGGGTGTGGATGAAGCTGGAGCCCACCAGAAATGTCAGACTCTAAGGCACCTGGTTTTCCACTGCAGCACGTGGAGTGGAGTCACTTACCTACCTAAGCAATTCCTCCTGGTATCCGGTTAAAGCAGTTCTGCTCAAATATATTCTAAGATATCTGAATACCCCAAATGCTGCCATGTTGTTCTGAGATTTAGGCAGACCATGAAAAAAATGCTTCAGTAAAATGTTCTTTCAAATTTAAAAACATCCTACAGTTTACAAAGCACTTTCATATATCGTACGTCATTGAATCTTCACAACCCATTTGAAGGGAGGGTACATATTTATAATGTGTTTACTCGATTAGATTTTGAAAGGCTACTCACTACAACTTGTCAGAGGTCAGATAAGAAGCAGAGGTGGGGCTCGAACCCAGGTATTCAGTGTTCTTGCACTGTAGCACACAGCCTCATTCACTGAGAAAAGGGGCAGGGAAAGAACAGAGGTTAGCAGCTTAAAAGAGTAAGTTTAATTGCCCAAGTATCATGTCCTGATTAGAAAATAAGAGTCACTAATAATGTGAGCTTGTCTCTTGGTTTTCCAGAATATATATCAAGAGAAAAAAAGCTAAAGGATTAAAAAAAAACCCAAACTAAAAGTACTTTATGGAGATAAATCTGGGCAGTGGGAGACGTTGCATCTGGCTGGCCCATGCACTGTCTGGGGGATGGGCACGCTTGTAGCTCTAGCTTGGGCAATGCAAAGGCACTATACGTAATCAAAATGTTTGTAACTCCATAGTATTCTGAAATTTAAAAAAAGAAAGTAAATAAATAAATTGGAAAAAAAACCAAAACCAAATAAAGGGTTGGGCAATAAGGCAGCAGGCAGTGAAATATAGCCTAGTAGATTCAACTACCCATTCCCTTTTAAAAACCAGTATTTTTGTAATACTGCTTTTATTATCTTGAAATGAAATTTCTACATATTTACATACGTAATTTAAAAAATAATGCCTTACTTGTACTATATAGGAGACATAAAATGAAAGCATTTTTAGTAAAATAATTTACATTAATTTGAAATGTAAATGCTTGGGCATGACTACAGAAGCTGTACTGAAGTAATCAGGTGCTTGCACACATATGTAGAATGTCCATAGGTGTAGAAGCTATGAATTCAGGCCGTATGGGTGTGGTATACTGGTGACTCAAATGCCACAAGTGGCACTACCATTGGTGGTAAACACTCAAAATGATGAACATCTGGAGGAAAAAATGATGAATATCTCTTATTCAAGTTCCAAACAAAACAAAGTATAATCTTCCTTCCATTTTCATAGCAGTTGCATTTCCAAAAAATTCTGTGTACATTAGAATCATGCAATAAATAATTTGTGATTATGTGTAAAATGGAAGTAGGTTCTAGGCTCAGGTGATTTAAAATAGGGTTTTTATTTTTAAACCCACATGAGTGTCCAGTGGGACATTTAAAAGTCACTCAGGATGTGGGCCAATTCTTTGTTGAGTAGGGCTGTCTCATGATTTGCAAGATGTCTAGCATCCCTAGCTCCTGCATTCTATGTAGTTATGCCCGGTTGATTGGAGTAACCCAGTGATTTCAAACCACAAAAAGGAGAGTAGAGCCCCTGAGCAGTAGTTCATCATCATAAGAAGCAGCTGAGCATGAGCAGCTGGGCTTAGCAATAGGTTCCTAGGATAAAGACAGTAAGGAGTTCCAGGTTAGTGTGACAGCTGTTACTTGAACCCATCCCACCCCTGAACATAGGTATATACCCTAAGAATAAAAGGGTGAACCAAGAGATCTAGTTTACCCAATTCGGAAACAATTTTTGGCTTGAGCAAAAGCAAAAGCTTTACTCCAAAGCATAGCCCAAAGGGGAAGAAACATTCCCCTGCTTGCACTGAGCATTTCTCTATAATGGTGCAATAAATTCTGGTAAAACTGTTGCCCAGGGTATCAGGATAGTAGTGCCTAGAGCTGCAGAGCCACAGGTGAATCAGATCCTCTCTAAATTCCCTCGTGGTTCTGAAATTCTCTGATTTAAGATTATTGGCTCTAAAAACAGAATTTAAAAAGCTCTGTCTTGGGCTTGGGACATAATACCAGGGCTAAAGGAAGTTAAGGAAAGGCCAAATAACATAATAACATTGATTAGGGAGTAATTACTAACCTGTCTCAGGTGTGTAATTTCTTTAACTCTTGCTTCAAATTGCATTTCTTTCTTATGCTTAATAGTCCAATGTAATCAAGAAGTGTTTAGTAAATATTCATATTAAATATTTATATTTTCACAAAGAGTTTTTGAGCAGAAAAAAAGATTACACAACATAGTCTTTTTAAAAGGTCTTGGACATTCAGGTCTAATGAAATTCTTTAATTTATGTGATTGGAAAATATCCATCAGGTGGCACTACTAGTATTGCTGGCCTAATGCCAAGGAGGCACCTACTAGTTTCCAAAGTCCGTATCTTGCAAATTCAACAATATTCAAGTGCAGGAGCATCACTTTTCCCTATTTGATCATGGTCCCTTCTAGGAAAGTGGGCTGTATTGGTGCCTGCTATAATATTCGACACAATGATTGCTTACGGTGTCCTTTCAAGTGTTTCTGTGTCCCTCACTAAGGGAATTCCCCTTTTCTGTGCTCTAACAGCTGTTTTGGCTGGAGGATCTTTAATAAGAAAGGATGGGTGTTGGGATCAAACCATCAGTGTGAGGAATATCCATATTCTGTCTAGAAGTAGAAATTAAGCACACTTCCTAGGTGGGCATATTTTTTCATGATTTTCAACTTTGGCTACATTTGGAATCACCTGAGGAACTTAAAAAAACTACTGGGTCCCACATCTAGATAATTTGATCTAATAAGTCTTGGATGAGACTATGGCATCAGGAGTTTAAAAAGCTCTCCAGAAGATTCTAACGTGAAGCTGAGACTGAGAACCACTGTCTGATCATTCTAAGGGCAACTGCTATCCAGCTAACCACCTTCCCATGTCAGCTGTCCCGGCCCCCACTCACCATGACCCACATCCTTTTCTGGATTTTGAGTCTGGAGTATTTTATACAGTGCATAACTTTTCTTTACATATCGAGACATGTTGAGGCCCAAGGTGTCCTAATTCATACTTTCTAAAAAACTGATGTTGGCTTCTGTGGGAGAATGAAGGAATAAAGGCAAAATAGGAATTGACTGGAAAATACCTGAATCGATGAACATAGAGACCCTCATTGTGGTGGGCACTTAAATGGGCCGAGTTTTTCTCTATATAATAATGCATTCTTTTCTCATATATGCAATTTCAAGGCACTTAACCCATCCTTCTCTTCTCTATAGAGCAGCTGGTTTCAGGCTTTCAAAACAATACACAATTCCAAAGGTGCAAAATGATTGACATGAAACATGGTACTGGTGGCGCTGATAAGGATGGGTTAGATACACAGAAATAGTTTAAAGTGAGTGGTTACAACTCATCTTAAAAAAGAATCACCTCTCTTCTGAAAAGAGAGTGCATTTAATAGTCTTTGATTTGACTGATATAAATGGTATAGAATGAAGCGCAGGCGCAGCTTGAGTTCATTTATCACCTAACTGATTAAAAGAAAACACTTACTATGTGGTTCTATTTTTTTCCTGAAAAATAGATTATATCTGTTGTCCTCAAAGTAATGTTGGTCTTGGTCAGCACCGTAAGAAAGTGAAAAAAGAGATATGCGTGATAAACACTCTGAATTCAGCCTTTCGTCTTTCTGTTCTCATGTTGGAATGGGAGCTGAAAAGCGTTGGATCGAAAGGCTTACAGGGTTCTATAACTGACATTTTGTTTTCTGAGAACCTTCTATAACTAACTCTGCTAAAGAATTGAGAAGCCTTTACAAATTATTGACAGCCCTGCTGTGTCTTTGCAAATGTAGGATTTGTCCTGTCAAAGCCTATTATTGGCCAGAACTATTGCATAGCAAAAGCAAACCCAGCAAGGTTAGGTGATTGTGAAAGCAAAAATGGAAGAAGAACCCCCAGACCTTTACTAAATTTAAATATTATTACAAATGTTTTATTGACTTAAAATGGAAGATATAAATCCACTGTTTGAGGAGAGGGTGAGGCTGACTGGTCCAGCGTGGAGAGCAGATTCTGGGACATCATTACTTGAGGTGTGTCTAGCTTGGGGAATGAGGTTAGTGAAACCAGGTTCCTGGTGGCACCTGAGAAACTCACTGTTCCCTTTTTAACCACCTTGAGCTTTGTGGCTCTTACTCTGCTTTGACTCTGGATTCCTATAGATTGTGGACTTACAAATTTATAAGAAAAATGCAAGTCAGTTTCCTTTTTGAACAATCACAAGGAGCATAAGGAGCAAGTGGGCTTTAGTGGCTATTCCTCTGTGCCCTCTGTGACCTTCACCACTCTGCACCGTCATCTGTTGGAATAATGTAGATTCATGGCGGGAGTTTGCTGAGCCTTTCTCTTGCTTTCACTCTGCACACGGATTAAGCAACATGACTTCAATTTAAGGCCTTTCATGGCCCCAGTGGAGGTAAAGCAGGGGTGTGTCCTAGCCCCTTTCTGCTTAATATGCTGTTTAATAACTTAATACCATTTATGGATTAACTACATCCAGGATTACATCATAGTCTTTCTTCATCTCACTTTCATTTTTTCTTTTTACATAGTTGACATGGTTTGGATAAACTAACTAGGAGTGGCCCAAGCCAAAAAAGTTTGAGATCCATAGACTACAATCAGTGCTACTATTTTGGTAAAAAATCTTCCACGTTATCTTACTAATAGAGCTAAAAATTATGTGCACACATGTGTACATATATGTATATTTACTCATGTGTGTATAGATAGATATAGTTGGATGATATAGATACAGATTTGAGAGTAAGCTAACTCATGTATTGATGTAGGTGTGAATCTTTGCACTTGAAGATAGACCAAGAATGTACATTTTCCAAGTTAGGTATAGATGGGTGGCCTACTAGTAGTTCTATTTATTGTTTATGGCTCCTCAATACCTAGGTGTTAACAAAAATCAGTATTTCAGGGAAGGCACTGTTTGGTTCTCCCGCAGAATTGTGTTTATTAAATTTCACTTTGGTGTGTAGTCATGAACTTAATAGCCTTATGAGTCTAGCCTGGAACACAATGTTGTCTTTACAGGCAGAGCACTGAGGAGGATGTTGTTTACCACATCATCAGGGTTGTGGACCTGGGGAGAATCCATTTGGCATATAACCTAAGTTCTGCAAGTGCCAGGATTTAGCCTTGTTCACCTGTGCCTCAGTGTTCAGAACCGTACCTGGCATTTAGTGGGTGCTCAATAGATATTTTCTGTACGAACAAGGAAAGTTCACCTCCTAGTAGCGAAAATATTTCTCACTAGGAAAACTAATTTAAAGTCTTAGTTGATTAAAGAAAAATTATAATAAGATCCAGACTGATTTTAGTATGACTTTAAACTTTATTTGGACTGATTTTGTTTTTTTTTTACTGATTTTTATTTTTAAGCTATCCAGATAGAATTTTAAAAATTAATAGCTGAGCTAGGAGAATATCCTTTTTCCTTATATGAGGAAAAGATTCTTTCAGGCAGGTGGATGAATTTGTTATTGCCTGACAAGAACTGTTCCCCAAGCTATAATTTTTCAATTATGGTAATAAAAAAGTTGTACTTTTATCCATGTATTGAAACAGATTTCATTCATAGATAGCTCCCCTTCTTTGGCATGTATCCATGCTATTCAAGTGCTTTCTGAAGTTTTATAACTTCAGCTGCAAAAATTAATTTTCACTGTCACAAAAATGGCTATGCTATGGTCAATGTCACTGCAATGAACTGGTTGACTCTGTGCTTCAAATTCTGTTTTTGGAATGAGGAGGGTAGAAAAAAACAATTTTATAGAATTAGTTGACCAAGGTTCTTGACAAATCTTTTTTTTTTTTTTGAGATAGGGTCTCACTCTGTTGCCTGGGGCTGAAGTACAGTGGCACGATCATAGCTCACTGAACCCCCAAACTCCTAAGCTCAAGAGATCCTCCAGCCTCAGCCTTCTGAGTAGCTAGGACTATAGGCATGTGCTACTATGCCTAGCTAATTTTTAATTTTTTTTTAAAGAAGGGATCTTGCTATGTTGCCCAGGCTGGTCTTGAACTCCTGGTCTCAAGCAATCCTCCTGCCTTGGCTTCCCAAAGTTCTGGGATTGGCTGACAAATCAATTTTAAAGTAGAGATAATTGGCATGTACTTTCATTCAGAAGAGTGACAAAAGTGTAACTCATGATTTTTTTTTTACGGCATAGTATTTTTCACACATATAATTGTAAGGGTAACATTTATTTTCTGAAAGACATCAAGCACGCCACATCACTTTTTTGGACTCTTGCTTCCTCATCTTTAAAAGGAGAGGGTTTGATGAGACCATCATGAAGACTGTTTTCAAAGAAAATTGAATTAAACATCCATAGACAATGGAAATATTACGTAGAATGAAGAGCTTACAGACAGATTTTGCTTGGCATTGTTTTTGTTTTTATTTTCACTACTCTTTCAACTGAGGTTGAAAGAGTTGGAGAATCCAATCTTCAACAGACATGGGGGATTAGGCTTTTATTTTCCATGGAATTTAGACCTGTGTTATCCTTTACTTTTGTATCTTCAGTTGTTTGGAGAGAACCATCTTATCAGCTGGGCCAATAAGATCATTAATGGAAAACAGTGTTGTGCACCAGTAGATCTTTACTCCCTGATCAATAGTTATTTACTTCTGAGGGGTCATAGCTTGGTTAATATAGCTGAATAATTTTATTGATAGAAAACATAACAATGAAAAATAAAGTTTAAAATAGAAGATGAATGAATATAACACTTTCTTCAGGCATGAATATTATTATTTGAAAACTGTAATAGCTGCCGGAATGTTGAAAGGGCAGACAACAAAAGCATTGAATAATTGTCCTAGGACTATAATCAGACTTCCATTATTGACCTCTGTTAATATTCTACTGTAACTGTCTGCTAAATTGGTTCCTTGGGGCTTGAAATATACAGTGATGTTATGAGTTCCTATCGTAAATTGCCACACAGTAAAGTAGCAAGTCTCTGAAATAGTGTTGGCCCTAGTTTGATCAATACTCAATTCAAAGCAGTGCAATAGGCAACTGTTTCCATAGAAACATTGATGTCACAGAGGTTGAACAGCGGCTGTTACAACAAATCATTTCCTTTGAGCAGTTGTAATTGACTATATGTACAGTTTGCTGTCACTTGAGACCATTTACATCAAGCAAGTAACAGAACCACATTAGTTATTCCAGGAGTAAGAGGGTTAGCGCTTCCTTTTGTGACCTTACAAATACCTAGGAGGATATTGCCATAGCAACCAGCAATATAACAGGATGAACATTGAGGTAGCTAGCTACCTCAATGCAGTAGTAGCCTTCTTTTGGAAGCTGCCAGGTAGTTTTAATAAAGTTTACGTAGTTATTACATTAACACGAATCCTTTGCACTCCACAGTAATGACTTGGTTCCTTTGTCACGTGCATAACCAATAACACAGACATTACAATTCCATTTGTACTTCATTTCCTGTTCCTCACCTTTAATTTTCCTTAGCATCTGGCTGCTAAGACAGTACATGCACACATCTAGCAAAATCTTGTTTGCTACATACAGAACTCAGCTCTGGAGAAGCATTGAAGTCAGAAGAGCTTCAGACTTGAAAAGTGAGATTATGAGAGAAAGCACCCTTTGGCAAGAAGTTAATTTTTTACTTTGGCTAACTGATCTCTAAGTTTTAAGGATTTGAAAGAAAACAGAAACAGATGCAACTTAGCTTAACTTTGTGGTGTTCCCTCAGGCTAAAAATCACCACCAGAATTGAGTTTCATAGTCTAGAATTCTTCACATTGTCCCACTACATTACCATAGGTTTTCTGGGATTGCTGTGTTCAGTGGCACATTTTGAAATATTCCATATACTTCTGGGGAATTTAAGAATTTGTGTACCCTTTGGTAGGTTAACTGACAGAAAAAGGTCTTAATGTATTGTCAAACTCCATGCCAAATCAAAGATCATAGGCTAATGGGAGTATTTCTAGAACTGTGAGAGTTAAATCTGTCCAGATGGAATATCTAGTTTCCTGAGAATCTTGCAAGTATGTCATCTGAGCTTTAAATGGTAGGTGAAATTATCAACAGTGAGAAGCTGGATTGGCATTAATACTGTGTTCGTTGCTATTTGCAGTGGTGTCAGGGAGAGTGAGTTTACTGGGTACATCAGAGTCTAAACAAGCATTTGCAGCCACAACCTGGAGATCGGGCTTGATGTGCAAGCTGGCTGGGAAGAAACGCATTGCCTGCCTCAGCCATAACTGCAGGTATGATTAGCAACACTGTCATCTTGGTATCTCCGGGAAAGAAAAAATATATATGGTCATCAATGAAGAAAGGAGGTATTTGCTTGGAAAGGATTTTCTAATACAAACCCATGATGATCAGCCTATAGATTTTTGACCAGTCTGCTCTATTCCTCAGGGTGAATCCTCAAAGGTAATAAAATTGAATTGCAATCAGTATTCTTTGATACTAGCCTGCCTCCGACTGTTATTCACCTTGAACTAGAGAGCAACTATTTATAAGATAGTTTAGAGACACAAATCCAGTAAATTACTACTCTGTTTGGCCTTAAAAGAATGTTTGACTTGAAGCATAGAAATGGCAATAAATCTTATAAGAATAATTTACAAGACAACATAGTGAGTGGTGATCCTCCGATTACAATGGGTAAAGAAAGATTTGAAAGGAAAAAGTATTCCCTACCCACCCCCCCATCCCCTGCCTGAGGTCAATGAACTTTTCCCGGGCCCTGCATACAGGAAATTTAGTAATGGCACCTGGATGTCCCGAGAGAGAAGGGAAACAGCTGCCCTTTGCACATCTGCCCTTTTCTGGACCAATTCTTTTTTCATAGCAGGCCATCTTTCCTCTGACAACATGGCTCGGCCGATGGAGAAGGAGAATGAATCAGCCATTACTGGGTACCCAGAGGGGGTCTGTCAGTCAGCAGCCAACAGCATTTCACAAACACATCCTAGACAGAATGGCTGTCTGGGATGCGTGCGAGTGTGTGCGTGTGTGTGTGTGTGTGTGTGTGTGACAGAGAGAGAGAGAGAGAGAGAACGAGAGAGAGTAAGAGAATATAAAAAGTACTGTTCATTCTAGTTGGATATTGTAATTCCTAATCAGGTATAAAAACATTTGGGTCAGCCTTGATATATGCAAAATTTCACTGATTAACATACATTGGGGCAAAACACCTTAATTTTATTAATAAGTTCAAAGATTCTAGTGGATAAAAAAATAAAATAAAAAAGAATAAAAAAGAAAATCAGGAGAAATGAGTTATAATTTTGGCACCTTTATTTACTGGTTTAATATTTATGGTTCATTTGCTTCACATAGAAATGAGGAATATCTTCTCCCACCTCCTTCATATAAAGCCCTAATGATGGATTTGTACATGACAAAGGGTACAGATATTTCAGTAGGACCCCTGCACCCAAGTTATAGGCTTAAAATCCCATTAGATTTGTTATTCCTGAGCCTCAGGGAATATAAGAAAGCACCCCAAACCCATTGCTTCTTTTTTTCCATTTTATATCTCAATAATTTAAAAATAGTTGTTTAAAGGAACAGAATACTTCAAACAAAATTTCCTTGATTACATGAGACTAGTTTCTTCTTAAGTGATTTAATTTCTGATTTCTGAAACTCATAGGAGCACCAAGACTATCTACAATATTGCCAACATAAATTTACTGTTAGACTATCTATAACCAAAGATTACTCCATTTGAATTTGATTAACTAACTCTAATCAGGTACTATCTACCTCAGCTGGTTGTCAAGATTAAGCAGAATAGAGCTTTTAAAGTATACAATTTTTGTCCAGCAAAGTATCTGAGCATAGGTAAGTATTTCTTCAGTGGCTGTGGGTCTTTCATTTCAGGGCTGTTATCCCAAGCATCAGTTTCTGTTGTTTTGTGCGGCTGGAAAAGATATGGGGAGGGGGGAGATGAATCTGTATAGACCCCATATTTCTTTGTTGACTAAATCTCTGAAATTTTTCTTTTTTGACAATTTTTCTGTCTGTTTTGGAAGTGGAGAACAGATAAATAAAATCAGGTCAAGAACCCATACAGCTGGGTTTCTGCTGGTCAACATGTTGGCATCATCATCATCACCAGGCATAGTAGCACTCTTCTGAAACGGTGTGGAGTGCCTAAACAATGGCTTTTTGGTGGTGGTGAGGCAGGAGGGACGCTGATGAATAGTCTTTTAAACATTTTCTATGCAATATTGACTTAATTTTCCCCAGTTTGTTACCTTCAATATCTGTGGCTCTGTGGGACTGGTGTTGGCCAGTCAGGCTCTGGCCACCTGTTGCTGCTGGATCCTGCCTCCTCCCTGGCGTGTCCTGACTGCTCCTGCCAGCTGCCGCCTGTCCTGCCATCTGTGCATGCTTGGAGGTAAGGCCAGGGCGCCAATGTCTCCCCGTTGCTGCCCCCACTGCCATTCTCAACGTGCCTCATCTCTCTTCTGCCTCTGGCTCTATCACCCATCCCCTATTCTTAAAAGCTGAAAAGCTTAAAAGCTTTCTCCCTGCCTTAGCTTCACTAACATCTCTCTTGGTTCTTCCTCTTCCTCTCTGACTCCTCCTCTCCCTCTATCATCCCTTAGATCTTTCCTTCTCCAGAAATCAGTCTTTGGCCCCTGTTCCTGCTCTGCACTCTTCCCCTAGAGACCATGTCTATTCCCATAGGTTCCATTTCCCGGCAATGACTCTCAATCCTATATCCCATTCTGTCAGTCTCCTTGTGGGTTGGATTCTGAGACATCTGAACTAAATCAACACAGGAAGTAATCTGGGGCGGAAGGCCACCGTGAGAGATTTCGTTGGGACTTTTGGAGTCTATGCTTGGAGTAGGGTGGGTGTCTGTGTAGGAGAGAGTGCTTGAGGGGAGTGGCGGAGCTTATAGCAGGTGGCTGAGGCCTACAGCAGCTCAGAAGTCTCTGACTTGTTAGCAGTTATCATTATTACCATGAGTAGTAGCAATGCTTCATAGAAATATACATACTCTTTAAGATAGTAACATTTTAAATTATTTACAGGTAATCCTTTAAAGAGGATGATCTTACCACCTTCTATGAATGAGTAAATGCGTGGATGGCCAAAAAGTATATGAAAAAGAAAAAAAGCTCAACATCGTTAATCATCAGGGAAACGCAAATTAAAACCACAATGAGATCTCACTTTGTACCAGTTAGAATGACTATTATCAAAAAGATGAAAGGTAAGTGTTGGCGAGGATGTGGAGAAAAGGGAACCCTTGCACACTGCTGGTGGGAATGTAAATTAGTACAGCCATTATGGAAAACAGTATGGAAGTTCCTCAAAAAATTTAAAACAGAACTACCATATGATCCAGCAATCCCACTTCTGGGTATATATCTAAAGGAAAGGAAATCAGTATGTGGAAGAGATATTTGCACTCCCATGTTCACTGTAGCATTGTCCACAATAGTCAAGATATACAATCAACCTAAGTGTCCAGCAACAGATGGATACAGAAAATGTGATATATATATATAAATGTGTATGTATATATGTACATGTGTATATATATACATACACACTATATATATCACACTTTATATACATATATGTTATATATAATATATAAATATATAATAAATAAATATAATATATATTTTAATGTATTTTACATATATACACACACTATATATATCACATATACATATGTATGTATATGTATATATACATACACACACACATGGAAATGCTATTCAGCCTTAAAAAAGAGATACTGTCATTTGTGACAACATGGATGAATCTGGAGGACATTACGTTAAATGCAATAAACCAGACACAGAAAGACAAATGCCACATGATCTCACTTATGTGTGGAATCTAAAAAAGTTGAACTCACAGAAGCAGAGATTAGAACCGTGGTTATCAGAGGCTGGGGTGGGGTGGGGTGATGGGGAAATACTGGTCAAAGGATACAAAATTTCAGTTAGACAGGAGGAATAAATTCAAGAGATTTCTTGAACAACATGGAGACTACAGTTAATAACAATGTATTATACATCTGAAAATTACTAAATAAATGTCTGGAGATGATACCTGGACAGTGCAGAAGGTGGAGCCAGGGCAGCCAGGGAGGTCAGAGAGCGGCCTTCCCGACATCCCGACCCAGGTGACGTCATCCTCCCAGGTGAGCACGCAGCATCCTCCACCCAGCCCTGGTCTTCAGTGCCTCACACCCACAGCTCACGGCAGGGCCACCTTTCTGTGATGTCACTGGGTCTCCAGTGGCAGACTTTGTTCCTGCTGGAAGGCTAGTGATTTTCTGCACAAGGCGATATTATCCTGATGACAACATGCAGTTCCCCCGACTGGGTTTTCCACTCCTCTTTATACTGCTAATATTTGCAGACATGTCAAGGAGACACTAGATTCTTGGGAGAGAGAATGTGATTGGCTCACTTGGGCCATGTCCTCCTTTTCTTGAAAGGAGATGATATGGTACAAACATAGCTGCTGTGGGTTTGCCCTGGAGGGTGAGGCAGACAACTCCCAGACAAAGTGGTCATTGAGGTCAGAGCAGATATTTCACAGGCCTCTTCTACACTGAAGCAAATTAAAAATATAAATAATGTCATTTCTGTGTTCTTTATTTGATGCCTTTGATGTCCAATGCATTATCAGTTGGGCATATGTCTTAAGTCATTTTATCCAGTAGTGGTAATGTTTAAAATGTTCCCAAGGGAGCAGACATGTGAGTCTAATGCTAAAACTATCTGTGTGACTTTGGACAAGTCACCTGAATTCATAATTAGTCTGATGCTAAGCTCTCGGGCAAAGACTGAACTCCACAGTGGTTCAGGTCAGTCTGTGACATGAGTCAGTCAGCCTGGGGCCAGAAGTGCCCATCTGTAACCTTAGGCAAGATAAATAATTCAAATAGAGGTTGAATTCAGGATTTTACTGAAGGTTAATGAGCATTAGCCTCCAGTTAGTACAAGCTAATAATCTAAGGCCTTGCTGGATAGTGATGGAGTTAGGGGGTGGTGGTGATATACTTCAGGGATTTTTAATTATTCTTACTTCTATTATATTGCAATACATTTATAACAGAGATTCCCATATAATGACTACTTGCCTGTTTGGGACAGAAAGCAAGTTTTTACAGAATGAGGTTTTTAATACCTAGTTTTGTTTTGTATATGGATATTTTGAAGCATAGCTTATAATCATGACCATATAATAATATATCCCTTATGAAACTAACTGGAATTGAAGAATGATCTGACAATTTGATTTAGGTGTAAAAAATTTTTACAGCTTGCCCATAAGAATGAGATAATCTTTTTTTTCTCAAGACTTGTGTGCAGCATCGCTTTGGAAATAGCCAGGTAATCTTCCTGAGGCAAAATGATCCTTTTCAGGGCCTATATGTCATCTTTGTGATCCTGCCATAATAAAAGAAGAATCATCACAATGGAAATGAATAATTTCAGGTGAAGGAAATTTTAGTTGTGGATACTCAGGATAATGAAAAGAAAGACATTACAAGAAGAGGAAGATGGGAGGGCCCTTATTTTGTCTGAGGTTTGCTGAACTAGTTTGGAACTAGTTCTGTTATTTCTATTAAATAATTTAGTGGGATGGCTTAGGGGTGACGTCTATCTTCAAGGTTTTAATTGCTGTATTGGCTGTGATCTAAATCTAATACTTACCTGGAAGGCTGGGAGATAATTTGTATTATTGGTGCCAGTATAATCTTTATAGATATTATTGAATAATTAATATGCGATCAGCAGTATTGTAATATTTTGGATGTGTTGACTCACTTAATCCTCAAAACAAACTCCCATAGTAGGCATTATTTTTATCCCCATTTTTATAATGAGGAAACCACAGAGAGGTTAAGTCAGGTGCTTGAGGTTTCACTGGTGACAAGGTTTGGGAGCAGTGTTCAAATTCCAACAGTCTGACTTCAGAGCTGAAGAACTTCACCACCATACTCAACTCCCAGGAACTATTTTGGCTCTGGGAAAGTTGATTAACCTTTATGTCCAATTCCTTTGTTTTTAAAGGGCTGTAACAGCATTTCCTGCCTCTCCAGCTCAGAGAAGTGTTCAGAGATTAATGGCAGTGTGTGTCTATTTCAGCCTCTGTGGGTCTCTCCCTTTATGCACCAAGATCCCTTTGAAGTCAATAAAAGGACTATGTGTGTGTGAAGGGAAGCAGGGGCCTTGGCAGGTGAGGGTTTGTGCAGATATTGCAGGAACATATATAAATCACTTTTATTTTCTTGGAAAATGATCTATATAAACATCAAGTAGCATGAAATGCTTTGTATTGTGTGTTTGCAGATAACATTCTCCCATATGTGAAATTCTCATTTGGAAGTCATAATCCGTAGAAAATACCCTAAGGGAACAATTTTATGTTTCTAGTGTTTGCTCCTCAGGTAATTCACAAACTTCTCAAGGCAGGAACCAAGTCAGATTCATCTTTATTTTAAAGATTTTCTCATCTTCCCTTCCTTACTCTCCTCTTGCACCTGCTTTGACACCTGGTACATAGTAGGTGCTCAATGAAACTAGGAGAATTAGATTTTGTGTAGAAATTTCTCAGTAGCTTCACTCCTAATGAGGCAGGCCACCTTGAAGGACAAGAACTCTTTTGGGATAATTTTGACAGAGCAATTTAAAACACTAATTATAAGAGAAAGAGAGTGTATGGAATTGAAGCTAGATGTTAGGAAATATGAAAATCCAGAAATTGTCTTTTAGGGCAAAGCTGCCATCTTTCTTTACAGATTTTGAATATTTGGGGTGATCTAGACCTGGTTATAGCCAGGAGGAGCGAGGCTGAGAGAGGAAGAGGTGGTCCCCCTTCTGGGCTCCGACTTCACGACTGGAGCACGGAAGCAGCAAGGAAGACCATTCACCATGGATGGAATGCAAAAGAGACCATGTTGGCACACTTTTTAGATGGATCTGGCAGAGTCTGTGACCCAGGAAATTGTCACTACAATACTTGTTAGCCCAGTTAAGTTTTCTTAGCAGAGTAGTATCTCCTAAGGATTCTCACAACAGGTCTGTTTTTTAGATGTTAACCTATCAGCATGTCCTCCTATTATAAACAGTGTCTAATTAGGCCAACTCTCTGACCATTCTTCCATGTTCACTTTCACATTTATCAAGTCAAGGGATGTAAAAAATCTCCTTAGAAGCCAGTAACTATATTCTCTCAGGAATTGAGACTTAATACCCAGGGAAATTTCATCCTTGGCATTCATCATTCTTGGAGCTAATTAATATGAGTCCTTGTTTTCCTTATTTTCCTAAGGAAGAAAAAGTAGTCATAGCAATTTCAACTCCCAGTGACAGAGAAGATTGTTGACTTTCATTTTCATTGTTAATCAATTAATCAGTAAATCAATCAATATATTTTGTACCTGTTCTGTAAAAGTCATCATGCTACAATTCAATTCAGTGTTAAAAGAATAATTTAAGGGTAGGGTGTGCTTCAGGAATGTAGGTCAGATCAACATTAGAAAATATATTAATAGAAGAAAGGAAAAAAAAATATGAGTCTTCTCATAAGGCAGAAAAGGATTTGATAAAAATCTATATTTGATCTTAATAAAATCTCTTAGCTAAATGAGGTCATAATGATACTACTTAAAAATAATGAAAAAGTAGCTATCTGAAGACAACAGCTAGAGAAATTTGCGTACAAAGAAGAAATGAGGAAGGATGTCCACTTTTACCACTATTTAATATTGTTTGGCAGTCCTAGCCAATGCAATCAGACAAGGAAAGGAAATAAGAGGTATAAGTATTAGAAATAAAGTAAAAACATTTTTCTTTGCAGGTAGGAATCAAATAAAGGACTATTAGAATCAGTAAGGGAGCTCAAAAAGTGGTGGTTAGAAGTGTACAAGAAAACAAAAAATTAGTGTTTTTAATTGACACTTTTGTATTTTAAAGTTTCTGATTGAATGGAATGAGAAATTCCATTAACAATAGCAACAAAAATAGAATATTTGTAGAAATAAACAATAAAAAAGTGCAAGCCCTAAATTGAAAGATATATGTATGTATATATCAACTGTGAGAAATAAGAGAGGAAGAACAGAGATATAATTATAGGCACATAAATACATAGATATAAAATACTGTGTTCTTGGATGGAAGGATTCAGTATTGTGCGGAGGTAAAAATTTAATGCAAATGCAAATGCAGTCAAAGTTCTAATGGGACTTTTTGAAACCAGAGAAAAATGATCATGTAATTCGCTTGGAATTACACAAAAATAACCTGGAAAAAATTTAAAAGAGTAATGGGAAAGATGCCTTAAAAGAGATAAAAATGTATTTTAAAGATTCACTAATTAGAGCAGTGTGATGCTTGCCATAAAAAATAAAGATAAATCAGTGGGCCAGAACAGAAACCTACAGAACAGATCCAAGTATTTATGATAATTTAATATATCATAAAGGTAAAGTAGAAGGATGGTTATTCAAATAAAAGACATTATTACAACAGGCTAACATTTGGGGGAAAAGTTTAGATCCTTACCTCACACTTTACGTGGAAATAAATTTCAGATAAATTAAAGATTTTGATGTGAAAAAAATAATATTATTAGAGAGCTAGAAGAAAAGATGAATGTTTTTATGATATTCTAATAGGAGGAGACCTTCCTAATGTAATACCAAAGGCCAATACCACAAAGTTTTGATAGATATAAGTAAATAAAAATTTAAAACTTTAGTATTAAAAAAAACCCCAACTAAGTAAAGTTACCAATGCTCCATGAATGTGCTTGTATTAATACTATCCAGCTCATACCAGACTGATGATAAAATTTTCAGGAATTTTTAAAGATGGCTATTAAATAGATTCATCATTAAAAATTTTGTTATATGCACTTTTAATTAAATTGCAGTAAGAACAAAGGTAAGAAATATATATTATCTTCCTAATTATTTTACTACATTTGATATTAGCTATGCTCTTGAGTTTATTTATGTCTGTTGTATCTGTATGGTAGAAGTATAATATAATATAATCAGATTACCGGGAGGAAGACAACTGGAACCAGGGACTAATGCCACCAGCATCTTCCATCTCTGTCCCTTGTCCTGCTTTGCTTCTTTCTGCATGTCAATATCATCCCCTCTTCCTACAGACAGTTTCTTTACATGGTTGGGACATGGTGGCCAGCATTAGACCCTTATCTTTAATTTCCTTGCTGGAGAGGCATAGAGGCACTAAGACTTGCTCTCTTATCTCAAAATAAAAACACCCCAGAAAGCACTCTGATGGACCTGGGCTGGTCATAACAGCCAGAGCGTTCGCTTGATGCCTGGCACAGGTTTGGCTCAGTGGCTGATGCTAGAGTTGTATTAAGTGGAAGGTAAGGGGCTATCAGAATATGGCGACTGCTTTTTTGAAACCGATATTAGAAGGAGCAATTTCCTAGAGAAGCATTTTGTTCTGAGCAGACAAAAGAATGGAATTCCATGACTCTGACTCCTAAGTTTTATGTAACTTTTGGAAAGATCTTTCCTTGAATGACAGTAGCTTGTAAACCACAAGGAATTGGGTTTAAGCCCAAAGCCTATATTATTTTAAAAGTGATCTTGGAGACTTTGGGATACAGAGGTACTTTTGTCTTCTCTAAACTGATACTCCTCTACTAATCCTTACTACCATTGTCAACTGAATCCATAACCTCTGAAATCCTTTTATTTTTATTTTTTTTTACTGACATACTAATTTTGTATTTCGGGAACCATGAAGAGAAAAACTATTACCATTCTTGTATTTAATCTCCCAAACACTTATCATAGACTTGAAATTAGTGAGCATTTATTGAGCATTATGATATACCTTAATGTGATAACCCCCTAAAATAACAAGTAACCCCAGAGCCCCACTTGATGTGTGCTATCCGAGGTCTGTTTCAGGGTTGAGATCTGCTGTTGGCCGTTGACAAGGAGAGAGGGGGGCAGCCTCCTTACTTGAAGATCCTGAGAGTCTGAGAGTGTCTGAGAGTCTGATGAGAACTCTCCCCAGTGAAGAGTGATGAATCCAGGCATGAAATTAAGCCTGGCACAGAGACCGTGGACCTCAATGAAGCCTTAGGGTACTTAAAGAAAACTAGACAGTGGATCTAAAAGGAAATCAATGTATTTGTGCCATCGTTCTAACTTTGTGCTGTGGGGATTTTATAATCTCTGATGTTCAACAGAGGGACAATTATTGCTTTCTCCTGTCTTTATGCTCTGTTTACAAATAAAAATCCACGTACAAGGAAACATCCCAAGGTTCTCTTAACATGGACAAAATGACCGTTCAATTTAGGTTATGGCCAGATGTTTGTAGGATTAAGTTATGACCAGTGGTTGAGGATTATGGAAACTCAAGAGCATCTTGAATGATGGTATTTATTATGCTTCATCTGCATGTGTTGGTTTTGGGAAGAAGTGGTCTAAAAGTATCTGCTGACTGAAGTATTTTTATCCAGCTATGGAAGGAGTTAAAAGAATGTATGTGGAGGGTGGGGTGGAGAGGAGAGTATTCAGGTGGAGAGATTCTAATTTTATGGACATAGTGGTAGTTTCAGGGGCCTGGTAATTTTGGCAAGCTCATGCCAGGCGGATACACTCAAGCTAGCTTTTACAGGCCACTGTAGCAAGGCAGGATTTGGGTCTCTTCCTCTGACTTTGAAAACGGAGACTGCTCCAGGCCAGAGATGTCAGTGTATATAGTTAACTGTTATGGATCTTACAATAAAAATTTGTTGAAGGTCATTAAACACTCATCTCTCTATGTTTATTACTTTGGTCTTTTATTTGTTGGTAGACATGGATCGTTTGATGTCAATTACCACCACACTTGGCATTTTATGCAGTAAAGGTCCTTATGGTTCTTATGGGTAAATAAACAAGCTAGTGAAAAGCTACAGGGACAGTGGTAGCTTGTCTTTGCTTTTCCTCTCTTAACAGCCTGAAGCAGGAGGAGAAGGGCTGCTCTCTGCAGTTGTGTCTTCTGTGAGTGGTGCCTTGGGCCTGAAGCCACAGCCCTGACCTGCTCCCCTCTGCTGCACCTTACTTGCATATGTTAAATGCTGCAATGGCCTTGGCAACTCTAGGTGAATTAGGACTGGTCAGTCCCTTTCTTTTTTTTTTAACTCATCTTATAGCACTTGTTTTTATGACATGCTACTTTCTTTTGCACTATATGAAGAGAGAAATTTATCCTCTTATTGTTTTTCACTTATTTTAGGGCTGAAGTCAGGACATTTTTTCTCTCCCTCCCTCTCTCTCTCTCTCAATGGCATATTTAATTCAGAGTAAACTTTCTTGTGTCAAGCCCATTGGAAGATATTTTTGTTTAGCTTCTCCCTAACTACACATATGATTAGATGTTTTCTCATTTTCCCACAATAATCAGTAAGTCTAAAATAGTATATTACTCTCTTGGAGTGTATATCTTGTGCCTGTCTTTGTGCTAAATGTCCTACCTACAGGATCTAATACCTCATGACAACCCTATAGAGTAGGTACTAATATAATCCCCATTTTATAGGTAGAAAACCGAGGTAATCACCTGCTCAAGGTTACTTAACAAATAAGAAGCAGAACTGGGATTCCAAATCAAACTGATCAAACTTGCCAGAGAGACCTTTGACCACTTTTCTGAACAGTTCAAACTTTATTACTTGCATGTCCGATGCATCAATTGTTCTGAAAACAATATTAAAATTTATATAATACTTGAATAGTTTTCAAATGATAATAAAATGTGCTTAACTATAAATGATATTTGTCATAATTTATTCTTGATTTAGTGTTTTATAAGATTCTGAAGAATCTCACTCCACTTCAGGACCATCATTATGAAACATCAGTTATCCTTGTCCTGTGAATACAAAAGGATGCTGAGTAATGGAAACTTTAATTTTAAAAAAATCCAGATAAACTTTATATATGTTTTTGTTTTTGTTTTAATTCAATGCTGTGAAGCTAAAGAGGGAAAGGATGGGTTGTTTCTGAGTTCCAGTTGAATAACTTTAAAGGAAAATGTAATGAGCTTAATGCTGAGGAATAGGTAGCCTGTTTACATTAAAATAATCGTTCATGTTTCCTTTTTTTTTTTTGGAACTCTGTTTCTCAGTGGTATTTTTTATTTGTATATTTGGTCATGTAATGGTCATAACATGGTATGGTGAACAATTAGTATTAGTTTTAAAAAGAAAAATAGGCCAGGAACCAATTTTATTTATTTAGTCATTAGGTTTATTAAATATACACTAGCTAAAAGCTAATAATAATCTATACTGTCAAATATACAGATAATTTTGAAATTACACCTAATAGTCAAAACATAAACTTTCTCTTAAAAGGAAAATGCTTGTGACTAAAGAAACCCTTTATCCGAGCCTATGATAAAGCCTGGGTATTTTAGGTCTCTACCCAGGAACACTCAAATATATGTTTTGTGATTTCCTCTTGAAAATTAATTGCAGCTTCAAGAAAGCAAAACAGTGAGCTAAACCATGCATGTGCCTTTGTCTTCAGACCTGGAACATCTTCCCCTTCAGTTAGCTGTAGCTCTTTCTTCTGTCACTGTGTTCTTACTGCCCTTCTCTTTAGCACTCCTATTACTTAGAGTAGATTGAATTCAGAGAGTTCATAAGGTGCTGACTAACATCATCACCTTTTATTTACAGGCACATTTGGCATATTTATTGGAACTGGCCATTTCACGAAAAATATTTCTCCTCTAACACTAGGTATAAAATGTTATTTGTCAACAGGTGATGAATTAATCATATTTAAATTCCTTTTATGCATTTAGGCATATTAACATATCTAATGCATTTCTATTTGAAGTAAGTAAATCTTTAAGTGTAATATTCTATTACCCAACATAATTCTTTTAACCTTTTTATGTACATAAAAAGCTCACATTCATATTAAAGAATTCTTTTCTTTCCCAAAATAGAAAATGAGGACCTAATATAGCATATGCTGCCATTTCTCTCTGCAATAGTCCATGATTGATCAAAGCCAAAGCTTCTTAACAATGCTGTATAGCTGATACTGTAAAAAAGGAATAGCCATCTAGAATCATACCAATACTCAGCCAAGAAAATCCTTTAAAATGTCAATTGCTGTATAACAAGATATGTATCTATGCCGTCATCTGAAATCTATCCCTTATTTTCAACATTCTCTGGACAAGTCACCTTTTACATCTAACTTTCTTGATTTATAAAATAATCATAATACCATACTATTGTAATTGTATAATGATAATGTGGGATACTATTTAGTATCTTATCCAGTAAATGGGTAACAACAAATTCCAACTAAAATATATGTTTTTGTAGCATAAAACATCTCCCAGTAGTGTTTTCTACTTAAATTAACATTCCTGGAAAATAACACTTTCACTTGCTTACCTTGTAGAAAACTGGACCTATATTCAAAGGATTCAGGTTCCAGTTCTGACTCACCACCCAAGAGTTACATCACTTTGGCAAATCACTTAGTTGTTTAAGATTGAATTTTCTCTTCTAGAAGAGATTATATATATGGGCCAAACCTACTTGCCACCGTTTGCAAAAGTGTTTTATATGTTGTAAAGGATATTTAAATGGAAGGTGTTAAACTAATTTATCTAAATATGTCATTCTTTAGGAATACTTTGGATGAACTATCTTCAATTCTTTAAGTAACAGGAGCCAAGTTCTTTACCTTTTTCCTTTGTGTAGTGAAGATCTTATTGAGATAAATTCTGTTAGAAAAATTATAAGAGAAGAAAAGTCAGGTTTTGGATGAATGCCTCTTTGTTTAACTCAACAAAATTTAAGTGCAACAAAAGAATTTGGAAGGACCGTTGGTGTTGTAATGGATTTTAATCTGTATTGTGCCTAAAAGTAGTAACTTTGGCCCTTAATTATTGATAAAAAACAGGAGAACCTAGAGTAACCAATGTGTCACAGGTCTAGAATGTTCAGTTTTGATTAGTAAGACTCAACCAGCAAGATGTAAGAAATTGAAGAATTTCTAGGCAGGGCGGTGGCTTAAGAGTATGGGTTTTAGAGTCAGCTAGAGTTGGGTTGAGTCCTTGCTTGGCAATGTATAAATTGCATGTTCTTGGGTAAGTTATTTAAAGGCTCTAAGCTTCAGGTTTCTCATTTGTAAAATGGCCCAGCATATAGAGGTGTCAGAAGGATTACTTAAGATAATGTTAGCTCAGCGTTGAGCAGAATCCTGGCAGGTGGAAGTGCTCATCCAATATATAGTAGGTATTTTTATAGTCTTTGTTCTTTTTTTTTTTAATTAAAAGAGACAGCAAGGTTTCACTCTTGCTGAGGTTGATCTTGAACTCTTGAGCTCAAGCGATCCTCCTGCCTCGGGCTCCCAGAGTGCTAGGATTACAGGCATGAGCCACCACACCCAGCCCAATATAGTCTTCTCTTAGGGGCCCACAGATATGAGGGCATTTTACAAAGGGAGGTCAAGATATGACACAATGGAAGCTCCCACCAGTGAGCAGTTACAGCCCCTGTAGTTCTCCTTGGGGACTGGCCCATGGAACAGAGTCTAGTAATAGTTAAATCAAGGCCAAATGATGTGTTTATGGATGGCACAGAGGCCCCTGTTTATAGTGAATTTCACTTATCAAAATTATTTTCTGAACACAAAGCTAACCCTGTTACTTAAGCATCAAAGAGATCTTTAACAGTATAGAAATCCATACTTTTCATTAAGCTGTTCTATTAGAAATTGAATTTTAAGATAGATTGACATAACCACGAAGATTAAATAATTATACGTATTCATTGAAATAATCTTTGAGTTCTAAACTCTAAAACATGGATATGGGTGGGGCAGCTGCATTTTATACAAAGTGGCCTTGGTATTCTAAAAATTTATTTATGTACACAGGACACACACATTACATTTGGTTATTTCTAGTCACCAAAGAAGCTCTTTGGGCTAAGTATTATTAATCTTCTTTTACAGATTGAGGAAACTGAGGGTTAGAGAGTTGAAGTAACTTACTGAAGTTCAAATACAAAAAGTAGAGGAGCCAGAATTTGAACTCAATTATGTCTGAATAAAATATTCCCATCCATTCTACTTTATAATCCCCACAGCTAAATAATTCACCCTAGATCAACTCATGTGGAAATTATGTCTTCCTCCCTTGCTTTGGCATCCTTGGGTGGAATATATAGGCTGTCTATATAGCAATGAGCCTTAGCACAGAGAACCACATTGTATGCCAAAGTTGCATTCCAGAAAATTCCAACTTACAGCCAAAAGACATATAAAAGGCAATTCTTTCCTTAAGAATGAATGAAATGGAAGGTCTAGATTCATTCCCATGACACTACCACCCACTATTTATAATCTATTAGCACTCCCCTATAACATTTTAAATGACACTTAAAAGGTATTACATGACTAACAAAGAAATAATAAAATTATTCTTACTTTAAAAATGTCAACTATGGAATAGATGGATGAATTTTGCACCAAAGGGAATGACCATGTAAACCCATGTTATAGATGGAGTGAATTAGGCTGAGAGAGGGTATAAAGACTGTTCCACCTCCACATCCATCTCCGTCAACTCTGTATCTGTCCAGGCGATGACACACAAGGGAGCCTTTCTCCTCTTTATCTTTCTTCAAGACAATAAAGAAGGAATAATGTGTCCACTGAAGACACAGTACGTACCTTAGTGTGGAAAATCACACAGTAACACATTGTGGCTTCCTACAACCATTTGCTGCATGACACACTGTCCATACTGATGCAAAATTTCATGACTTAAAGCAAAATGTATCCTGTAGAAATGAACTATGTATGTATAATATATAAAATGTAGACTCTCCTTGTTTCTTTTAACATTTGCTGATAATATTACCTCTCTCTTGCCTCTAACTGTGTGTCTATATCTATTGCCTCTTTTCTTATGTGTCTTTTCAGCTCTGTAGCAGCAGCAAAAACAACAGCAACTAATAAAAATAACAATAGCTCACATTTGTTGAACACATTTTAAGGTTTATCATCTCCTTTGCTCTCCATAAACTTTAGTTATAAAAATTGTCATTCCCACTTTGCAGATGAAAAGACTGAGGGTTTGGAAATTATCTGGTTATTAGGTATATAGTAAATTCTGGTTCGCATTAAGGTGAATTAAGCATTCACTACTGAGTGCTACTATAAGGCCTGAATAGAATGCATGGAGCAGTTATTTAAGAATTCTGAAAAGTGAATAGTAGTAGGTGAAAAGCCAGAATTTGAAGTGTCACTAAATAGGCCATTGATTTTTCCCTCTGGCTTGAATTCAATACAGTCTAAAACCCAGAAGTGGGTGCCATGTCACAGAGAGAAATTCAGGAGAAACCCTCTGTTTTTGGATTGAGAAGCAGGAGAGGGAACTCCTAACACTCAGAGAAAGTGAGGGAGATCACACAATTTTCTTTATTAAAAAATCTTTTCTCCATTATCTTGCACTCTAGTCTTCAAGCAATCCTGTGGTAGTAGCATGGCTATGAGGACCAAAATTTTCAGAGAGGTGTGAACTTGCCTTTGATTTTTAGAGCTGTGATCCTAAAAGAATTTGCCTAACAGGGCAAAACCCTGTTGCTTTGCTATAGATTGGAGTAACTAAAGACCCAGCTTTCTGGCCAGAAGACTGAAGGTCCTCGGAATTATTTAGCCAGGAGATCCCTGTACCAGAAACTACTTGAAAGATTTGGAAAGTGACCCCTATAAAATTGTTTATGAACTCCAGGGCTCACCTTGAACTGTGCAGGCATGGATCTGGTCCTAATCATCATATATAATAGAATACTTTGAGAAATGAAGTAACAGATAGACTTCTGCCCAGGTCCCAGACTGGCCATGGGGTAGTGTACATACAAGATGGATCTGAATAGCATTGAAAAGCCTTCACAAATGGAACTGACATCAAAACTACAGCCCATAGGAAAAGAGTTGGAACTTGCAGCCTGAAATTAACCAGGTTGATTGGTGAAACAAAAATATCAACATTTTCCATACTATTTAAATATGTCCTAGGGTTTCAAAAAATAATGTTAAAAATGTCCAAGTTCAATTGAAAATTACCTGGTATGCACAGAACCAGGGGGAAAAAAAATCTCAGCTTACCTGGGGAAAAAACAATTAACAGATGCCAACTCAAAGATGACTTTGATGGTCTAATAATCTGACAAAGACTTCAAAGCAGCTATCTTCCAGTTTTAGTTCCAAAATGTAAAGAGCTTAGAAGATCACCACTCCTGATCCTACATCAAGGAAAAGCTAGATAAATCAAAAATTAATGACTTTTCTTGGACCCATTAGAGAATTGAGATCATAGGGCTAAACACTACCCTGAAATCGGGAGAGACAGATGTGTCCAAAGAGACACAGCTGAGATCTGCTTGCTTGGAGCAGAACCTGGTGGAGTCATTAACTTGTGGGGCCACTTAAATGGTAATTTTTACAAATTGTCAGAGAATGAATGAGTTATGAGAATGAGAAATTCCTGGTGCTACAGTCTTTCATGGGCTTTATCTCTAGGAACCTTTCCAGTTTCTCACAGTGAAGATCTGAAAAAGATCTGCTTGTGGCTTTAGCAGGGGATAGGAAGAGTAATCCTTGTAATATAAACTCAGAGTCTTCTCTATAACAAAAGGTCACTTTTCAGGGTAAAGGATTTTTCTAGAGTCTTTTTGCAACCAGGGAAAGAAAATTCCTCTTATTCGAACCCCCTCCAGCCTTCCTGTCTCAACTAAAGGGGAAATATCATAGTTCCCATGGGTCAAGACTTCAAGGAAAGAAAATGGAAATACTGTATTTAGGGAAAGGAGTAGGGGACAGGTGGGAAAAAAGGCTATAACAAGGAGAAATATTAATAATTGTGTTTATCACAGCCATGAGACAGATCCATAAATGATGGAGATTTAATCAGAGGAGTATAGAATATCCTTCCTCTCCTTAGCTTACCATCACATCAACAGGGCACCAGTATAATAGTGGATTACAGCCAAAAGAACTGCTAAACACAGGTTCCTCTTAGCAGGAGTACTTAGAGGAGTCCAAAGTCAAGAGGTGACAAAACAATGACACTAAAGGAATTTGAAGGTTCTGTCATCTATAGCTATAGCAGACATTAAACACAGCTCAGCTTCTACCCAGATTAATATAAATCCTTGAACTGAAGGCCTATTTACCTCAGTTCTCATTACTCAATATGATGTGTGTGCTTTGAACAAAAAATTACAAAGCAGGACAAAAGGCAACAAAAACAGTCTAAAAATCATCAGAACAAGACTCAGATGTAATATATATATTAGGATTATCAGACAGGGAACTTAAAGTAACTATGATTAAAGTGTTACAGACTCTAATAAAAAAAGTAGACAACATGCAAGAACAAATGGGTAATATAAACAGAGAGATCGAAACTCTAAGAAAGAATTAAAAGGAAATACTATAAATCAAAAACACAGTAACAGAAATGAAGAAGTCTTAGATTGGCTCATCAGTAGACTTGATAGAGCTGAGAAAAGAATCAATGAACTTGAAAATAAAGCAATAGAAACTTTCCAAATGAAATGCAAGGAGAAAAAAAAATGAAACAAACTAGAACAGAACAGAACATCCAAGAACTTTGGGACAATATCACAAAGCATAGCATACACCTAATTAGTAAACCAGAATGAGAAGAAATAGAGAACAGAGTAGAAGAACCATTTGAAGTAATAATGGCCAAAAACTTTCCAATACTAATGACAGACATTAAAACACACATCCAGAAAGCTTAGAGAATATCAAGTAGAATAAATACCAAAAAAAAAAAAAAAAACCACATTAAGGCATATCATATTCACACTGAAGAAAGCCAAAGACAAAGAGAAAATCTTGAAAGAAGCTAGAGGAAAAAATAAACAAACAAAAAACCCCCAAAACACCGCCCCTAAGGAGGAAGAGGATAAGAAATACAATAGAATTCCTAAAGAAAATCATGCAAGCAAGAAGAGATTGAAGCAAAATAATTAAAAGATTGAAAGAAAAACATGACCAACCTGGAATTCTACATCCAGCAAAATTATCTTTCAAAGTGAAAGAGAAATAGGGTCTTTCTCAGACAAACAAAAATTGAGAGAATTTATTGCCAGCAGACTTGTCCCCTACACAAAAAAGTTATAAAATGTTCCTCAGATAGATGGAAGATAATATAGGTCAGAAACTCATATGTATAGAAAGAAAGAAAGGCCGGGCACAGTAGCTCACACCTGTAATCCTAACACTCTGGGAGGCTGAGGTGGGGGGATTGCTCAAGGTCAGGAGTTCGAAACCAGCCTGAGCAAGAGTGAGACCCTGTCTCTACTAAAAATAGAAAGAAATTAATTGGCCAACTAAAAATATATAGAAAAAATTAGCCAGGCATGGTGGCACATGCCTATAGTCCCAGCTACTCAGGAGGTTGAGGCAGAAGGACTGCTTGAGCCCAGGAGTTTGAGGTTGCTGTGAGCGAGGCTGATGCCACAGCACTCTAGCCCAGGCAACAAAGTGAGACTCTGTCAGGAAGAAAGAAAGAAAGAAAGAAAGAAAGAAAGAAAGAAAGAAAGAAAGAAAGAAAGTTAGAGAAATAATAAATGAAAATAAATCATCATCTTTCTTATTAATTGATCTAGAAGATAATTGTTTAAACAAATAGTAATAACAATGCATTGAGTGATTATAGCATATAGATAAGTGAAATGAATAACAACAATGTCACAAAGGATGGGAAGGAGGAATTGGGAACTATAAAGTACCTACACTACACATGAAGTGCTATAGGGTTAATTGAAGGTGGACTTAGATTAGTTAAAAATTTTTATTGTAAACTCTAGATAAACAACTAATTTTTTAAAAAGTATAATTGGTATGCTGAAAGGAGATAAAGTGGTATCATGAAATGCTCATTAAAATCGGAGAAGGCATAAAGATAGAGAGAGGGACAAAAAGAACAAATGCAATGGATAGAAAAGTTACAAGCATGGCAGATATTAATGTAACCATATCAATAATAACTTTAAAAATTAGCAGAGTCAGGGACTTGTGGGACAATAACAAAATGTTTAATATTTGAGTTAGCAGAGTCTCAGATGGAGAAGAGGAAATAGCATATTGCTGAAAAATTATTTGAAGAAATAATGGCTGAAAACTTTCTAAATTTGATAAAAGACAAAAAGGCACAGATTCAATAAGCCCAACAAATCCTATAAAAAGGTAAACCTGAAGAAATAAATGCCTACAAACATCATAATCAAACTGCTGAAAACTAAAGACAAAGAAAAAACATTTGAAAGCAGTCAGAGAAAAATAATGCATTCCTTGGGAGAACAGCAATTAGAATGACTGTGCATCTATCATCAGAAACCATGAAAGCCAGGTGCCAAGAACACACAATGGGGAAAGAACAGTCTCTTCAATAAATGATGTTGGGAAAACTGATATCCACATACAAGAGAAAAAATTTGGACCCTTATCTTGCATTGTGTATAAAAATCAACTCAAAATGAATTAATGACTTAAACATAAGACCTGAAACTGTAAAGAACTTAAAAGAAAACATAGAGAAAAAGCTTCTTGACATTAGTCTAGGCAATGATTTTTTGGCTATAACCCAAACACACAGGCAACAAAAGCAAAAGTAGATAAGTGGGATTGCTTCAACCTCAAAAGCTTCTGCACAGCAAAGGAAGAAATCAACAGAGTGAAGAGACAACCTATAGAATGAGAGAAAATATTTGCAACCATACATCTGATAAACAGTTAATATCCAAAATATATAAGGAACTCAAACAATTTAATGCCAGGAAACAAATAACCCAATTAAAAATGGGCAAAGTACAGTAGGGTGACTATAGTTAATAATGAATTGTATATTTCAAAATAGGTAGAAGAGAGGATTTTTAATGCTCTTACCACAAAGAAATGACAAGTGTTTGAGGTAATGAATATGCTAATTACCCTGATTTGATCATTATACATGTATACATGTTTCAAAACATCACACTGTATCCCACAAATATGTAAAATTACTATGTGTCAATTAGAAACAAAATAAAACTTTAGAAAATGGGCAGAGGAACTGACTGACTAGATATTTCTCAAAGGAAGGTATAAAAACAGTCAACAGGTATATGAAAAAATGCTAAACATCATTAATTATCAGGGAAACACAAATGAAAACTACAGTGAGATATCACCTCATACTTGTTAAAATGTCTATTGCACAAAAAACAAAAGATAATAAGTGTTGGTGAAGATGTGAGAAAAGTGTTGGTGGAAGTGCAAATTGGATAGCCATTATGAAAACAGTGGGGAAGTTCCTCAAAAAATTAAAAACAGAACTACCATATGGTCCAGCAATCTCACATCTGGGTATATATCCAAGGAAATAGAATCAGTATACTGAAGAGATATTTGCACTCCCATGTTCACTGTAGCATTATTCACAATAGGCAAGATATGGAAACAACCTAAGTGTCCATTGATGGATGGATAAAAAATTGTGGTGTATCTAAAATATATACAATGAAATATTTTTCAGCCTTAAAATAGGAGGAAATCCTGTCATTTGTGGCAACTTGGGGGAACCAGGGGGACATTATGTTAATAAGCCAGACACAGAAGGACAGATACTATTAATATATAATCTCCTTTATATGTGTAATCTAAAAAAGTCAAACTCATAGAAATAGAGAGTAGAATGGTGGTTGCCAAGGGCTAGAGGTGGGTGGAGAAGGATAGAGATGTAGGTCAAAGGATACAAATTTTCAGTTACTAGATGAATAAGTTCTGGGGATTTAATGTACAAATTGGTAACAATAGTTAATAATAATGTATTGCACCCTATACTTGAAATTTGTTAAGAGAGTAGATCTTAAGTGTGCTCACCAAAAAAAAAGTAAATATGTGAGGTTATAGGTACATTGATCAACTTGATTGGGGACAGGGGGAAGAAAATAATACAATTGTAGAAATCCCACAACTCAATTTTAAGACTTACTATAAAGCTATAGTAATTAAGACAGTGTGGTATTGATGAAAGGGTAGACACATAGATCAGTGGAACAGAATAGAGAGTGCAGAAATAGATGTATTCATATATGAACAATTGATTTTTGACAAATTAAAAGGCAATTGAATAGAAAAATGATAGTCTTTCCAACAATCATGATGAAACAATTGGACATCCATAAGCCCCAAAAAAGAACTTGACCTTAAATCTGTACTTTATACAAAATATTAACACAAATGAGTCATAGATCTAAATGTAAAATATAAAGTTATAAAACTTACAGAAAAAAACATAGGAGAAAATCTTTGTGACCTGATGTTGAGTAAATACACCTATTAGGATGGCTAAAATTAAAACAAATTCTGACAATAACAAATATTGACAAAGATGTAGAATAACTGTCATACAGTGCTGATGGGAATTCAAAATGCACAAAATGGAGAACAGTTTGGAAGTTTCTTACAAAGTTAAACATACATTTACCATGTAAACCAGCCATCCTGCTCTTGGGTATTTACTCTAAAGAAATGGAAACTTAAGTTCACACAAAACCCAGCTCCATTCATAATATCCCAAACTGGAAACAACTGAAATAGCCCTCAAATGGGAAATGGTTGAATCGTGGCACAACCATATAATTTAATAATGCTCAGCAACATCAAGGAATGGATTATTGATATGTGCCACAGTATGAATGAATCTCAAAGGCAGTATACTGAATGAAAGAAGCCAGTCTCCAAAGGCTAGGTACTATATAATTCCATTTATACAACATTCTCGAAAAAAATAAGATGGTGATGGAGAGAAAAAAATCAATGTGGTTGCCAAGGGTTAAGGGTAGGAACAGGATAGCATGAGGAGGTTTTTAGGATAATGGAACTGTTCCGTATCCTGATTGCAGTGCTGGTGGCTACACTAATCTACACATGTATTAAAATTCATAGAACTGTACACCAAAAAGGTCAATCTTACTACATGATAATTTAAGAAATAAACATTTTTAAAAAGCATCCAGAGTATGGTTCGTCTGACTCTAGTGTTCACATTCTTAACTACTAAATACTTAATGCTGCCTTAGACATATTCAAATGAGTGGATAGACATTAATGAATACATGTGTTTATTATAAAGATTGAATGAGCAAGACAAGGAGATGGGAGCCATTGAAAAGTGGGAACTGTCCATATAATAACTACTTACTGTATTTAGATCAGAAGCCCTGGTAAAAGGAGCTGCACTTCTCAGGGCTTTGTTCTGCACTTAGTGTACAATTGATTTCAGATGTACCATGAATTTACCTTCTCCCTAACTTCTGTCCAGGTCCAGCTACTCACTTCCTCTTACCTGGAATGCTGCAGAAATGTGTTTCCCAACCAGTCTTCAAGCCCAGGCCCATCTGTTTCCACACCCATCCTCCACATGCTGCCAGAGATTTATAAATCTGACCTTGTCGTGCCCCTGCTTGCTGGATAAACTCCTTCCCAAGGAGCATATAGCCCTTTATGATCTGATTTCTGTCTACTTCTCTGGCACCATCTCTCCACTTGTACCATCTATGGCTTCACCATACTGAACAACATCAATCCTTTCTACACCTCTTTTTACTCTCCTTTGCTTGCTTAATTCCAGTTCATTTTTCAGGGTCCAACTCTCTGAAGCCTTCTGCGAAATAATAAGAAATACACATATTGGTCTCTGCCCCTGGATTCTGACATAGAGCTCCTAAAACCCTTGTGGTTAGGGGCACTAGGAGAATCATTTGTTCTAATGAGGTGACTTGGTGGGCTCCTGGAGAGGTACATTCATCATAAATCTTTATTGACTAACTGGCTCTATGGTTATGTACCGAACCCAACCTGGAGAGGTAACTTTATGTGTCCTTTAAGTTTGCATTCCAAACCCTTGTATTGATTGATAAACCCTCACAAATATATGCAGCAGGTAGGCAAGATACAATACTTAAGGGTAACTTGAAAAATAAATGACCATGTACTCTCTTGAGGGTGTCCTGTACATAAAGGACAGTGACTTAGGAAAACTCATCTCAGATGTTAGCTGGGGTCTTCCTATTCCTCAAGACTGACTTAAACTCCTAATCTCAAAGCCTTTCCAAAGTTCTATAGTTTCTGAGAGGGAAATGAGGGCAGGGGAGAGGATTGTCATGGTCATGAATACACATGGCTGTCCTCTCCTGAATACACACACCATGTGTTTAATGCAGTTTCTGGTCTGCAACACGTCAAGACCTTTCTTGACTTCTCCAAAAGAAAGAAACCCAAGACATGTGTTCAATACACTTTACTGAAGACTGCTGGGGGCACAGGAGGGATTTACATTACAGAAAAGTGAATAACCTCAAGTTGAATTTATTCATCCCCTTAGGATGCCTTCATCCTGTGACACTACTCCCTGCAGGGGATTTTTTCACTAGTTGCTTCATCTCCAAGTGCCCCCTCATGCCATCTTCCTGCTTTTCTTTCCTGCTTTTGCCCCTCTTTCCTCTGTTCTCTCTCCTCCCCTCTGAGAGCAGTTTAGCTGTCTTTGGTCACCTTACCTCCCACTAACCCTGGGTCCTGTCCTTAGGGTTTCACTATCTCCCCACTCAAAAATTATCAAGGTATTTCCCAAGCAAAGGAAATTTACTCACCAAGAGGAATTTTGGTGCTAGCTGTTAAGGTATATTTTTACTCTCCTTCCCAGAATATGATAATTACAAAATGCTTTGAGATCCTTTTAAGTCTCTGATAAAAAATTTTGTTATTTTGATGAATTGCATATATACCTCATAGGATGTAAATTTATTGCAAACTGCCATACAAAGTTCTGCACTATCTTAAATGTTTTATAAAGACTTTACTGACCAAATAATCTCTGACAGAGTAAAGTGGGAATATATGAAAATTTAATCCAATATTTAGAAAGTCAAAAAGCGAAAAGAAAAATGTATCTTTTGAATCAGAGAATAACACTAGTTTTGCTCTGTATTCTAGTGAAGGATTGCACATAGCACGTTAAGGAATCTCAAGCAGTTTTACAGTTTGTGAGGGGGAAAGAGAGAGAATTAGATCCCATCCTTCAAACTGTGATGGTGGTTACGCTCTTTTGGGAGTTGTGGCCTTTGTGGGTGGTGGAGGGTCTCTGTGGACACTGTTATTTGGCCATTTCTTCTTGGTGACCTGAACTCTTCTGCTTCTCTCCCTTCCCCTGTGCCTTCCAAGTGCTCCCCATTTGAAAACAGGTCAACAGCTTGTTTAAAAGGTCAAAGAGAAGAGGAACAGAAATATGGGTGGAGACATGGAACAGCTGTTTCTGAGAGCTCCCAAGAAGGACAAGTTGACATTGGACAGGAAAAGATGTGTATATTTTGTTCAGGGGACAGAGGAGGGGGAGTGAATAGTGACTGGAAAGATGATGTGGTTTAGGTCAACCTCCTTTACTGAATTGAAAAAGGGTCTCTTGAATTTCTGAAGATGATACCATTTGGAAATGAAGAGACAAAGAATGCTGAATCATGAGAGTTCTCCGTCCTTTGTCCAAACAGCTCTAATTTCAAACTTTCTCTCTTTTTTCTCCCCTTTATCACTTGTTGGGGTTGTTAGCACAGTGTGTTTTCATTTCACCGGGGTATAACCCTGCTCCCTGGGGCAGCTCACCAACATCCAACTCCCCAGCCTCAGGCATAATTATAGAGAAGCTGCTTTTGTCTCAACACACACAGCAAATGGTTGACCCTTGAACAATGTGGGAGTTAGGGGCACTGACCCCCACACAGTCAAAAATCTGTGTATAACTTATGACTCCCTAAAACTAACATATAATAGCCTGCCATTGACTGGAAGCATTAGCAATAACATAAACATTGATTAACATTTATTTTGTATGTTATACGTATTAAAGATTGTATTTGTACAATAAAGCTAGAGAAAAGAAAATGTTATTAAGAAAATCATAAGGAAGAGAAAATATATTTACTATTCGTTAAGTGGAAGTGGATCATCAGAAAGATCTCCATCCTCATCATCTTTATGTTGAGTAGACTGAGGATGAGGAGGAAGAGGAGAGGTCAGTCTTGATGTCTCAGGGGTGGCAGAGGCAGAAGTGGAGGATGGAAGGGGAGGCAGGAGAGGCAGGCACACACAAATAGTGTAACTTTTATTGAAAAAAGAAATCCACGTTAGTGGACCCATGCAGTTCAAACCTGTGTTGTTCAAGGACCAACTGTACTTCACTTCCGCTGGAAACTTCTCTTAGGGCTTATCTGTTTGAATAAAAGCCTAATATATTTATTTTCTTTGGGTCAGCACACAAAGTTTTCCAAAAGAAAATGCCATCTTGTATGTACTTCCTTGTTGGGTGCACTAGATCACCCAACAGTTTGAGGTCACTAGACCTATACTGAATGGCAATTCTTCCCTGCAGTATCTAAGCATTCTTATTCAACACCAAAGCAAATGCTGACCATGCCCAGTCCTGACTAGCTGGGAGTTGTGAGGGTACAGAATGAGAGAAGACCACTCTGTTACCACTGCTACCACATCTTACTGTAAAGTGTTTATGTTTCCTTCCTCCTTCCATAACTTCTCATTGTACAGTCTTCACTAAAAACTGTTTTCATATTTTTCTAAGAGCAATATTTTCTTTACTATCTTTAGCAATTTACTCCCAGGAGGTAATTCTAAAGAGAGTCTTTCAGATCAACCTTTTAATTTACAGTTTAGAAAACAGATACCTTCATGTTTGCATTTTAGAAATTAGGGTGTCCCACTTAAGAATACACATGGTTTATTTTATTCCTGCTTCTCTCTAGCTGCCTTGATTGCCCCTTAAAATTCCACTATGGTCATATCATAGCAAACACCCTTAGAACTCTCTCTAATGATTCTGAATAATCTATGGCATATGATTTCATTTCATTCTATTGGATGTGTTTGAAGGGTTAGTTCCAGCTGATTCCAGGCTGCCTGTCCATTCATAAATTTGCTCAATTCTTTTCAGCTTCATGAATTCCCTTTTCCTTATTTTTTAATGTACATAGGTCATGTTTGATTCCAACAGCCCCTTAAAAGTGTGACATATAGGCTGAAGAAACCTTAAGAACATAGAACGTAGTAAGATTGTCCAGTGTGGAGTCCACAATAATAGGGCATTTTAAACAACCAAATAGACAAAATTTGCAATGTTGTTATAATAACAATAGTAGCTAACTTCAGTCAAACTCACCAACTCTGGCTCAGGCCATTGCGATATTCAAGTAGCTCTGTCTGGCTATGGAGGAAAACATTCAGCTCCTTTTTCTTTCTTTATGTCTGTTAATACAGCTCAGTTAAATTCTGCATCAAAGGAGGGCTGGACAACAAAAACTAAAGTGAAATCTTTGTGAACTATTTGCTGAAGGATCTCTAATTTCTAGATGTATGCCAACCACAGAAGGCAATTACAGTAAACAATAAATACAACTAAAACAAGATTTTGAACTCTGGAATCCTTTGGACATAAGAGCCATTTGGAACAGCCTCCACTTAGAAACAGGATCATCAAATTGTCCCTTATTATAAAAGATTAGAATTAGAAAAGGCCTGAGCAACCACTTTTTCCTAGTAGTTTTTATCTTTATCTGGATTATGATCTTCTTTGAGAATCTCATAAAAGCTGTAAAGCTCAACCCAGAAAATCATGTTTATATACAAACACACAACATTTGACCCATGATTACAGGGGACTCATTGGTATCATCAGGTCTATTTATAGATCCTACAGGGGATCCAGGGAATTCAAATTAAGAACCCCCAATCTGGTCCAAAACCAAAGGAGGCAACTGAAACTCAAAAGCGTACGTGGGTCATCTGGCTTCATCATTTTCTTTCTGTTCTCCTCTTTCTTTCTTTGTTACTTGTGCTTATATCTTTTCTTCAATGTTAAATTGATATGTGTGCACAAAATTTATTCTTTTACTGCAAATCTCTTCCCAAATGATGGGTGATAGGAAGTCTGCTCACTGTCTCTCTCTGCCTCATTTAATTGATGTGGCATCATAAACTCCATCAAAGGGCCAATATAATAGATCTGCTTTATTACAATGGAAGTCTGCCATGGTGTTAAAAATTACCAACATGTCTGCAGATGCTATAGTCAAGAAAAACCACAAAAGGTCCTGGGGGCTTTGTGGGGCAAAGGTCAAACCAAGCTCTACTCTGTTCCCTTAATGGGTAGCTATAATCTAAGGATACTTATGCCAAGTTCACCCTGGAGTGGTTTGGCCCTTCATTTGGAAGCTATTGGCACACCTAACCCCTTATTATTACAACACCTTTTTATAAACACTTATTGTTGGGAAATGATATGTTTGGATCAAAAAGCTTCTTTGTCCTTCTCCTGTCCAGTAATGAGTAGCAATATAAACAACACTTTTGCAATCTCCTGACCTTAATGCCAGATAACCTGGGAAACATAATGTATATATGAGCATTCTAGATGCTGCTCAAAGAATTTCTATAGCCCAAGGAAGAAACTTTGAGAATTCTGTACTTTACTCCTTTTGTCCTTTAGAAATTTAGAATAATAGTATGTCCTTGTAATCTTGATCTGTAAAAAATATGCTTTTTCTAATTATTCATCTTAAAATTCATGTCAGATTCTTTAGTGTCTCATGAGATAAAGATACTATTCTACCCAATAGGCTTTGTTCTGCTTATGGCTTTCTTTCTTTCTTTTTCTTTTTCTTTTTCTGTTTGTCATTTTATTCTAAACCCACTTGAAAATCTTCCTACAAAAATAAACAGTATGTTCTCTGTGTTTTGGTAAAATGCTTCTAAATAAATAATGATTGTTCTGACTCACATCCTTTTTTTTTGGCCCCAAATGACTGTGTGGAAAAAAAAAAACTGGTGATGGGATTAGATTAAGTTCTCATGAGATATGTGTGTAAAATAACCTGAAAAAGGAATTCTAACTTAAGGATGGCATAATGGTTGTGCCTCAACAGAAAAACACCTATCTTCAAAGGTTTCTACTTTAAAACATAATAAAAATCAGAAGCAATTACTTAAGGAGGCCAGGTAAATAAGTTGCCATTTGTGAGCGATATCTGTAAAATGATAGGACTTCAAGGACTGCCTTCCGTGGAAAAGCTTCTAACCATTTAAATCATTATCCTGGTGTTATTACCTGAATCACCTCCAGGAGTCAGAAACACACCTGTGATCTCCTGGTAATTCAGCAAAGGAAGCAGCCCTCCTTACGCCCTGCTTGTTGATTTTAAGTAGTTCTGGTGTAGTAAACCCTGCATACAATTTTGGACGTGCAAAGATACGGTGTTAAGTTAAGGTTACTGCTCTGCGCCTAACGCCCAGCCCACAAACTTAATAGCAGGAAATGCATGGTGGTTTAGCACCTCAATATTGTGCACTTAAAGATGCAAGGCTAGTCTGAAGACAATAGACACCAAGAGTACTTAGAAGGCAATTCAGCAATTCAGTTTAAAAATGAGAGTAAATGATGCATGTTGGGGAGAGCAAAAAATGGTAGCTGTCTTGTTTAAACTAAATGTTTAAGCCACGACATGGTCATTGGAATAATAATCTCCTGGAAAGCAATATTTAAATGTATCCATCATCATTTAGGTTTTAGACACACAGTTAAATATTATTGATCATTTGCAATTGTGTGCATCCATGTGTACATATATTAAACTGAAAAGTAACAGTAGCATGTAAAGTGTAGAAGATGAAGTGTAAAAATAGTACTTGAGTTTCTAATTACCAGTTTTTAATTAAGAAAGCCACAAGCAAATTATAAACATCCAGTTTATAGCATTGCAATCTTAGAGGCTTACACTCATGAATATGGTAATTTTTTATTTTATGTCCTCTTGAGATGTCTTGTTAAAAACATTTTATTGGGGATCCTAAAATTCAGTAAATTTGAAGCCCTTGGCACCTTGGAGATAGTTAAAGTTCTTCAAAAAAAAAAGTCAGCAATAAATATTTGGCAAATATAAAGAATATGCACATTTTCCCAAGTGGGTGATTTTTTTTTTTTTTTTTTACAGTTCTTATATTCAAGTGATGACACTGCAGTTCAGAATGTGAATGCATATTGATATTTTCTTCCAGAAACTGCATGGGTTGCTGGGAGAATACTGCTCCCATAGAGTTATTTTTATGCGGGCACCTGGAAGTGGTGGCATACTTGCTCTGGCTTGCAGAGCTGTTTTGGACAATCAGGTGTACATATGAGCAAGTGGTCTTTATTTAGAGCAATTAAAATTCTAACATTCTCCTCTCTTGACATGCAATTACTAGGGCTCTGCTGTTTCCACTAATTGCTCTTGCTGGGGACATTGGTGAGAAGCCAATGATTTTGATGGGTAGTGGATTATCATTTTTACTTTGCTACCTGAGAAAAAAATCATTTGCAAAATCCCATGTGTAATTAGCAAGACTCATGATTAATTGTCCTGCAAAATTAGCTTCACTGTTGCTTTTATTTTACTGCTTCAAATATTAATTAATGTTAACTCCTTTCCTTCAGTTCCAGCTTTTGAATATTCAACATGGCTTTGAAAAATTATCAAGGTTTCTACTTGTATTAGCATGCTAGAGCTTTGATTTCAGGAATAAGTATTCTGATTTAAAAGATCACACTTGGGTCATAAATAATTTTTATAGGAGGACAAACAAAAGCATCAGAGCATCATGGGAAGGCATTCATGCACTAACTGAAAGTAAATTGTTTCAATAATGATTCATTCCCACATGCTTTTGGGGGGAAACATCAGCAAATATGCAAACCACTGCATTGTGTGGGGGCAACAACCATTCCCCTGTGATAGGCCATCTACGCAGGCATTTTTCTACCTGTAAATTTGTGATAGGTGAGCCTCAGATCCTTGCAAGAGATCATAGATTCTCCAGTTTAAAGGAATCACAAAGGTCATCCTGTTTAAAGATTCCCAATCCTGGTGAGCACTAGAATATCTGTGAATTTTTATGAAAACTACAGGTTCCTTAAATCCCACTCCAGACTTCACGAATCTGACCATATGGCATTGAGTCTGGCAAAATATATCTTTTCAAAGTTCCCCAGGAGACGGTGGTAAATGTCTCAGTTTGGAAACCATTGATCTAGTTGCACCACCAAGTTGTCTGATTTCCCTGTATCACATCTGGGCCAAGTGATGCTTGAACACTTCCAGTGTTGGAGAACTTACTCTGTTACCCTTGAAAATAGCTTTCACCTGCGTTTCATCTCAAGAGTTTATTCCTTCTGTTCTGATAACTGCAGGTGGTTAATTTCGTGGTGCAAACCTGCAAATGCCTGCTGCCTATGTTATAAGGGCAGTTCTCCATCAAATGCTTGGAATTAGACTGATGGTATCTATCACTCAGACATGGTCAGGGTTGCACACATCTAGAATCCTCAGAAAAGAAAACTGGTGCTTGCCCTTATCTAGTCAAAACCCCACTGCCATGTACTGCCCGATGCAGAGAGGGTGCTGTGGTCCAAAGGACCCTGACATCTGACTGCCAATCTGGGTGTGACCCAGCTGCAGCCTTCTACTTCCACCCTGCTCTGTCCAATCACCCAATCCTGGAGCAATGGCTCTTGCAGATCTTGTGAGGAAAATTCTGCTTGGCATCCCTTAAAGATTTTATTATTAAATTTTGTCTTCTCCGGAGAGCTCTTTTGGCATAAGATTCTCCTCCCAAAAGTCTAGGGTCAAGGAGCGACCTGGGGACGCTGCTTTTTATCTTCCTTCCCTGGCTTCAGGGACCCTGCAGGTGTCAGCATTGAAGATCTCCTACTCTTCCTGGTACTGGGCACAGTTTGCCCTGGACACAGGGTCGGGTCGGAACATCCCCAGGAGGCAGCAGAGAAGGGGGAACCTTGTGGATGGGGAAGGGCTGTTCAGATGGTCCTTCTCAGAGAGCTTCCCTGTCAAGCAGATGCCCAGACAGCTTAGAAAGGATCCTGCAGAAGTGGCTTCTCCCACCTGCTGTGTGACCGTGTGGAAGTGACTTAACTTTTCAATGTTTAGTTTCCAGCATCTCCCTCTCAGGGTTTCAAGGAGGCTTTAATGGGTTAAGACTAACAAAGTGCTTCCCACAGTGCCTGGCACACAGGGAGGCCTAAGGAGGTGATTGTTGAACAAAGGAAACTAAACGCTATTATGATATCTGTGTAATGGATAAATAGATTCCGAATCCCTGAGTACTACTTCCCAGTAACTTTTAGAAAAGCAATTTACAAAGAAATTGGTAACTGGATGCAGGACCTAACAAAATACAGTCCTCACATATCCTAAGGTGGCAAAAGTTCACATTTAGATTCATTTTTTTTTTTTTAACCTGGAAAATTTCCAAGGATATAGGTAGAAATCACACCTGGGCCTGGAAGACTACACATTCCTTTTTAGCCAAAAAGCCCTCTTTGTCCCTCTAACTTGACCTTATGAGGTGGAGGTGGCCTCCATGTGGTTGTCCTGAGAAGCACCATGGTCACTGTTAACACAGTTTGGGTTCTCATTTCCTGCACACTCACCCTACTTCACAGTAATTAATTGTCCCTCGGCTGAGGAGCTGAATGAGAGCAAGACCCTGTCAGAATTGCTCCCGGCTATATCCTGGCACCTGGCACGTAGGAGTCAGGCGTGTTTGTCAATGGCTAAGAGGGAGTGCAGGCCAGGCGGGATAAGGACTTGACCGGACGATGCCCGCCGACAGACTGTTAGTGCCGGTGCCTAGGAAGTCACCCATCACAATGGCAGGACACAGCAAGAGAAGTGTTCTGCTGTAGAAACTTCCTCATTAGAAATGCCCACTGATATAGGGGCCTGGGTAATGTTCTTCCATGAGTATTGTTAACCAGTGTTTCAAAGCGTGAAGGGCAAGTACGCAGTATCATTCAAATGTAACTCAGAATTTCTGAGAAGTGGCTTTTGTATATAATGCTTCAAATAAACGGATTTAATCCAGGCGGGGGCCTGCGCGGGCAGATCTGAAGGGGCGGCACATCCGTCCTTAATGTGCATGTGGCCCCGCAGCTGCTTTGACTTACCGGGCCTGGCCGCCCTGTAATTGCGATAAGACATAAAACAGAGGTCCTGACTATCTGGGGTCATTAAAGGAGCCCATGCCCCCCTCTTCCCACACCAGAGGGTGAGTGCGGTGCTCTGGCTGAGCTGGGGCTGAATTAACTGCCTCCCGCCTGTCAACATGCCCCTCCTCCCACCCAGCTTTCAACCAGACAGGCTTCTGGTAGGTCCCATCCCGGCCTGCGGATGCCAACTGCGGAAAGTTAGGCAGAATGTCAGGAAAGGCCAGAGTAAGTCCGGCAGGTGTGGGAAGTTCCGGTTTCCGAAGTGGTTGTGCACCACTCTCACATGCTCCTTAGGACTTTACATGAACGCCTGTCTTTATAAGGAAATTGAAGCATGAGCATCTGCCTGCTTATGGTGACAGAACCCAGGCCTTGCTCTGCTAAGTTGGGTACTCTTCCTCCACACCAGGGCTGCCTGTTGGCATCACCTCTAGTCCTAGAAGGAGAGGTTGAGGTTGACATTGGCTCAACAAAGTCTTTTAGTTTAAAAGCAGGGTGAGAAAGTGTCTTCCACAGTCCTCTAGGGTTGAGCTTTTTTTTTTTTTTTTAATTTAGCGTAACTTTATTTCTTTGTTTCTCTATTATTGATAAAGCCAGTGGAGCCACTGAGTGTTGGCAAATGTTTGAAGTGTTAGAATATAGGAGACAGGGTTCAAAAAAAATGTGGCAACTCATATTTCTGCCTACTTATCTTTGGTAGGTGAATTGACTGAGTCATAATATGATCGAATTTTTATTGGAAGTGATAAGGTGAGGAAGAGAAAAAAGGAAAGGAAGTATCTTCTAGTTGCTTTTATTCCATTGGTTTTTCACCTCTTAGAAACCTGAGGCTAACTAACAGTTTATGAAGAACTAAAAAAACTGGACAATGAGTCCAAAACTCATTTCAGCCCTTCTGTAGGTTTTAATGCCTCCTTGAAGCCAACTTGAAGCATGGAAATATTTATTATTGGTATTTCTAATGAAGAACGATCCCTTGTACACACCTATCACCACAAGTAACTTGGTGACTTAGCAGAAGCATTAGCCACTTTCCTTATGAGCTAGGGTGGGGTCAAGGTTACCTCTGGTTCAGGATATCTGGCATATAACATATTTGCAGGTAAGCTGTTTAGTACTAAAATGGCTTTGACATCATATTTACTGCTAGGTTAAAGGACTATAGACCAGTTGTTAATATGAGAAATATAGCTGGGAGATGACTCTAGCATAATACTAACGGGAAGGTAAGGCCTGTAGAAACACTACATAAATAGTGTTCCTCTTGTATTATGTTAATTTTTAGAATAACCTCACAGCAACATTTCATCATGACATTCACATCTATATACCCTAGTGAAGTCTTAGGTTGCTTCTTCAGGCACAGAAATATGTTCTTCTTGCCTGTGGCTGCCAAAGTAAATAGAAATCAATGAAAGGCAGCAAAAGTGCTGAAGTCATTCCAATAAGGGAAGTGCTTGTTAATTTAAATTTTGCACTTGACATTGGTAAGGACTAATAGCAGAAAATAATGTCCTAAGCTGACTTCTAAAGTCATTTTGGTCATCACTTATCTTGTATTTCTTTGTTGCTGCAAAAATAATGTTATAAATAAGAAACATCTAATTGTGATAGATCATTAAAATAAGGGGGAAAATATAAGTTTTGTATGTCTGAGAGTTATTAAGTCCCTGGAAAATTTTTACATGAAAAGGATCTTAGCATGTTGAGCTTGGATTGAGCGACCCGTGTGTGTGCAGTGCACGCACACACATGCATGTATACATGTGCATGTATTTCAGAGACTTCAAAAAGCACCTCCTGCTGCTTTCAAAACCAGGCAAATATGTTTGAGGCCTGTTGGTAATTTAAAATAGGAAGATATACACAGAGCTGAAGGTGGCTGCACAGGAAATTAGAAAAGTCTTGACTCCACTGAGTAAAATAAATGTGCCATTGTATCACTAAATAATTGGAGGGGTGGGTCTGTGTTGTTGATGCTAAGCAGGTGTCCATAAATCAGAATAAATGTAATTAATTGTTGTTAGTGTTAATAAGAAAGGGTTTTAAATAAGCTAACTTGCTTTTCTCTCTGTTAAATCTTTTAGAGTAGGAGGCTTGTCATTTCAATCCTAAATGAATTGAAAAGCTAAAGTGCATTTGAGGACTTCATTGAACATTGTAGCCTGGAATCTATTATTCTCTTTTCCCCTCAATGAAACTCCTAGCTTTAGACAAAAGTTAGATGCCTGATCTGAGCTGTAGGGTCCCATACACTGTTGGAACACCCACTTCAAAGCAAAAGTGTTTTCTTTTTTTTTTTTAAGGAAACGCCCAGTTTGTCAATTCTTGGGGCGAAAGTTTTAGATTGTGTTGTTAGGTCACGTCAGCCTATTCTGCTCTGGGCCCATCTGGCCCAGCACCTGACTCCAGGAGGTCAACTTTGTTGCATGGGCCCAGAACATCTGCTCTCTCTCCATCCTTTCTCCTTCAAAGATAGCTGTTAAAGAATAACAGAACTGGCTGGGTTCATTTCTCAGATTTGTGGGAAAGTCTGCGTCAGGCACTTTGCATCCACCACTCCTCCCAAACCTGATGGTGAGAATTGTTGTTATTTCATCCATGCACATTTCTCTAAAGAAAAAACCCTAGAGAGAAAGACAGGCTATGAATTCGTCAGATGCTGGGAAAAGATACTGCAGAAAAGCATCCTCCCAGCCTTTGGAGTCTGCTCTGTGTTCATTCCAGGACTGTCACCTGGAGCAGGGAGAGATGAAGGGAAGGAGGAGCCTGGTGTCATGTTGAGGATGAAATTGTGACCTGGATTACATGGTGAAATTGTTTTTATAAGAGCACATAAAAGAGAATGCTGAGGCTAAGTGCCACAATTGGAACTCAGAAGCCTAGGAAAATCAAGGTGGCACATATCCTAAACTCAGCAAAGTAGTAGAAAAATACTTAACTGTTTGGAGGAGAAGAGGGTAACAGTGAGGAAATACTTCATGGCTAGTGTGGGCCTAGGCTTGCAGGGTGGATGGAAGAGAGGCAGTGGCTACACTCTATATTATACTCTGGCTTTTTAGGCTGTCTCACACGCCATAATCACCAGAGATCTGGGGCAATGCTAGGGAGACAAACTGCCATGAGACAGGCGTTCAACCAGCCAACAGGATGTGGTTATTTCAAGACCAGGTCAGCATGACCCAGAAGAGGGCGAGGTTTATGAGCGTCGGGCCGAACTCACTTCTGCTTACATGTTTCAAGAATAATCTTAATGATGGAAAGGAGAGATAGGAATGGAGACTCATTAAATATGCCAAATATGAGATGTAGCTGGGCTGCTTCTATGCAAGCATGGCAGAAAAACATTAAGAGGTCATAATACGCTTAAAATAAAATGAGCTAGCAGCATAGCACTGAGGTGAAGAAACTCTGTGTTCTGTCAAAACTGTAAAATATTAATCCTTCTGCTATGAAAGATAGAAAGGCACAAGCTGGTAGCTTGGTCAGCAGTGCTAATTGTCTCTGAAGAGCACATCTGAGGGTTCCGTTGAGCGAGGACCCTGCTTCTCCACTCCTGACCCAAGTTCACTGAGGTCATGTTGGAATGTTCAGAAGCCCCCTTTGCAGAGTCCTGTAATTGCTCTGCAAGGGACAGGTCACCTCCCCGAGCCTGGGCCAGGATGAGGGTCTACACTTTGGCTTAGTTCTGCTTTGTATTGAAGATTTTCCTGCAGTAAAAGTTACCTTTCTGGAAACATTTGGAAGAGTGAAGTGCCACATCTCCAATTTCTAGTAATATATTTGTCTGCCATTATTTGGCCTAGAAGCTTAAGAAGGAAGACCACTTGGAGCCAGACTTCAGAGTGATCTGTCTCTAAGGAATAACTTTCATATTGTACTGTTCCGTTTTGCCATGCTTCCTAAGCCACTGTAAATTCTCAGCATAAATCTGCAGAAAGACTTCACCCTCCACATCAAACCCTTATAAGGATCCGTTCTGCTCTCATTTTAGAATCTCCTTTCTAATAGCCAAAGGCAGACAGAGGCAAACCAAGAAATCCAGACACTGCATCAATGGGTTAAATCATATGTCAAAGGTGCAACCATAACGTATTACAAGCTTTTCATCACATAATACATCACTCAAGAAAAAAATATTTGGGGCAGCTTTTCTAATTCATCTTCCTAGTGTTAAATAAGCACATCTCTGGTGTTCATGCTTTTCTGCTTCAATTAAAGCAATCATGCCTGCTCTTTTAGGAAACTATTAAGGGTTTATTACCTCTTTGTTTCACTGCTAATATTCAATTTCTCCTTATGGTCTCCCTTCCCAATACATTTTTTGTTGTTTCTATCTGGTTTTGCTTCTCAGTGCACCATACGGTTTTGGCTATTGTTTGATAAAATGGCCGCTGTACTAATATAACTTGTTTAACAAATATCAACAAGTGCTTATTGTCTCCTGTGTACTTGATACATTAGGTGGGTGGGGTGGGCAAAATAAATAAGCGGTGGCTCATGTTCTCAATAGGGAGAGAAGATGTCAACACTCAAAACAGCTAGCAAACAATTTACTGTCAGTATAGAGCTAGGCATTTAATTACTGTATGGCTATGCAATGAAGAAAGTTAAAATAAAAAGAGCAGCCCTCTTAATTAAGAAAGTCTTTCTGGAGAGCGGCATAACACATTTCTTAGCAGGGAAGAAAGGGTAAATCATTTCTGGCCAAGAGCATGGCCTGGCATCAGGGAAGAAGGAGAAGGATGTGTGTAGAGGACCAGACAGAGCTTATCGCACCAAAGGGCAATAGCCCCCATTGGGAGAGCCAGGGCAGGGGCTGCTGATGGAGACCTTGGCTGCAGGATGGAGAGGCTGGGTTTGAGGCAGGGATTGCTGGAGGTCCTCTAACAGAGAAACAAAATGCAATGAAAGAAAGGGTATGTGGATTTATCCAGCAATGGTTGTGCAGGTCTCCCGGCAAGAGGAGATAGGGAGGGAATAAAATTACAGAACTTTGGGTCAGATGCCCATTAATGTTCCTTTCAATCCATCTGGAGGAATATAATTACATGATTCTATGCTAAGGGAGGTCAAGAGATATGGAGATAGAGGTAGAGATAGAGACAGAGAGAGCCACCGAAATGGAGGTATCTGCAAAAGTGTCATAGATGCGAAGATACAACAAGAAGTCAGCAGTCTGCAAACCATAAGAGGGTCCTCCCCAGAACCTAGCTGGCATCCTGATAGCAGACTTCCCAGCCTCTAGAACAGTGCTGAATAAATTTCCATTGTTACCACCTAGTTTATGGTATTTTGTTATAGAATCCCAAGCAGATTAGGACAGGGAGGATGCTGGATGTTGGAGCTGAGAATTGGAAGGAATCTGAAGTTATCTCACCCTATTCCCCTGCCCACATCTATGGTAGAAGGTCTCTCTCCAACATTTCTTATAAGTATTATCTAGCCTGTTCTTGAACACCGAGGCTCATAGGAAGCTCGCCAGTTCCCAAGAAAATCCGTGCCATTGGGGAACAATTTTAATAATTAGAAAATGCCTCTTCATGTTGCTCTAAAACTTGTCTTCCAATACTTTGCTCCTATTCATCCTCCTCCTGTTCTCTGGGGCTAGCAGAAGAGTATTCACTTGTGAAAACTCGAATGCCAGATACCAGGCTGAGGAGTTTGAGCCTAAATCTGGAAGCAGTGAAGGAGTGAAGTAGACATCTTGGTTTAACTGAAGCATTAGAAGCCACTGTAGTTTTTTGAGTAGGAGAACGACAGGATCATTTCCATCTTAAGGAAGATCAAGAAGGCAGCTGTGTAGGAAAGGAAGCCAAGTTGGGGAGAACATTTTGGAGACAAAAAAGAGAGTGTGGAAATATAGTTGGAAAGATCTCTAAAGAGAATGTTTAACTGCAGTATTGAGCAAATCCTTCTTATTTTGGGGACTCAGTTTTCCCACTTCGAAAAATGAGACAGATTACCTCAAAGAATCTTTCCGAGTCTATTATGCGGTGATTCTGAGCTTTTGGAGCTAAGAGAGATATTTTCAAAGTAGGGAGATTTTGCATTATTATAGGTAAAAAGCAGAGACACCCTGAAATTGGGATGGAAAAAGTGTTAAATCTAAGAAATATTACAGAAAAGACTCAGAAAGCCAAGATACAGCATGGCTGTCTAGACCAAAAGGAAAGCAAAAATTAACAATAACTGAACTCCTAGGCTTTGGGGCAAGGATGAATCATTGTGCTTTTGACCTTAAAGAGGACTTTTTGAAGCAAAACTAGTTGGGAAGAAGAGAGATTTAACATGGAATTTAAGAACACTGTGGGGCAGTAAAGAAGATGGAGGCAGCCCCTGTGTGAGCTCCTGTTCTTCAGCCTCTCCTCAGGTGATGCAGGTGTTGACACTGAACTTGGGTTCTGATCCATCTGCTCACGCAGCTGCAAACTCTCTCCTCGAGTGATCTCATTCCTTCCCATGTGCAATACTGTTTCTATGCCAACTACTCCTACATTTTTATCTCCAGCCCAAACCTCTCTGAATTTCAGAATCATATCCCTGCAAATCGAACTTGTCTAAATGGAACACTTAGCTTCCTCTTCCCATTTGTGCCCTCTCTCCCCTCGTTGCTCCTGTATTGGTAAAAGCCGCTTACACCCACCCAGTTGCTCAAGTGAAGAAACTGAGTCATGCTCTCAATACAGTCTGCCAACAAGCCCAGACAAATCTGCTTCCAAAATATACTCGCATCCATCTATTTTCCTCCTCTTCACTCCCCCACCCCACCCCCGGTGCAAGCCACCATCTCTTCTCACTTAAACATCCACCCTCCCTTCCATTCTCCACACAGCAGACAGAGAGACTTTTGTAAAATGTAAATCATATTGTGTCACTCTCTTGCTTAAAACTGTCCAAGGCTTTCTTTTCCTCTTGGATAAAAAGTGCAAATGAATGATCTTGGCCTGCATGACCTACCAGGGCCTCTCCCCACCACCACCTCCGACCTCCTGCAGCCTCAGTGGGCTCACTGAGGCTGGGGTCTCTGCTTCCCTTTCAGCTCTCTGGCCCTGCCAAGCTTCTGCCAGGAACTATTCTCTCCCTGGTCTTTGCTTTGTTGGCTCCGTTGCTTCCCTCAACATGTCTCAACTTAAGTGTCGCTCCTCAGATGAGCCTTCCCTGACCACCCTACAGAACACAGGTTCCCTGTATTTGGCCTCTGTCTCAGCTCTTTGTCTATTTCCTTTATACTAGTCATTGTGGCTTGCCGTTTATTATTTTTCTTTTTGCCTTCTCAGCTCTAGAATGGAAACTGCAGGAAACATGGCACCACACATGTCTTGTGCGTTCCTCAGTATTAGCAGGGATCAGTAAATACTTGGTGGATGAATGAATGAATCCTATTCATTGATCTTATTCTGCTAAACAAAAGTTGCAGTAGGGAATCACTGGTGGCATCTCTCTTTGCTGTATACCCTTTATAAAATATAACATGAGTTGATTTTCTACTTCGACCCCTTATTAAGTCTGCCAAGAGATGCTTTGCCTTTTACCTATCTTGGCAATGGAATTGTCTCTTAGCTTTGGGGCATCACCAAATCAGAGACTAAAAAGCTCAAGAAGTCTTTTTCTCTGCACAATGCATCAAACCACATTTCAAATGCTGTGCTATACCCCAAGTTAAATTTACAGAGTGTACTTTCTTTGTTTCTGGACCTCTGCATGCTTTACCATCAAAACATTATTTAGTTAGCCTTATGAAGATGTGCAAAGATCTTTGAAGCTTTGGAGTAAAGAACACAGTGTTTGCTTTTTTGGAGTGGTGCTCACACCAAGGTAGGGCAGAAGGCATTTCCTTGAGAGCCTCGAGGAAATGGGACAGGTTTCTGTTTCTGGGCCTCTGCATGTTCTTTCTTTTGTAGCAAGAACACTTCTCTCTCATCTGAGAGCTGACGGGTACATTCACTGCAGCCATCCCTCCCACACTTTCAAGATTAGGCAAGCAGTCTGTGTCTGATGCATTGATCATGCTCAGCTTGCTATTGGCTCTTTGAGGCATTTAAATCTATGAAATTTAGTCATTAGGAGGACTGCAAATAACAAGAGTCTTGTGACTTGTGGTTTGTCCTTCTCTCACCTCTGGAGCCTCTTATTCTTAACCTGTAAACCAAAGATTTGAGTTTACCCTCACTTAGCCCCTGGATTCAGAGCTCTCTCCCTCTCTTTCTCTCTGTCCACACTCATCTGGAGAGGGAGAGAGAACGAGAAGAAAGGGAGGAAAGGATAAAATCCTTTGTTGATGTGAGAAGACATTCTTATAGAAGAACTACACAAAACTTTTCCAAAGTAAATCTAGCTTTTAAATTTTATCTATTAGGACAACATGGATTCCCACCTCAGTTTCAGCAGTTTGCTAAATGTCATTTTTTTTTCTTAAACCAAAATTCATCATTGTTTGGACATGTGAAGGCTCTGATTCGCTTGATTTTGTTGCACTTAAAAGAATTTTAAACAAATTTGTCTTAACAATGGCCTGACATATTAAAAAGCTGTAATTATTAAAACAGTGCGGTATTGGAGTAGGATCAGATATTCAACTTAATCAAATAGGAGAGACAGCCTGTAAACAGAGCTTTGCATATGTTAAAATTTAGTTTGTGCCAAAGATAAAATTGCAAATCCATGAAGAAAGGGTAAAGAATGGACCTACTCCAGGAAATAAAATAAAAAAAAGATTCCTATCTTATACCATGCACAAAGATATATTCCAGATGGATTACAGGCTTCAAAAATAAATAATGTAATTCTAAACCTGTGAGAAAAAATACATAAATATCCTTGGCATAGGGAAGGCTTTCTTTAACAAGATACAAAAAACACACACCATGGAGGGAAAGGTATTGAAATTTGACTATAGCAAAATTTAACTCCTTTTATGGCAAACAAAACCAAACCAAACCCCAAACCTACTATAAACAAAGTTAAAATGCAACTGAATAAGACATATGATGCTTTTTTCTTTAATAAATAAATGGTGAGAAAACAAAGCGATGAGGGATATTAGGGAGAAAAGAGACTTAAAAGACACGGCGACCAAATGAAACCTGTAGACCTTGTTTGGATTCTGATTCAAAGAAACTGAGAGTAAGAAGATATCTGGGAATCAAGTGGGGAAATTTGAATACTGACTGGTTACTAATTGTAAACTATTATTGTTAATGTTTAAGGCATAATAATGATATTGTGTTTATCTTTTAAAAAGATCCTTATCTCTTAGAGCAACTATTGAAGTATTTGTGAATAAAATTATACAATGCCTGGCATTTGCTTTAAAATAATCTAGCAGGTGTGTGGGGAAGGGAGAGAGCATAGGTGTATAGAC
>VBSM01001562.1:22487359-22504025 GCA_008086735.1 Cheirogaleus medius | reverse complement strand
AAGATTTGCCATATGTTCTTAATTACTAAGGCTGAGTGAGGGGTATATGTGTGTGCATTATATTGTATTTTTAAATTTTATTCATGTTTGACATTTTCCAAAATGATTTCTTTAAAATACAAGTAATGGATTTAGAATCATGCCTGGCCTATAATAAACATGAAATACAAGTTATCTGTCATTATTATATTAATCTTTTAAAAAGACAAGTGACACACACTTTGCTGGTGGGAGTATAACTTGGTTCAGCCTCTCCAGAGGACAATTTGGTGATACCTATTTTTTAAAAAGGCACTCAGTCTTTAAACTAGTTCTTTAATTTTTGAGAATTTATTCTGTAGATACTTGTACATGTATGAAATAGCATAAAAGTTGTCATTGAAGCGCAGTTTTTAGTAACATAAAATTGGAAGCAAACTAAATGTCAATCAATAGGAAACTGGTAAAATAAACTCTGGTCATAAATAAAAAAAGAAGACTCTATAGCCAATACAATAAAATAGAAAGAAAATAAATAGCTCCATATAAACTGGCAGAATGGTCTTTAAGATATCTTTAAATGAGAAAAGCAAGATGCAGAACAGATGCATAGTATAAAAAGGAACTGTAGAGGAACATATAAACTATTTTTTGTGCATGCATAGGGCTCTTTGGAAGAGTATTGATTTTTTCTAAAAAGGCAAACCAAATGGGAAAGGAGGAATAGACGTGAAAGGGAGACTTTTCACTGTGTACTAGTGTAACTCTTTAAGTTTGTACTCCATGAATATTACTAATTTGAAAAAAAAGATTTATTTGCAATGTGTATAATATACAAAAGATTACTATCCAGGGCACATGTAGAACCCTTACAAACTGGTAATGAAAATACAAATAATTTAATAGAAAAATATGCAAAGGATATGATAAAAGAAAATTGGTATGCCAATAAACCTGTGAAAAGGTAGTTAAATCTAACTACCTTTGTTAAAACTAACAATCATGGAAATGAGAAGTAAAACCAATAGTTAAACATTATTTTTTAACCATCAAATTGGAAAAAAAATTTAGTGTCCAGTGATATCATGTGTTGGCTTGTCTGTGGGGGAACTGATCCCATCACCTATGCTGATGTATAATAGTCACTTGGGGCTCTTTTGGCAGCACCTAAGCAAAATGGAAATTGTGCATAACTAAGCTCATAGATTCCACTACTAGAGTATTTCCTATAGGAACACATATACGTGTGTACAAAAGCTATGTATAAGAATGTTTATTGCAACATTGTAGAAAATAGTAAAAAATGCGAAGGAACCTAAATACCCATTACTAGTGGATTGGAAGTGTGATATATACAAAAAGAAAAGCGATGAACTAGATCTGGCTCAACATGGATAGATCACCAAAAACCCAATGTTAAGTAGGGAAAAAAAAGGAAGTTTCAGAAACTATAAAGAATTATTCCATTCATTTAAATAACAAAATACTGTACATACAGAAAGCAACACTATACATTACTTGTGGCATACATAAGTGTACAAAACATATATATTTTAATAGATTGGAAGGATTCACACCCAACACCTGAAAGTGGTTTCCCTTGGGCGTGGGGGAGTGGACTGGTTAAAGGAGACCAGGTTTGGAATCTAAAACATATAAGTTCTCCAAGAAAAAACTGGGGAAAAATGCAAGCAGATGTTTATAGTTGTTAACCGTGGGAAGTATGAATGCAAGAGTTTGTTTTAACTTTTCTGTATCTTTTAAATTTTTCAAGAAAAATGGGAGGGAGTGGAAGAAAATTTTGTCAGGGGAAAAAGATAATACAAATTTCTCTTTGAGCTTTGGAGGATCTGAGCAATATGTACTTCCCTTGTGGTAGAAAGAAACCCTGAGCTAATGCTTGGCTTCTTCTGGAAGACATTTTTGCTGATGACAGCCTATTTCCCTCTCCTTATCTCCTCACACTGGCCTACATGACAGACAACAAGAGCACTGTCAGGAAAGGCAGCCACTTTCCGTACTGGGAGGGTTAAGGCCCTATCTGCCCACGTGGATAGCGTTAGAGAGCAAAGCATTTCCAGAAACGTGATTTGTAGCTTTTAAGTCCTATAGTCTCTCTGTGTGCATGTTATTACTACCATATATTACTAGAAAACTTTCTGTGTGATAGGGAATAAATAATAGAAAGTGAGTTAAGATGTAGAACCCAAATTCCAAGGCATTTTAATTAAGGGAGAAGTTCTGAGGCAGTGAGCAATTCTCCCAAATTGTTCCAAAAGATAAAAATTGATATTTTCAGAAATTCTTCAGAAAAAAATGTTTCAGACAATGTGGCACCTTGCTCAATAGACATAGTTGGTAGTAAAAAGCCTTCTACTTACACGGGCTCCTCCTGTTGTACCTACGAATGAGGGCGCTCTTGAGCAGTGGAAAGTGACACCCCCACCCAACTCATGCAACGTGACCTAGACGGGGAGTGGGAGCAGCTTGGGTGTCAGGGTACAAAGGCTGTAGTCTGCACCTGTCACTGACACTGTACTTGAGCACAGGTGTGGACAAGAAGAGCAAAGAGTGGACCAGTGGGCACCAACCAAATAGCACTTTTTTTTACATTTGATACAATAGTCATAGCTTATGGGCTCCCGCCAGACTCTGCTGTCATTCCCTCGCTGACAATGATAGAATTGTACATCCGCTCAGTGTTCAGAAATCAGACACACTTGTTTTGACACCATTGTTTCTGTGAAAGAAAGAGGAACCAGATTGGAGATCCTGGTCATCAATTGGCAGAATCAGTTAAGAATAACAACAGCACCAGCGTGCGTCATTTGGGAGAGGTGAAGCCTTGACGAGGCACTAGGGCTCACCGGGAAATGCCAGCCCTGCTCTTCCTCCCTTAGTTTGGACAACATCTGGTCTCATTTCCATGCCTTCTGCGTGCCCGGCTGAAGGGAAGCTCACCCCTGCCCCCCCATCACTTAAACCTCTGGTGATGCCTGATCCTAAATGTAGTATGTTAGCAACCGCAGGGATTCCTATTTGTACAGCTAAGTCTTTGCTTCTTACTTAAGCTTTGATTTATTGCCTTTGGTTGTTTTGGGTAGGGGGTGGCTGATTTTTAACAAGAAGATAAACTTACAGATGGAAATTCTTTTAAGCCATAAATACCACCAACTTGCCTGTTTCGGGGGAGTTCAAATAAAGACGCTGGAATTTAGCAGCTGCTGAAATGTTTTCCCTCTTTTCCTATTGGCCAAGGAAAAGATGTGCCCCACCATCAGCGGTTTAGGCGCCAGGGCCTGACCTGTGCCTGGACACGTAAGCCCTTCAGAACTCCTATTGCATAGAAGGGAGGCAGAGGAAGACAAATTGGTCTACACCAGTTGACCTCCAAAGAGAAGGCACAGCTTTACACAGCAATCTCTGGAGGTTTCTTTATCTGCTTTATTTACTATAATCACTGTCCTTTTTGAGTCTTCCCTATTTCTTCTAGCAGGCTCCAAAAATTAATTTTGGGTCTCTGGCTAAATTCAGTATCTCTGCTCTGCTCCCCAATAATATTTCTGGTCTTTTTCCTTAGTCTTATGTAGATCCTGGAAGATATCAAGTCTGAGGGCTGGGGCAGTATCTTGTTCACCCTTGGAGTCTACCACTGCATACAGCACAGCACTTACCACCTAGTAGGTAAGCAATAAATGCGTGTCAATTGATTATTCAACATCTCAGTCCTGTCTGCACATTAAACAAACAAATAAACAAATCAACAAATTTTGCATTGGCCTCACCCCAGACCAATTAAATCTTGATGGCTGGGTGTGGGATCCCAGCTATAGGTGATTCTCATGCAAGGGGAGAGTTGAGAACTACTGAATTAATGAACCTGTTGCTTTACTTGGCTATGTTCTATTTGCTTCCAAGTTTGGGAGAAACCTGTCTGAGTTCTTTCAAGGAACAAATATCCCATCACTGAAAAGATGTCAGTGCTATTTTGTAGCAAGGCTAGACATACTGTGTGGCCCTGGGCAAGTTATTTAAACTGTCTGTGCTTCAATTTTCTCAACTATAAGATGGAAGAATAATAGTAACTACCTCTTAATATTGTTGTCAGAACTAAATGAACTGAACTGTAAAGCTCTTGGAATGGTACCTGGTATGTAAGTGTTTGAGAAATGAAATCCAATATGCACAAGAGGACGATGTGTTTGCTGCTGGTATTGTTCTCTGCTCCGGTTAATGACCCCAGCTTCCTCCCAGACTGAGCTCCCACAGCAGTGTTTGATCCCACCCTCTCGCTTGTCCCCTCTGTCTCATCCCTGCTCAAGTCCTGCTCTCTGACGACCCACCGTCTGGAATCCGCCCCTCCCTGTTACTCGCACGGCTCCGGTTCTAATGCTCGCTCTCATTACCTGTCTCCTGGATTATGGCTGCCACCCAGGTCTCCTTGCTGACTGTGCGTCAACCATCCCTCATGGCTCCCAAATCGTCCTAAAGTCAAGCTGTGATCCTGGTGCTGTCAAGCTCAAAACTCAACCTATATCCTTATTGCTGTAAAAATTTAAACCCAAGCTGTGTGATTTGGGCAGTTTAAGCCCAAAGCCTCGGTTTTTTCATCCTTAAATGGGGTTCACCTAATGTCACTTTCTACTCAATGAAGTTGTGAGAACAGAATGAGAGAATTCCTATAAATGAAGGGATCAATAAATGTTCATTGTTGTTATTACAACTTCTACCATAGTTATTTGAGTACAAATCTCTTCTGCAAGGAGACTGTAAGTTCTCCATAGAAGTGCCAAAGTCCACCTTTTCTTATATCTGGTGGAGGGAGGTGGGACTTGGACTGGAACTTGAAGGCCGGGCAGGATTTGATTACACTAACAGCAAATGAGGAGCCCAAGAAAGGAACAGAGAGTGGCATGGGAGGGTGAGTGGATAGGCTATTAAGGCACAATGGGAAATAAGCCCAGAGAGATGTGTGCTATATATTCAATATTATATGTGGATTTTGAGAGGGGAGTGTGGAGGAGAACCTTGAGAGGCAGGCAGAAGAGTGTGCACTTGACCTCCTAACCTGCGATGCACAAGGCCTGAACTTTGTGATCTCATCATGACGGTTGTTTCCTATTGCCCGGAAGCTGTAGAGCAGCTTCTGGGCAATGGGCATTTCAAGCAATGGGCATATCCTAGATGCACAATAGGTGTTTGCTATTCAACCTCCAAAAGTCTGTCATTCTGTGAATTACTCTTATCTGTGAAAACACGGACTGAGGCTCAGCACCTGCTACCTGCTCCTGCACACCTGGGCCACACCAGAGCCTTGCAGTGGTTGTGAATGGTACCCCCTCTCACAAGTACTGGGCCCTTCCTTCCCTTAAAACCACTTTTGGAAGCTGCTTGACTAGGGAGCCAGAAACATCCTGGCTCCTAAAAAATGGATTCTTTTCTCATTTTCAGCATAATCTTGGTCTAAGGGGCGACTCATCAGAGAGAAAGAAGAAAACAGCCGGCTGGAAGCAGTAGACCTGAGTTCCATGCGAAACCCTAGGTTTTGTTCTAGGGGTTTTCTGCTATGTCTGCCTCACAGGGTACTGATGAGGTTAAATAATTAATGCACGTGAATGTACTTTGTAAGCTCTAAAGCACTGCAGGAGTATAATTAATTATGTTTATAATTACAGGTAATGTAATTATAATTATAATTACTTTGTGGGTGAAAGCAGAATATATATATCCCATGCCCGTTCTATAACAGGATACCCTTGGTAGATATCCCTATTAGATCATCAATTTGTATATTTGAGCACGAGTCACTTTCTCTGACTTTATTTTCAACATTGAAATATGTGTGAGACTTTGGCATGAAGACTTCTGGTTGTATTTTAGAAACTGGGGGAAAAGTGCACAGAGTGAGGCTGGGACATTCAGCACCTCAGTAGCAATATTCTTGGGCACTTCTCTATCATGTAGATAAAGTTAAAGCAATTTATTTATTAATTTGCCTATATAGAATAATCATATTTGCAGAAATCCTACAAACACAAAAAATACGCACATACAATTTCTTTAATTGTATATATATATATATATATTTATATGTTGCTCAAAATAAGTTATTTCCAGAAATTCACTAGAATCTATTGTATTCTAAAATGATCCTGTAATTGCTAAATTAGAAATCTGTTCTATATTTCAGGCAATGCTTATTAATACTAAGCTAAAAATTTAATGTACAATTTTGCTTGTTTAGCAAAACTAATAAGCTTAATAGAAGTGCCAGATAGTTGTTTATTTCCTTCCATTAACATGCTTAATCTTAAAAAATGATTGGGTTTGGGCCCATGTTCTGAAGCAATAGTTGTATTTGTGCCAAGGGAGGCATTTCAGGGCTTCTAATTCTCACGGTCCATAAGAGAAATCTGTCCTGTTAAGATGTACTAGTGCCATCGCCATAGTCGATGTTGTTCCCATCTGAAAAGTCACTACCATGGCGAGATATTCAACAGGAAATCTTCTCTTGGAGTCTTCCTCCTTGAAATTGCAAGATTCTGTCTGAAAAGCTAAACATTGCATTTCTTCGGAGTCCCTGACCTTCTGCTGTTGTTCCTATGCACTGTTAATTGTTGTTAATTTCTAACACATCATTAATTATTTGCCATTAAAAATGTGGGAGATGGAAATACACTTTACTCATGGGTGGCCACATGAATAAACAATTAATAATTACATAAAGTGTGTTTCTTTCAATGTGAAAAGTGAATTTGAGCCACTTGCATGAGAGTCACTGTGTTCCGTGGCTGGGCTGTGACACTGGCTGTGTGGGTGGGGACACCAGGTGGCTGAGGAAAAAGCCCAGTCCCCCTGGCTTCCTTAATGACGGTAACATTTGGCCTCCAGAGCATGATGTACTTCTCAGAGTACTTTCTCTCTTTACAACTTTCTCCTCCTTTGCAAAAGAAGCCTAGAGGTGGAACAGTTTCCTCTAGTGTCACAGCCCAAGTCAGTCGCACAATTAGTACTTAACACGGAGTTCCCGACTCCCACCCCCATTCAGCCCATCAGACCATGTCGGGAGGTCAGCGGGGCACGTGGAGACTTCCACGCCCACCTCCGGCTCGCAGAGAGATGGAGCTGAGGCCATACCACTGACATCAGGCTTCTGATCTTTAAAAAAAAATCCTGCAAGTTTATCAATAGGAGTGCTGAGAATTAAACAGTATATTGGAAAAGAAGCATCAGTTATGGTCTCCAGGTCTGACCAATCAGAAAAAAATGTTAGGATATAGAAAAAAGATTTGGGAAAAGTGGATTAAAAATTAATTTGTGGGTATATATTTCAACAGTGAAATCAAGACACTCAAATCAATTTAGATTCTGTAGCTAACGTTCGATTTGTTGTAAGGATGTTTTGAACTTAAGGGGTCGATCATAATTCTTTCTATGCATTTTTTTAATTTCATCATATTATGGGGGTACAAATATTGTTAAGGTTACATATATTGCCCGTGCCACCCCTCCCCACCCCCGCCGAGTCAGAGCTTCTAGCGTGTCCATCCTCCAGGTGGTGCGCATCGCACTCATTAAGTATACACCCATCCCCTCCTCCCCCTCCCACCTGCCCACCACCCGATAAATGTGTTTTGTTTTGTTTTTGACATTTTGATTACATTTTATATCTTTGCCTCTCCCTAGGAAGAATTCAAGAAACATTTGGAAGAGGAAGAGTTTGAATGAAAGGAAAAGTGGGGAAAAGAAACTCATGATTTGGAGGAGTGAAGACAGGGAAACAAGAGGAATGCTTATTCCTCTGATAAGAAATGGGCGAGGAAGGTGGGGATGACCGGTGGAAGAGGATGGATTTGAATTTAGATGTATAGAGCGTGTTCATCCCCAAGACATGATCATGCCAAGAGAGCTGCCCTTTCTGTAAAACTGCAGCCAGGAGGGACCAACACTTCTGTTGTGTTTCCGTGTGATCCACAGGGATACCTCCCACTGTGTGGTGTGTTTTATTTCCAGCCTAAAGGTTGCAGTCATCCTCCTTCAGCCACTGTGCAGTAGCTTCTTAGTGCTTCCCATTCTCAACTCAAGTCCTAGACATCTGAGTTCTGCATGTGAAAAAACACGCACACAAATAAACTCCAGAGACTAGAGACCCTGGAGGCATATTTTTCCCCGGAAGGAAGAGCAAACTTTCTTTTTGTATTCTTAGACTTGCCTTCTATTAAATTTACCTGTGAGCAACCTTGAATGGGGGCAGCCTTACCACAGAAAATACATCTCAGAAAAAGTGAATTGTCGCAACCAGGTAAATATTTCACGGGGGGTTCCAGATGGCATCAGCAGTAGAGTGACTCACACCGCTTCCTTTTTGTCCCAATGGAACATTGGTAGTCCTTGTCCCATTTGAAGTTTTGAAAAAATAAATATTCAGCGCATTGTATTCAGCTCCCCCACTTTCACTTCCCACCACATCGAGGCTACAGGCACCTCAATGCCTACTGCACCTCAGTTCTGCCCAGCCAGAGGCAAACAAAACAAGGACATTTTTCAACCAGTTTATTTGAAACACTTTCTTTAACAGACTGTTCTGAGTTATCAGTGGTGTCCTGCTTCTAGGACAAAGAATTATTGCTCTGATCCCGTGGTTGCTCTTTGCAAGGACTCAGGTTTAAAGGTTATGAAGAGCTATTCAAACTCATTTATTTCTCGTTCCCTTCTCACTTTTCGTACTGCCTTTCAGTGTGCGATGGAATGCCCATTCATAGTCATAGACTAGTAATATATGCTTTCAAGATTATACAATGGAGATTTATTCCTTCATTTACCCTTTCAACCCACATTTCTTAAGCACCTTGGCATGCTAGGCACATACACATGCTAGGCACATACCCAGATAGGTGCTGAGGGTCAAAGATATCCTAAGAGATGCCTTCTGGAGTGGAACCCAACTGTAAGCAATTGGTTACAGCTAACTTGAAACAAATTGCCAGTCTTTTGTGTTGTTTTCTTTTATGTATTTTTCTCTTTTTATTTTTATTCTATTTAATTCTCTTCTTTGTCTTTACTTTCCCTCTTCCTTTTTATTATTACAACTTGCCATGTTATTTTCCAAAAGCCAACTTTGTCTTCGTCTGTTTCCACAATATTTCATAGCAATATTTATTAATGAATGAAAGACAAACCACCACTTTGCCCAATTCAAGGTCACTGTGGCAATTTTAGGCATCTGAGAGTATACCATAAGGAGAAAAAAAATGCAAAAACCATTTAATGAATGAATAAAGCTATTGGAAAAAGAATAAGGGTTTATGACTTGGAAAGAAGGGCCATATTTTCTGAACAAAAAGTCAGCTCCTGGATTAGTCAGGATTGGCTGGGTTTTGTTGTGGTGATAAATAACTTTCAAATGTCAGCAGCTTAATCCAACAAAAGTTTATTTTTTGCTGATGCTACATGTCCAACATGGGCCTGTAAAGGACTCGGCTCCACCAAGTCATTCACAAATCCAGGGTATCAGGAACTCTCTCATCTCGACACATGCTTCCAAGATCACTTCTTCAGGGTAGAAGCAAGCTGGAGGGCTTCCGCTGATAATCAAATGCTTTGGCCTGGAAGTGACACACAGTAACTACTTACAACAACAGACAAACCACATGGCCTGTCTAACTCAAGGGAGCCAAGCAGTACAGCCTCTACATGCCTGGGAGGAGAGGATGTCTGATTCTTTGTGAAACTAGTAGTGTCCACCACAGCACTAAGGATAATCAAATTTGAAATGAAGACTATGGAAAATCCCAAACGTCTGGCTGTTGTGCTTGAAGGACAAGCGTAGAACAAGTAGCTGACCTGTGATTTGTGGCGAGAGGCCTCCCTTCTAGCCCCTCCAGTTGCTATTTTGCAAAGGTGTCTTTTTGGCTACACAAACCCCTCGTGACCTCAGGGCAATCTCTTCCATGGTTCCTTGTTCACGAAGGCACCATTTTTAATAAACTCATGCATGTCCTTTTATCCAATAAAATGTCAATCTTAAATTACTAAGATAATTCATTCCTAAGGTTGAAATACTCCTTTTAATTTACTTTTTTTAATTAAGGGAGGTGTGGGGTTTGTGAGTCTTGGACCATTAGGAAGCATAAGTGTTCTGAGCCAAGACCAGGAGGCCATCCCTCGTCTGTGACAGTGTGGCGGAGCGAAGCTGCCAGTAATCCAGGGTGTCAAGGATGACAGCACAGCCCCATCTATTGTGACCACCAACCTGAATACATAACCAAGTGCATTGCCTCCCTCACACACATTCTTTCAAAGTGAAATTAACTTTATGGGGTGTGCAATTTAAAAATCTTTTTGGATAGTTTTATGTAATCTCCCAGGAGTTTTTAGACAAGTGACTTTTGGGCAGCTGTAAACTAGAGTTAGCATACATTTCTGGTCTTCCTGGAACTCCAAAGATCAAGGTCCTAAAGGTCATTCATTTAAGAAAGGATACATGCTCATGAGTGATCCCTTGATGGGGCCCAGTTAAAACGAGGAGAAAACTGACACAGGGATAGTTAAGAACCGAGACTTCAAATCCCAGCTGATTCTGGGTTTGCATCTTGGCTGTCCGGTTATGAGCTCGTGTGACTTTGGGTAAGTGCCTTAACAGCTTTAAGCTTTAATTTCCCATAGATGAGGATTAAAATAGTATTTGTCTTATATACTTGTGAGAATTAAATGAGGTGATGATACTTAGCATAGTGCCTGTCTCATACTAAGCAGTTGGAAAACTATTACTAGTTGCCGTTATCATTAATATTGTTCAGGGTAGCAAGCATGTACTGAGTGTGTTTCACAAACAGAACACTGTGTTAGACACAACAAGGTGCACTTGAGTCTCTGCCTTCAGAGATTTGTGAATGCATGCATATGTGTGTATGACAGAGAGAGAGAGAGAGAGAGAGGAAATTGGGAGATGTAAGAGTAGACAGAGAAAAAGCAGGATAGGAAAAATACAAGATAACAAAAAAAAATAGATAAGCTTTAATCATGGACTTACTCTGTAATAGCTACTTTGCATAGATAGACCTGTACATAACCAATCTCATTGAATGTTCACACAACCCTGTGAGTAAGCATTATTATTATTTTTATTTTACATTTGAAGAAAATAGCCTTAGAAAGATCAATATCAGCAGCGACTGACATGTAGAGCTGGGGAAGTGGAGGGAGGATTGGGCTGTGTGGTCCAGCTTGACTGGGCACAGGAGAGGACTGGCCAAGAGGTACATCATATAGCAGGTGCTCAAGGGGAGCCCTGTTCACCAGCATATGTAGTCATTGCCCACACAGAGTCCAAGGCCATCTCTAATTTTGGCCACACAGCCCTTAATAGTTCTGTTTGACTATGTCTTCAAGAGGCTGGAACACTAAAACACATACTCAGGATGTGCCGAAGCTCAGCTTCAAATCATGCAGCAAATCCAGGACGTGCCAGGAAACGGCAGCCAACTGCAAGCCAGCCCTGTGTGGGGTCACTGGTGAAAACGTCATGGTGATTCAAGGTTGACCACTAGGTGGAGCCCTGCTAGGCATGAAAACATACCTGAGGACAATGGTTGGAACCCAAACCAACCTCCCCATCCCTCCACTCCACAGAACAGAGAAGATTTTAGAACATGCATTTGTCTTTCCCACACTGCAAGGTCAAGACCATCGTGAATACCACAGTTTTTACTCTATCTTCCAGCCTCACTAATATGCTTTACTATGAGTTCAGAGAAAATATAAAAGCTGAAAAGTATAAGGAAACTTGGAAACTTACAGATTTTTCTAGACTTTTGCCCCATTAACACTTTGGGGGGAAAAAGCAATCTCCATGTAAAATCTCCATTAAAATAACCTTGTGGGCTTATCTGAAATTAGCACCTCCAGAATTCTTGTTCTGACTCTTGGTTTAGTTTACCTACTTGCACCTTGATCTTATACTTGATATGCTCCTCTCATCAGATAAGAAAAGAGTTGAAGCATTTCTGGATTGTAGACCAACCTTAATATTATTTGAAAATAGGAGTTGGGCTGGGGGTTTGGGTTTTTCCCTTTTTTATTTGTGTATGATTTAGTGTTCATCCTGCACTAGACACTAAAATGCATTGTTTAATTATCTGAGCTCAACACACCATTTTATAATTCATTAGTCAGTTGCTCTTTGCAGAAGCTTATTTCTTATGAAACAAAAGTGGGAATCATGCAACTGGACTATTTATCTCTCTTTAGGGGTTGGGGGTTAATATCTGATAGCTCATAACATCTTTATTATAATGCATTTATAATGATTTACTGGAATCATTCTATGGCTAAGTATCGAATGTCAAAGCCGAGATCTGGCATGAAATAAAATGCTGTATCCTTGGGTAGCTCTAGGGAAAAAAGGGCCTCAGCCAATATTTTCTGTGTAATTCTACAAACTGTAATAAGGGTAGGGGTAATTGCCTTAATGTCAATTAAGCTATTAATAATGCCCATCTTGTCATTCCTAAATATAGCAGTGTCTCAATCATACATTACTGTCCCCTGTTAAGGCTACACAGAAATGAGATCACAGCCTATGTCGATCAGGAAGTCTGTGTAGCAGCCAGTCGTAGCTCCTTTGCATAAGAGAAGGTTTGGAGGTTTAGTTACTTGTTTTTGATGGAAATTTTCTACTTAGACACGCATATATATTTGTATGGCAATAACTTGTCACAGAGACAAGAGGGCAGTGGTCCATCAGCAAATTTCAGCAGACAAAGCCAAGGGTAAAGGCGTATTTGGAACAGGGAGTAGGCGGAGATGAGCTGTAGGGTTTTGGTGAATGTAGAGGATGTCGCCAGCTCTCCCCAGTCAGCTCTAAATCAGGACGACTTATCTTACAGTGAAGAAACAGGACAAGACCCTTCTTTAGTTGGCACTTACAGTTCTCCTGGGCTAAGGTTCTGAGCAGCCACTTCCTTCTGCCCCCCCTTGTTGGCTGTCTTGGTGAAGTGAACTTCTACTTGATGATATTTAGAGCTCATTAATTTGTCCCAAGGAAGCTTATTGTATGGCAGTTTAATGACAGAAACCTGTTTTAATGCAAATGGACATGTAATCCCACTAAGCCACTCGGAAGGTATAAATTTAAGACAATTGCTAGGAACTGACATCAGAGTTTAATAAGATAGACGGCTAGTTCCTAGATCCCGGTACGCCCAGGGGACCCTGCTTGGACACCCAGCCCTGGTGGTTTTAGTGCAGGCTCCGGTTACCATGGCAATTAAAAAGGCGGTGGGGAGGGGCTCTGGTGGGGTGGGAGAGTGCAGGGAGGGAAGAGGCTGGGTGTGGAGAGGAAATGAAGGGTGAGTGGGTGTCTTCTCATTACTCCTCAGGGCACAAGGTCGAGTGAGCTATGACTGAGACCCAGAAGGCAGTTTTCTGTCCTGGCTTAGTATAAGTGCCTGATATCCAGGCAGATCCCCCAGAAAGAGCACAAAACCTTGCCCGGGACCCCACTTCTCCCAGCAGGTACAGGGGGAAGCCTGCTTCTTGGGGGCCGGGTGGCAAAGGGACAGAGGTGGGAATTGTTTGTGAATATTTGCCAGGTTATCATGCTGTTGGGTACTATATCATTCTCCAGCGGGCCCTGAATAAGGTTATTACGGGTGAAGTCATTTTTGTAATAAAGTTGGCTATAACTCTGGGTCATAAATCACGGGTTCTGGTACTAAAAAATTACTAACCAATGCCTCTGTTACCACATACTGTCCTCCTTTTAAATACTTTGATTTTACTACAAATCTTCCATTGACTGAGATGGGGGAAATATACACAATGAGCAAATGGTTCCTTCCGTCTGCGGCAGCAACCCTGCCGGCATCTGGGCCTCCCGGAATGATTTCCTGAGGTGTGATGTTATTTATGGTGTGCTTTCTCTATCAAAAAGGCAAACAGCATCCCAAGTGACCCCGGAGCATTTGCATCATTGCTTCTCTTGCTAATTGATTCATCCCCTGGCAGGGCCTGAGACACGGGCTGTTAGCTGGACACTCTCTCCCAGCTGCAGATCCTGTGGATTAAGGTGCATAATAAGCAAAGATGTTAATAAAATTGTTAAATGTCAAAACTGCAAAACCCACACCCATTCAGAGTTCATCAGCTCTTCTGGAATGATCTATAAAATACCATCTCCTCCCCTCGTCCTTTTCTCAGTCTAAACTTCATAACCTTTGTTAAGTAAGGAGATTAAGAACTGTTATTAACAACACTGATTGTTTAATTTCTTTCATAACTTCTTCCTTTCAAATAAGAGTCCAGCACAGAATGAAAAGGAATGTTATCATATGAAGTGCATTTCAGACGTAATAAAGCAGAAAGGAGAGGGTGGCCCCAGTGGCAGTTGTAAGAGGGACGAAGTGTGGATCTCTATAGCTCAGTGGCTGCAAAGCAGAAAATGAAGATTGTAAAAACGTCACATAAAGAAAAAATGCACAGTGGATTCGTTTTGCGATGCCCATAATTCAGTAATGCCTTTAAGTAGCTAGAAGAAATATAATAAATGTTTTTCCACAACATTGATCATACTGTATCAGAGGAAATATTAGTGTGCAGGGAGCCATGATTATACTGGTAGTAATTCTCGGTGCAGAAAACTAGTAGAAGATGGGACCCTTTATAGGCCCAACTTTTATTGGCTGCAGTTATTTACCTTTAAGAATACGCCTAATACATTGTCCTATAGCTAAATATTTTTGTGAAAATTCAAACCAGCACTATCAGTAAATCAGAAATCCTGCCACCATTTTATAGGATTTATATATATTTTTCCCTGCAGATGCTCTCATATGTTCCAGAATACAAAAACCAGCCAATTGACCATGTAAAAATTCTAGAAGGCCTGTAAAACAGATTCTTCTTCTGTATTCTGAACCTGGATAGGAGCAGACAGGTTTATGGCATGTGATTCCACCCAAATGCCACCTGTATATATAACATCTCTCTAAAGAAATTAAATGGATTATTAGATTATATACCACAGTAAAACTATACCTGGAGCCGTGGGCAAGGAGAGGAGATGTATGTTGTACAACTGCTATTTTTTTTTTTTTTTTTGGTCCTGAAACACTGAAGAAAGCTTTGCAAGGCAGACTTTTTCTTTAGGGAGGAAAGAAGGGATCCGATTCTTCATGCCAGCCTCTTGCTCCTCAGACTGGCAGGAGCTGGTAATGCGGTGGTCGTGGCAACGTTGGTGCAGGAGTCCTCTGCACGCTAAGGGAAAGTTTGACCTTCACTCTAGATGGGCTCTGGCTCGATTCCAGAAGTCATCCAATCAGTTCTAGGGTGCATGAGATTAGAGCTAGCCCAGCCAGTCTCCTGCAGCATTAAAGGGAGAGGTGAGACCTGGGCATGCTAATCCTCCATATTTTCTCGATAAAGCCCTGCTGTGAAGATGGCTAAGAGAAGCAGGAAGCCAGAGGAATATCCCAGTGAAGATACCCTGACAGCAGTGCGAGGAGGGCAGCATTCTTTTACTTCTGAATCTGCATAATCCAGCTTGCAGTTCAAAGCTCTTTAAAAGCAAACCCGCCTGGTTAGAGGCTGCAGATTCACCTGCTCTGTCTCAATGCGCCTCTCCCCTAACTCGCACTGACACAGACGGGAATCATTCCCCCAGTGAAAGAGGCCTTTCTCTTCTCTTTGTCCTGGGGCTCTTTGCCTGATGCAAATCACAGGTTTCACACACACAGGCTCCTTCAATCTAACACATTTTCTGTGTTTTTTTTTTTTTTATGGAGTTATATCTTGATTTTAGTACTTTCAATTGGAGTTGGGTAGGTGTTTGTTTGATTTTTTTTCTCCTCTATCGAGGAGGAAGTGAAAGAAGGCACCTCTAAGTTCTTTTCATCTTGAGAACCTTTTACAGAAGCAGGTGATTGAGGGGGCAAATCCTCCAATTTTAGGGATTCTAAGATTGAGAAACAGCCTGACGCAGATGACAGTTTGTCTGAAAGAGTGGCGCTTGGGAAGTCAGTAGGCAGTCACCTGGTGTGCTCAGTATCGACGCGGACATAAATTACTTGTAGACTGATATGACATCACAGGCTTCTGTTAGAGTTCCTCCCCAACATGGAGCAGGGGCATGCTTTTAAAGCATCTTGGTACATGTGCCCTGTTCTAGGTAACATGCAGCAGTAGCAATTGTTCTCAAAATTTTTTTAAGTGAAAAAAAATTTTTTTCTTATTAATTGCCTGGCAGTTGAAAAAGTATTAATCAAGAATTTATTTTGGAGGCTAATATCTCTGGATTGCCTCTTAGGTATATCATCGCATTAATGGCTCTATTGCCAAAACGTAATAAAGATCAATGATTAGTCATGCTCTTTCTTCTTTCCTTCATTCTTCTACCTTTCTTTTTTCCTTCCTTCCTCTCAGGTGTCCTCCCCTTTCCTCCTCTCCTTCTTTTCTTTCTCTTCTTTCTCCCTTTCTTCTTTTCCTTTTTCTTTCTTCCTTCTTTTTTTTTCATTCATCCTTTCCTTTCCTCTCCTTTATTCCCTTTTCCTTTTCTTCTTTTTCCTCTTCTTCTTTCTCTTCTTCTCCAAGGACTTAGAAAATATCTTAATGAACTTCTCAGAGCAATTCTACAACAATGAAAATGTTCAGGATCACGATGCCTTTCCTTGAGGTTTTTTTTTTTTTTTTT
>VBSM01001562.1:22225250-22487119 GCA_008086735.1 Cheirogaleus medius | reverse complement strand
TCGGCCTCCCAGAGTGCTAGGATTACAGGCGTGAGCCACCGCACCCGGCCTTTCCTTGAGTATTTAACAATGGAGTCAAGTGCTGTTTCCATTTCTGCTGTGTGTGCAAAGCATGCGCACCATCTCCTTTGCTTGTAAAAGTATCTAGTATGCTTGGGAGAGCCAGAGAGACCCTTGGAGAGTACACCTCATTGCAATTTTAGTAAAATTAACAGACTTTGGAAACTACTTAGTAAATAAACAGAGTATATTTTGATCTACTTGGCATCCAGCCTGAATTATTACATATTAGCAAGACAAAGAATACAGACAACATTGGACAACAGAGAATATTTGATTATAATACAAAATATTTTATGCATGAGATGCACTTGTAATTATCTCTACAACCGCTGGATGTCACTATTGCACACGTCTGGCTGTAAAAACTTCCTATCTAGAGAGATGATCTGAAACTGTTATTTTAAGAGCTGACAGTTACCTTGCTGTTGCTCTACCTTTTGATTGAATACATGCTATCATGCTAAGATGACTCTCTTCCCCACTTAGTGCAGCCATCCCAATTCTCAATTATGCCACTCTATTGGGAATTCTTCTAATTTACACAGAATTAGATTCCCCAAACACAATTATTTTCTTCACTATATTTAAAAGGCGTATGGTACTTTTACAACAATTCCCAACAATGTATATTAATTATAACTAGCACATTCTGGATACTACATGAATTGAAGTGAAAACATAACCATAAAATACTCTGCATTTATAGACTGTCCCCCCTCCCCAAATTGCTTACAACAGTTTCATATCTATTTGCTCATCTGTCTTCCCAGCATCCCTAGGGGGTTACCTGCTTTAATGCTTTTATGAGTCAAAGTTGACCTGTGAAATAAATTGAATGAAGTAATTATTTGCATTGGCATCCCAGGAGTAAAGCAAAAGCAAATATTGAAAGTGTGTTCCAGATGGCTAATTCCAGTTTGCATAAGTTACTAGTTGAAATTTTGGTAGTTCTAAGTTTTTTCAACTACTTAAAAAATTCCTTCATTCATGGACCCTTTAACTCTTCTTTTAAAAATTTGTTTAAAAAATCTGGACCATCTTGTGCAGCTGACATGATACAGAAATTAGATCTGGAAACTGCTCCAAACCCCCAAAAAGCCTGGCCCAGTTCAAGTGCTAGCTAGAGCAGGACCAGTGAAAAGACACGGGTGAACCAATTGGAAGAGTGGTTAGCTTTCTCTGCAGTTAGAAATGACCATGAGCTTCAATAGAGCTATTCAGTTGAGTCTCTTTCTTTTTACTAAAACCTTGGAGTTGTTTTCTTTAACTTCCTCGCGTGCCTTTGCTTTGGGGAAGCCAGAGCTGTTCCTGGAGGACTATTGGCCTGGATTTTAGCGGGGGAAGGGGAGGTGCTCTCTGTTCTAGTGAATTATCAGAGAGCTATGTTGCCTGCCATCTATGGGATGCTTTGATCCAAAATTTCAGTCATTGTTTCCACATTTAGGGGCTGGAATGAACATCAAAGAAGTGGGTGTACGGAATTTACTGAATGCCAAAGAAGTACAATAACATACAGAGGATATAAGCAAATCCCAGTGGCAAAATTTGCTGCCAATTCTTGCACATAATAGAGGCCCTAAAGTGACAGTCTATCTTTGACAAATGCATAATGATATCAATGCCAAGGGAAGGAACTAGCCTGCTGAAAGGTGAATAAAAGAGTTGGGAACAATTCAGTGGACTTACACATTTCCTCAGTGTGTTTTCACACAACAAGGAAAGCAGATGACACAAATGCATTAGGTAATCCTTGGACAGGGCTGCAAACTCACCAGCGGTTTTAAACTAACCTGGCTCTTTCACGATCCAGCTCTAAAGATGAGAATAAAATGTGATTAGAAATCATTCATCTTCAGGAGGAGAAAAAAAAAAAAAAGAAAGAAGTAAAGTGAAAATAGCTCTCTTGTTCTGTCTTGGATAGTTCCACATTTTAAAGCCCATATGTTGTTTGCTATAACTTCTTCGCCTCCCAGGGCCAATGCATTCCAAATGCTTCAGCTAGTGCATTGCATGGAGTCATCTACGAAGTTAGGGCTCATTTGTATCCACAGTCTTTGTTCAAATATGGATTAATTTTGGTTAATTTCAGTGGATGCACATAAAGTAAAATGCACAGAACTGAAACCACTGAAATCAGGCCATTGTATGATCATCTAAAAATCTACTTTTCAAGCTCCTTTAAGTTTTATTTTTGAAATAAAAACAGTAAAATGACTGTAAAAAGTTTCCAAAAGCGATGACATTATGAACAATTGCTAACCAAGGCTATTCCCAGAATGAGTGAGCAAATTTGGATATAATTCTAGAAAAGTTAACTGCCCTGCGGTGCCAGCTATAAATATTTCATTCAGAAGGCGATTTGATAAGGGTCCTGTGGAATGCGGCTCTTGCCTCCAGGGCCGGGTATCCATGTGGATGCACGTTATGCTGTAGTCACTGGGTCGTATTAGAGGGCAAAGGCAGATTCCTGTCTTCAAGCTTCAATCTTTATACTATAGAGATGACTGTGTAAGGCCTTTTGTGGGCTGTTTAACAAACCAGATCAGGTGTGGCTGTTTAGAGGAAGGAGATTCAAAAATGCCTTAGTACATGGAAACAGCCCACTGGGTTCATGAGCACAGTCTGGTAGTAAATCAGGTACAAGCAAAATCAAGATGTGTGTGTTTATTTGAAACCCTACTTAGTTGAGCAAGAAATGATGCCAGCTGCAAATAGAGCCAGCATGTGTGTCTTTGGCTTTAGACAATCAGAGCAGATTTGCTTATATACACCAAAATTGTTTCCAACACAGCCCCCGCAGTTCTTCAGTGCTTCTTACAAAATTTCTTCTATGGCCTTGCACTGCATAATAAAGGAGCTCTTGGTAGAATCCAGCTCTGTTTATTGTGCATGTTAAGTAAATGCAATGATTTTCATTATTTCAAGCTCTATAATGAAATGACTGAGTGCCCAGCAACATTAGATAATGGACAAACAACCATTCAACTGGCTGGATGAACCATGGCTTTCTGGCATTAAAAGTATAATATTTATGACTTAATTTAATCATAGAAGAAAATATTGAGTAGGTGACTGAGTAAAATGATGACTGTGTATTATATTTTTGCCATGCAGCTGGATAAACATATTCAACAACAGACCTTGGCAAGAACTGCAAAGATGCTCTTGACAATGGCATGAATAAATATTAGGTGCTGTCTAGAATTCACTGCATTTGGGGTCTTGAGCAAAGCCAGGTGAGTTTTAGCAAGAAAGTATAGCAGAAACCATTTATGTACACTGGGATCATGTAAACGTTGGAGTCTTTTGCTGCGGCCCAGGAGTTGCTCTCATACTCATTTTTATCAACATCACTGAGGGATTTTCTAAGTCGTTATCTTTGTTTGCTATTCTAGAAGTGCATTTTGCCATAAGACTCAGGTTTTAGGAAGCTCAAGGTAAATTTTTCAATGACGTGAACTTGGAGAGAAAAGAAATGCTTTCTCTAGGCAACAGAGAGCTGACAAAACAAGATTATATTTTGTAACAACCAAATCCAATCTATGTAATATGGTAAATTAAAAAATTATTTTGAATTGCTTTTTGAATTTCTTTAGAGTACATGATTTCTGATTCTAAGAAGGACCATAAGAGAAAACACTATTTAGAAGATATTTCAAAGAGTGAAGATTCAGCAAGATTGATGGTCACTTAATGAAGGACTTGTATGGAGGGCAAAGAGAATCAGTGTACGAAAGAGTATTACAGAAATACGTCCTTATAGGGTTTTTTTTCCCTCCTCAGGACTGTCATTTTACCAATAAAGAAAATTTCTTATTAAGGTCTTTGTTTTTGATTTTTTTTTTTTTTTTTTGAAGCACACACAGTCTCTAGAACAACAGGAGAAGCAGGAAGAGGAGGAGGAGGAAGAACAAGAACAACAGCTGTGGTCTCTGAGCCACAGTGTATGTGCCATGGGCTTCTGCTAAATCAGTGAATTTCTTATATTATTCTCTATTTTGGGGTTTCTCTATTTTATTAATAGCATTAAAATATGAGGAGAGGATGCATTAGAGAGGTTAGCAGGGCCTACTGGAAAAAAACACCCATGTTGGCATGAGTATTCTGGATTCTAGTCTAAGCTATATGACCTTGGGCAAGTCACTTTGCCTCTCTGAACTTCAGTTTTCAATTTGTAAATTACAATAACATCTGTTTGTCTATCTCTAGGAGTGTGATTGTGCAAGGAAAACTAGATAATTGATCTAAAGCAGTGGTCCCCAACCTTTTTGGCACCAGGGACTGGTTTCATGGAAGACAATTTTTCCACTGGGGAGGGAGGGAGGGTTGAGCTCTGGGGCAGGCAGAGCTGGGCAGGAGGTGGAGCACTGCAGACCGGTTCCCAACAGGCCACTTGGACCTAACCAGTCAGTGCTTAGGGGATGGGGCCGCAGATCTAAAGCATTAGTTTCTTTTATTATTAAACTACTTAAACTACAATGCATTTAATTTGAACTGCTTTGTTCCAGAAAGAATTTTAGTTGCACTTAGGGAAGTTAAAATGGAAATTTAATATTTTACTATGACTACTTTTACTAATACTACCTAATATATTAAAGCAAATATAGTGACCCACAAGCTTAATTTATCTTATTTTCTTTTGAAGAAACCTCTCAAAATCATTATTTTTAAAAGGAAATCTAGCTCACCTACCAACTACTCTGTCTTCCTGGTATCCTTCTTAATTGGACACATTCCACTTCAAGGATTATTTAACAAATAAATGTCTGGAGTGCCTGAACCAGGCAGTGGAGATAGAAGTCGCAGGAGGGGTGTTTTGGAGGTAAAATTGTCATGACTTGGTGATGGGTTGGATATGGGAAAGTGAGAGAGACAGGGTATCAAAGATGACTCCCAAATTTCTTATTATATAGAGAATAGAAGAAGGAAAAGATCTGAAGGAATAATCAGGAATTCAGTTTTTGGATAAGTCCAATTTGAGATGACTGTTAAATATCCAAAAGAAAGAATCCACGAAAAGACCATAAAGGCAGCTACAATGGCAACAGAGCACTGGGCTTGAAGGCAAAGGACTTCAGTTAGGTCCTGATTCTGTGTGACCCCGGGCAGAGACTTATTCTTCCTGAGTTTTGGTTTCTTCATCAGTAAGATGGACATATTAATATTTATCTTATCAACTTGTTGAGAAGATAAAATAACAATTTTGAAGGTATTTTATAAGGAGCTACTCTACTGCCTATTGCGATAGAGACATAAGAAATAGCACACAAAGAAGCAAGTTGGGCCCTCTCTTTCTTCTGGTCCCAGATGCTTTGGGAACCTTGGGCTATGGTGTAGACATGGCCACATCCAAGAACCACATTGTGCACAACTAGTTTTGAAAATGAAACAGAAATGGCATCAAGAAACCCCTATCCCAAAGATGTGACTCTCTTAAGCAAGTGGGCCCTGAGTTCCTGAGGATCACATGCTTTGCCAGGAAGCACAAGATGGGTCTGAAAAAGATGCAGGCCAACAGCACCAAGGCCAAGGCAAGATCCAAGGCTATCAAGGGCCTCATAAAGCCCATGGAGGTCAAACCCAAGATCCCAAAGGGTGTCAGCTGCAAACTCAATTAACCTGCTTAGGTGGCCCGCCCCAAACTCAGGAAGTGTGTTGATGCCTGCATCCCCAAGAGTTTCAGGCTCTGCTGGTTAAAGTCCAAGGCCACAGCTCAAACAAAGGCCCAGGCTGTGGCTGTGGCTCCAGCTCAGGCTCCCAAATGTCCCCAGGCCTCCACCAAGGCTCCAGAGTAGAGGCCTCTGCCTGCCAGTGTGGGTGGAAGGATTGGTGTGACCCCGGAGCTGCTATCTGCATGGGGCTGGTGACTTCCTGTGCTATTTATACAAATAAACCTGAGGCAGGAAAGGAAGAAAGGAAGGAAGGGAGGGAGGAAGGTAGGTAGGTAGATAGGAAGGGAGGAAGAAGTTGGCACTTTCTCTCCTGGAAATATCTCCGCTAAACAGCAGATGTCCTTCTCTTCTCAGCTTTTCACTCACTCACCTTGTGTCTTTCACTGCTTTGCCTCAGCCCTCTTCTCCTTCTGATTCTCTACCTTTAGGAGGAGGCCCTCAACTATGAGCTCATCTGGAAGGGTACATAGGGTTAATGTGGAGGAGGCGCTACCAAGATTCATGCTTGATTAGGGTAAAGCTCCTGAGGGCTGGAATCATGGCTCTGAAATGTTATGGGCTTCCAGTGCATATGAACTGATTGGGATTTAGCATTATCATTTTACTGCTAGGTTTTAAATTTGTGGGAAGAAAAGGAGATTTTAGTCAATTGGGAGGAAACATCTCCTTCCCTGATTACACGGGTTTGGAACCATCCCCTATGCCCACAGAGTCAAGCACCAGCTTGTTCATAGGACCTGAGGAGGGACAAAGGCTACGGAAAGGTGAGGTAAGAGCTATTCCCCTCAACCAATCACCATTCATGTTTCCCCAGAGGGAACTCCTTCATCTTTCCCTACATCCATACACTGAAAAATCTGTGTGTGATTAACTTTTATCTGACCGCCCCACACCAAGGTGAGAATTGGGCTGCCAACAGTAGTGGGAGTAACTCTTGCTATTGGAGAGATTGTGGGAGCGGCAGAGAATAGCTCCCCTTATGAAGAGTCTAAGAAGGCTCATTCGTAGAGGAATAAGGTGAATAGACCCCCTATTGTATTATTAAATATAGACTTTATAAAATTCAAACATTTTTTTAGACCCAAACTTTTGAGACAAGGAGCTCAGGAATATCTGAAATGCTACTTGGTCTTATAGTCTATTTGGGGGAAGTAGAGTAGTAGATAAAAGACTTGGTCTTGGATAATGTCTCTATGTGGTGATGCAAGTTTTGTTGTATTGTCTTTGCTTCTTACATACCTTTTGTCTCTGTTTCAGGCCTGAGAATTTCCAGATGTACCAACAAAATGAAAACATAAGGCAAACTGTTTCCGTATTTTCCGAAATCTAATGCTGTTTCTGTACTACTAATTTTTCCAGATATTCTCTATGACCAATATCTGGACACAAAACTGTTATTTCCTGCATATTAAATTTCCATTCTTTTATTACTGTCTTTGGTACATTTGGCATATCTGGTATATCTAGTATGTCTGGCATGATGTCTTAAAATACCCTAATAAAGGATCAGTCATTAGTAAATTTTCGTGGCTATACAAAAAAATCACTGTGAACAGACTTGATGCTATATATTCTGGTGTACATATGTAGGTTAGAATATGTATCACTTCAAAGAGAGAGGAAGACAATTTGGTGACTTGTATATGTAAAGCATTTAGGACAGTACCTGGATCATGGTAAGTCTTATATGGTCTTAAATATTGCTTCTACTACCACCACGGCTACTACTTCTGCCACTACACTGCTTAGTATTGAAAGGCCTACAAGTAATGTTGCAACTAGGGGTCAGCTGAGCTGGTTCTGTTAGATCTGCCTACTTTTGGCACGAACCTAACAGATGTGCAATAGATTAGATGTCCTCTTTTTACCATTGAGTGCCCACCCCTTTGGGAAGGCCATCTCTCTGGGTCCATATTTTTGCCACTGGCTGTCCCTTTGGAACTGTCAGAGTGTCAAGGTGAAGCCCTGGGATGTGGCACGCTCCACACCAACACTCTATAGCAGTGCTTCTCAAACTACCTCTGGTGAAGGATCAGTTCTTTCTTGTAAATTTCCAATCTGTCCCGGACTGATATTTGGCAAAGTGTAATAAAAAGTAACTTAAAGGGAAATAAAAAGAAACAATATGTATAAAATTCAAGTCCCTTTTTAAATTTTAAGATTCAACAAACATAAACGTATGCTGCCAAATGGCTCTCAACAGTTCTAAATGCTACCTCTCAATTCCGCACTTATCTCCAAACAGTAACCAACAGATGACAGACTGTGGGCCTCACTTTGGGTAGCCGAGTCATAAATGACAGTGATGAAGCCAAAGGTCTGTCGTTTCCATACTGTTTTCCTTCCATAGAGCTCCAAGGGCTCTCATGAAAGCCGGCAACGCTATGGTCAGCAGGCCTCAGCCCCAGATTGAGGTGGTCGAAATCCCCCGGTGTGAAGCTAGTACATCAGAGGTGACTGAGAGAGGCCACCAGTGGATGCTACTTTGTGCTCTGGCTGCTGGCCATTCTCCCAGCCAGGAATTCACACACAGCTAAGCAGTAGGCTGTTGAGTGCAGATGCACAGGTGTGAAAACAGTTTGTGATAGGCAGGTTTATGGCAAATAAACACATTGTATGATATACTGTAATCAACTATATAAACAACTTTAAAATTGTCTATACTTCATATTTCCAGCATTTGGTTTTGTTAATCATATGTCTTCCTGACAGCAATTAAATAACCTTGAGAGAAAATGTACACCTGCTGTCTCCCCTGGGGAAGCTACATCTCTTTTGTGAATGACATAAGTTCTTCATAAAACATAACTGAAGATAGGAGAATTGAATTGGGAGATATGTCTCCTTTCTCTCTTGTTTTATCTCTAGTCGAACTGGAGTGCATGGTTTAATCTAGCTAATCTCTTTCTGGATCCCTATTCTGAGACTGGATTTAGACCAAAGTATTTCCCCGAGAAGCAGACTGGAGACAACGGATAATAAATGAGGTGGTGACGAGTGCCACACAGGTGGGGAAGGTACCACCACACAAGCTCCCCTGGCCTGCGCCGACCCCAGCACACGCGTTTCTGATTTCTACAGCAGACCCTGTGTACTTCCAGGAATGCCACACTGGTCCTGCTCCCCTTAAAATAAAACCAAACGTAACCAGTTTGTTCGCTTGACTCAGGATCCAAACAAGGTCCATTCATTAGGATTGGTTAATTTAAAAGTCTCCGTTGATTTGCAGGTTTCCGGGGCTCCCAAGTGAGGTCGCAGGCCGTCCCCCCAACCCCGCCCACCCCAGCGCTGTCGCCCCCACGTGGTGCTTCTGGCTGAGGCCCCCCACCACTGCAGCACCGGCTCGACGAGGCCAAGTTCAGGGTGTTCGTGCACTGGGGCGTGTTCTCGGTGCCCGCCTGGGGCAGCGAGTGGCTCTGGTGGCACTGGAGGGGCCCGGGGCAGCTCAGTACCAGCGCCTCATGCGCTGCAGCTACACACCCGGCTTCAGCCGCGCCCACTTCGGGCAGCAGTTCCCCGCGCTTCTTCCGCCCAGACCCACTAGTGGGCCGATCTCTTCCAGGCCGCAGGGCCCAAGAACGCAGTCCTGACTGATGACAGAGTGTCACCAGGCTGCACAGACTGGCCGAGTCCCGCGCCTTGGAACTGGACCGCTAAGGACCTGGGGCCCCAATGCGATTTGGTTGGTCAGAACAGCTGTCCGGAGGAGGAACACACGCTATGGACTCTGCTACTCCCTCTTCCTATGGTTCCACCCACTCTACCTACTGGACAAGAAAAATGGCTTCAAAATATAGCATTTTATTAGTATCAGTGTGAAAACAAATCCAGGGCTATATTACCTTGTTAACAGGCACAAACCTGATCTGATTTGGTCTGATGGAGCGTGGGAATGTCCTGATATTTATTGGAACTCTATAGATTTTCTTTCTGGGCTCTACGATGATAGCCCAGTCAAGGAAGTGGTGGCAATAAATGACCAGTGGGGTCGAAATGCTCCCGTCACCGTGAAGGATACCACGACTGTCAAGATAAACTTAAGTCTGGGAGGTTGCCAGACCACAAGTGGGAGATGTCACCACTGACAAGAAACCCTGGGGTTATCATCAGGACATGGCGATGTCTGACTTTGCAAGCACATCTGAAAGCATTCTGGCGCTGGTTCAGACATTAAGTTTGGCAAACAACTCTCTTCTCAACATTGGACTCGCTAATGATGGACTGATTGTTCCCATCTTTCAAGAAAGGCTTCTTACTGTTGGGAAGTGGCTGAGCATCCAGGGATAGACTGTCCAGGCCTTTAAACCATGGAGGGTGTGATCAGAAAAGAACATGGTATCTGTGTGGCATACCTCCAATGGATCAGCTGTTTATGCCATTTTACTGCACTGGTCACATAATGGAACCTTAAACCTTGCTTCCCCCGTAACTACCTCAACTACAAAGGTAACAGTGTGGGAATCCAAGAGGATCTGAAGTGATCCACAGGTCTGGGTAGAGGTCTTCCCGTTTCTCTGCCCCAGTTCCACCCTCTGCTCTCCCAGTAGAGTTTGCTTGGCCTGTAAAGCTGACAGGAGTGGACTGATCCTTGGAGTTCAAGAGGAAAGGGACGCTGACTGCTGTTTGCTGCTTTGATTTGCCTCTTATAACACCATCACTGTAAGAAACTAACTACTCTGCCCCATCCAGAGATGGCTTTTTAAACAAAGGAAGAGAGTACATTTCCCTGTCTCAATGGACCAAAGGTGTGAGATCCATTGCTAGCATACCTCTCTCTGGTCAGCAAAAGAAGGCACTGAACAGTTAAGCTCCAAGTTCATCCATTCTTAACTTTGGAAATTATCTACAATGGAAATGTCCCTGTCTTCTCTGGGTTTGATAACCTACTTGCTCATTCAGTGACTTTGATAAAGAATAAACCAAGTCATCTCCTCTCAAGTCAGCTTTTGGGAGGAGATGGAAAGGGTTTGGCAAGCATAACCACACACTTTATTTAGCATCGGTTGTCTCCAACACACTGCTCCCTACCCCCTAAAGTGCAGGAGAGCCTAGAGGGGAAGAAAAAAGCTTGCTGGGTTGCTAATGGTCAATTCTTCAGAGTTCCCAAAGCAAACTAAGAGCTCTGAAAGCCAGTCTATTTACAGTGATATTATTAAGAAAATGAATGTGATTCTTCCCTGCTTTTAAAAATATGATCAAATAAATAAGTTTGTATGCTAAATAAATTTATAGCTTTCTCTACCATATCCCCTGCCTTGAAATTTGTTTTTTTTGTTATGGTTGAAGAAACTGGTGTTCCTAGAATTTCCTGTAGTTTGGAGTTTGCTGATTGTGTCCTTGTGATGTTGTTTAATGTGTTCCTTTATCATTGTAAGCCGTAAATTGGTTGTTAGATTTAGAAGCTTGACAGATTCAAGTTCAATAGTTTTGTCAAGAATATTTCATCCGTGGTGTTCTGCATGTCTGTTAGGAGGTGCATAATGTCTAATTGCCTCTCTTTGGTGATGTTAGCAGCCATTCATTGGTGATCATTGTCCAGAGCCCTTAATTCATTAGAAGGTTGCAAAATGGTGATATCCTAATTCTATCATTGCTTATTCATTTATTAGCTGGAAATATTTTCTAAAGAGGAAGTTACCCTTGACTCTGATTCCTCTGAGATCAGATTTTTAGCGCAATGAATTGGTTCCCTAACATTCTTTAAAGATGATTAATGAGTTTAGATTTTGGGTATCATATTGAATTTATGGATTTAAATATACTTGATATGTTTCAATTCATTTCATTTATCATCCTACTGATGCTCAAAATATCCCATCTTTGGCTAGTGGGATCCTCTTTAAGCTGATCTGAATCCTTTAGATAGAACCCTAGTAGTTTTTCATAGCTTCCTTGCTACCTGCTATGACAAGATATTCCAGACTCATTTAACAAACTCAGACCTGGAATCAGCCATCTTTTCAAGAGGCCTTGTTCCTTCTGGGGGGAAACAGTGTTTAGAGACACAATCAGGGTTCCAGGGATGCCCATTGTTATTAGGTTGACTATTGTTTCTCAGCCTTTTCAGTAGACAGAACTAGAAAATGTGTGCTTTTAAAACATAGAACACATTATGAATTAGTATTACTACTTCAGATTTATTTTCAGAACTACAAGATTATAAGAACTCATTGATCTTATTATAGCTATATCTGCTCTCACCCAAACTGAAATATCACAGCTCTCAATGACACCAATGTATATACATTTTTGCTTTATCCTACATGACATACAGTTTCAGAATACTAATACCAATACTGCCATAAGAACACAATTCCTGAATCAATAGATACAAACAAAACCAGTTAGAAGATATAATGAAATAAAAGACTACATGTCTGATAAAACAAAACACCTCAGTGTAAATTTAATAAGAAATGTCCAATATCCACATAAACTTATAAACATAAAAATTATAAACACTCATGAAGATACAAAATTAGACTTAAAACAATTGGAAAGGTAAACCATGTCCACAGAAAAAACTCAACACCATAAATATCTTAGTTATTTCTATGTTTATGTAAACATTTAATGGAATCCCCATAAAAAGGTCACCAGGTTTTCTCCTAGAGCTAGATAAATTGATTGTATAATCTGTTTGGAAGCATAAACATGCAAAAATAGTTAGGAAATCCCTCAAAAACAATGATATAATATTAAAACATATCACAAACCTCTAAAATTAAAATAGTTTGGTATTAATGAATGAATAAGCAGATGAATGGAAAAAAATAGAAAATTTAGAATTAGACCTAATTGCATATGAAGATTTAATGTATGATAAAAGTGGCATCTCTAATTACTAAGGAAAAATGGACTTTTTAATAAGATGTGTTAAGATAGCTGGATAGCTATATGCAAAAAGATAAAATGAAGCCATTCCTTCTACTGCATGCCAGGACAAATTCTAAATGGATGAGAAATTTATGTTTAAAAGATAAAACATATAAAAATGCTAAGGGAAAAAAACCTGGGTGAATTAATCTACAACCTGGAATGGGAATAACTCTCTAGATTACACCTTAAAATCCAAAAGGAAAAAGTAAAAGAATTGGCACTTACGATTACATGAAAACAAATGTTTGGTATTTAATGTATTTGGTATTTAACATGAGTTACCTTAAGTCCACTTTGCAGATGAGAAAACTGAGACGTAGAGAAATTAAATATCTTGCCCAAATTTACACAGTAAATGGCAGAGACGGAATTTGAACATACCACAGTTGCAACACATTGCACACTGAGCCACACAGGCTTCTGTTCACTCTAAGGATACCAAGTAAAATAAAAAATAACCATTTTCCAGACTCCACTCACAATTTAGGAATAAGATCTTGCCAGTATTGCTAGGCTAGTTCCCATTGGTTTGATATAGACGTAATGTAGAAGAAGAGTGGCAGGAGAGCTTTAAAAGGCACGGGACTCTGGGGAGAAAGAGAGACTTTGGTATATTTTGCAGATAGAACTGAAATACAGTATGACAACATGGAATTTTATACCTTTTAATTTTATTCTCTTGTTAAGAGTTTCCTTGTGATATCACAGCAGCACTCTCATCTAATTCTTGCTCATATACAATGAAACATCATATCAACCCTAAGAATCCAGTTTTAAACACATGAAGGTTGAAAAAATTTTCAGATCTTTTAATTTATTATCAGCAGAGACAGTGGCTTGACTAAGTTATTTTAATAGGAACAATTCAACTGGTTGTTGGGTTCATAAAGTCAGAAGGTGCCAACTGATTGAAGACTTCGCTTCTCAGCTGGTGTTTGGTGTTCACGCAAACTAAACTAACCTTTACTTCCTGCCCTTCCCATTAATTTGTTCACGTTTTAATTGTTCAGTTCCTTGCAAGTTATCTCATGCCTAGGCAACAAATACTGAATTTCTCTTTGTGTTCCCTTAAGAAAACTTTGAAAGCCAATGATGCTTTTTCTCCATTAGGGGCATGGTAATTATTGACTTGTAAAAGCAATGCATTCCGCTCATTGATTTCACAGAGATTTATTAAGCACCTACTAATGTGCCAGGCGTTGTTCTTGGTGTTAGATATACAGGGAGGACAAGGCAGACAAGTTTTTGCTCTTGAGGATCTTACATTCTATGGGAGGAGACAGAGGAAAAGCAAAGAACAGCCAAAAAGCCAGATAATATCACAGAATGATTTATCCAATGAATAAAACATTAAATGCAGTGATGTGATCTGGACTGGGGTAGGGAACTTCCTTAGCTTGGATGATCAGAGAAGTCTCTGACTAAGATTTGAGCCACACGAAGAGCCAAGGGAGGGTGATATTTAGGGCTAGGCAGAAGTAACAAGTGCAAAGGTCCTGAGGCAGGAAAGCACGTGGTGTGTAAGAAGAAGAGAAAGAGCACAGTAGCTGGAGAAATGTGAACTATACTGAAATATAACTGACCTCAAAGTATTGGAGGATTTGCTTGTTTGTTAGTTTATTCATTTACACTCTATCTTGTTCCAAAAAGGATTGAAAATCGCTCTTTGAATGCTGTTGTTTCTTGGAGTGCCTACAGATTTGAGAAAAATAAAAGTGAGTTCTCTAGCAGGTAAAGTTCAACAAATATCTGAGATAGGGAATTAGGACAATCCATGCAGGATGCTTATTTTTTTTTTTTTTTAAAGACTCACACACCTTGAAATGTCATTTAAGAAATTATTTTTAAAGAAAATTATTGCACTGAATTTAATTTCAAATCAACAGACTTACTATATTCTCTAATTAATTATGGCACATGCTATTTACCAAACTCCTGTTAAAAACAAATTTCTTTTGTACACATTACAAAGAAATGTTACATAAAATTAAGCACCAAGTAATGACTTTAATTTGCGGTTGGTTAATAATACACAGATGATCAAGCGGCTGTAAAGGAAGTCGCTTGGGACATTAACAGATATGCTGGCACAGAGGAATTGGAAACAGGCAGACTGTGAGGCGGTTGGGCTCAGCTCTGGGTGGGAAGAAAGAGGACTCAACATTTGATTTGGACATTGGATGCTTTGGCTTCCAGTAATAGGCAGAAACCTGATGAAGTCCTTTGCCCAGAGAAGTCCTAATGACTTTGAGGTTTTTCAAATGGTTTGTTAATTATTTTTTACTTCTTGCCCAGCAAAAAGGTTTTACAAAACTGAATGGAATTTCTATTTAACATGAGATTTACTGAACGACCTTGACTCAGATGTTCCTCTTTCCAGCTTTGCAAGAAGCTAAAATTGTCCCCAAGTTCTATGAACCAATTTACTCAGCTAATTTTTTGGCACTTAATGATCCCAAGCTAAGACACTCAGACTTTACTTTTCTGAAAATGAAAATAAAATAGAGTAAAGCCCTAATATTTGAAGGAAACCAATGTTACATCTTTCTGAAAGTCTTCAAGTTACATAAGCAACCATACAAACAGATACAAAAAATGATAATTCTTGATCCCAGACTGTAGAGAATGGGTTGGAAAACCAACAGCCCAGTGAATTTGTGATTAAAGTTTGTTTAAACTGCAAAAAAGGAGAAATGGAAAGTTGTTAGGAGACTGAAAATGGTTCACCTTTGTCTTACAGAGCATTTTTCTAATATTTCTCAATTTTCCTCGCTCCCATCTGAAAGCCAGAGTGGGGCAGGGAAGTGGGTTGGCACAATGAAAGATTCCTAGTGTCTAGCCTCAGGATAGGACTTCGGTGCTCTGAGAAGTAGAGACTCCTGAAGGTCATTCAGGTCTCCTGAGCACTCACTCATTTGCAGTGTGGCTCTTATTGGTCATTTCACGTGTCCACGTGCCTCCTTTGCTTTGTGGATGAAATGGGTATCAAAGAACTATATACTTCATGGTAACATTTTAGCTCCTTAAACAGGTGACAAACATCTCTGGTGTGTCTATTTTGAAGATTACATCCATGCCATCACCACTTCTCTCAGGCATCTAGGGCTGGTCTCTGTTTCCCAAGGAAGCCAGGTTTAGTCGTTCCTACCATTCTTACAGATTATGGAGCTGGATGGGGCTGGGGAAGTCTGAACGACTTAATCCAAGAATAAAGGTTCACCGTAGTCCGTACCAGGCTCTGGGGCACCAGGATAATAACACACACATGCACCATTATGGGACTGGTGATGAGCTGAAGATCAAAACGAAATTAGAAGAAAAGCCTCAAAAAAGGGTTAATCAACGACTCCAAGGCAAGGTCATGCTGTGCTTATGTTTTTTGCAAATATTGACTTTGAAGAATTAAACATGTGGCTGAAAACGATGTCATTGTCCCTGTGAAAGAAAATTTCTATGTGACTGTTTCAGACCAAAGGGAATGCAGAACAATAGAGGCAAGGAGGGGCCCAAACACAGTGTTGTAACCCTCCTCACCTGCAGGAAGGGACAAGCGCTGTCATGACAGTGCTGTTTTTGTTTGTTTAACCTCTGCTGTATCACCAGCAATGAGTACATTTCTCTCTCTCTCTCTCTCTCTCTCTCTGTCACACACACACTATATAATTATGCACACACACTACACACATGCATATATAAACACATATATAAACACACATAATTTGAGCTTGAAGGAGAAGAGTAGGGTTAACAGAAAAGGACCTCTGTTTTTTTTGCTTCCTTTGAATTCACAAAGCCATAACACTTCTCCAGAAATATTTTGGGACAGAGAGAGAAGTCTGAACACAGGAGAGTTAGAAATGGGGGGTTAGAGAGAGAGGAAGTCCAGACAATTCAAACAGCATGGAATACCAGTCAGAGAAAGAAGGAATAATTTCTTTAAAGATAAGATGGAATCAGTTCTGGAAGCCAGGGATCCCTCACTGGGTAAGTCATGACTGTTTCAAACAAAATCAGCTTGGAGCTGACCAAGAAGCCAAGTGGCACTGCTTTGATGTGAAATATTTGTACACATTATCCCACAATATGAGGCATGGAGGAATTCTTCCAAATAAATTTATTAGAGCAAAACTGTCTCGGGCAAAAATAGCTCCTTCAGTATTTTTGTGACTACATTTGATGATGTGTTTACCAATCACTTTAAGTTTGGGTTTGAGCATTGTGGTAGATTAGATTATTGTTTGGCAAATATTCAATCCCTGTTTCCCCCAACCCCACCCTATGTACCTCCATGGAGGAGTGTTCATCCTGCCCCACTGGTGTGGGGTTTGGCCACGTGACACAGGTTTGTCCTGTGTGATATAGTGGACCTGACACGGGCAGAGCCTGGAAACGTGCTTGTGCAGTTGGGCTGGCCCTTCTGGTGCTTCTGCCATGAGAAGGAAACGTGGCTAGCCTGGTGGTCTACAGGAGGGGGAAGAAAACACAAAGAGCAGATCTGCACCCAAGCTGCAGCTTGAAATCAAGTCCAGCTGAACTGAGCCTGGACCAGCCACACCCAAATACAAGAAGGAGAATACATGATTATTCCTTTAAGCCACCAAGTTTGTGGGCTGGTTTGTTGTGTAACATTACTGTGGCTGCAGCTGAACTGATGCCAGCAGAACTGCTGAATGAACAAGTTAAGGAGGCCAGGAAGGCTCGTTGTGTCGTGTTTATAAGGCACAGTGAGTGAGGGGCGGCCAGAGTCCTGAATGGTAGGGGTACCATATGGGGAACCACCTCTGTACCAGGTAGCAGAATGCTCTTGCTGAGCACAGATCAAGGGTCAGAATTTGGCTGCTGTGGAGCAGGGTAGAGTAGGGACTATTCTGTATACAGCTTTGTATGAGTCAATATCCATGAGAGCTCTTGTTTTTGAAGCAGGGAGAGTGTGATGGTGTTGTTGTTGTTGGCAGTGGTGGTTTCTTTGTTTTTGTTTGTTTTGCATAGTTTTGAGAGGGGCACACAGACATGGAGGATTGAAGACATGGTCTAGCCTCTTTCTGCAACTGATCCCTGCACTGGGTTATTACCTGACGGGAAGAGAGGTAAGGGCCAGAAGCTGAAGGAGTTATTTTCACGAGAGACTTTGTCACCTGGACCCCAAAGTAGCCACTCTTGTGCACACCAAAGTATGGCACAGAACTAGGGTGAAGACCATTCTCTCCTACTTCTTTAAGGTAACAAGACAGCACTGGCTCCTTTAAGATTGGGGAGCTAGGGAGATGTCACCTGTTTAAAAAAAACTGTGTTCTCACCATGGTAATCCAGCTGTTACTACAGTGAATTTCCCTCCAGCCTGGCGTGACTGGAAGATCCAGGAGAGGAAGTTGTGGGGTTGCCTGGGGGCCTGACGCTGACTGACAGCTGTGTGAGGAGATCAGACACTCCTTGGGGACTCCCAGGAATAGACTGGGAGGATTTGGCAGGGAGACTGAAGAAGGGTGGAGACAAGAGAAAGAAACTTGAGATAACAATGTCACTGGGAACTCATTTGAATGCACATGCTGATGAGGCCACAGAGACATTCCAGTTACTTTATGCATGTGGTTGAAAGCCAATTGTGGTTGGCTCAATTCCCATTGTCAATACCCATGAAACTCTCTTGATGATTCTGGGGGTGAGGGAGGGATGGACATGTCACTCTTCAATTGTATATTACCCCAACAGATGACCTAGCCCTATCAGAAGAAGATCACCACCAAGATATCACCTCTGTGAAAATCCCACTGCATCACTTCAGAATGAAAACTCACAGGCTCATAACAATGTTGCCAATATATGTTGAAGAGCGTTGCCAATGATGTGTGATTGCTCAAGAGAAGTAGATATGTGTTAAGAAAGAAAAAAGAAGGAAGGAAGGAAGGGAGGAAGGGAGGGAGGGAGGAAGGAAGGAAGGAAGGAAGGAAGGAAGGAAGGAGAGAGAAAAAGAAGAGGAAGAGTGGAGAGCAAGCAGGTGAGAAGAGAAGGGAGAAAAACACCAGCGAAAGATATAAAACTTTTACTATGAAATATACAAAGGTTCTTTTCTAACCACTGATAGCACTAGTGCCTTTTTCTTTCCAGATAATATGATTCAGCATCAATGCCATTTTAGGAAGAGAGAAATGGAAGAGGTCCCTTACTATTTCATGAAAAGTGAGTCACACCCCTTCACAACTCAGGAAATTCCTTGATCCCATACATGGAAAGGGGGACTTTGCTGTACCACCCTTCCCCCCAAGATGAGATAATAAAATCCATCTGCTATTCTGTTTAATTTTTTAAAAAAAAATTTGGTGAACATCATCTGTAGAGTTTAAAATATCATGGTTTTATGAATCCCAAAGCATCTGGTTGTCTGAAAGCAGTCTCATTGTCCCTGGGAAATCCTCCCCAAGAAAGAATGATAAAAGATATTATAATCTTAATGTAATAACTGAACTTTGTAAGATAGAAACTGCAGTATTTGCAATGTTGAGTCAGAGCTTCCCATTAAAAATTTCTCACAGCAGGAATTTGAACAAATTAAGGGAAATATTAGCTATTAATAAAGAGAAACACTCACCCAATCATTCATTTATTCAGGGAATAGGTATTGGTTGAGTGGCACTTGGGCACTGTGTTTGGTTCTCCCTTCTCAGGCTGGGAGGAGAGAAAAGCTCTATAAGACAGCCAATGCCCTCACCAACTTAATCTTTCTCTTCTTCCAATTGGTCTAATATCAATGGAAAGAACTGGATTCTGGCTATGCAGCTATGGGAGCAAAGTCAGATAATAAATGAAGTTTGGATAATGAATGAGCCTATCTGGCTCCAGCTTGTGTGCTGGCCCAACCAGCTCATGCACTCACTTTCCAGCCCCCCACCCCCATGCCTTACGCAGCGGACCATGATATGCAGGCTACGCAGTTGCATTCCAGAGTGCCCAAGGAGAATCCACAATATCTGGTGTCCCTGAATGGCAAAGAGAAACAGAGGAGAAAAATCAAAAGGGTAATGTGTGGTCAGTGGGTCAATACATGCAGCAGGAATTCTAACATACTTTCAGCTGAGGATCCACTGAGTTCTAAAATAGGAAGTAGTTCCAGACTAGACCTGAGAAAAGGGTTTTTCTCTTAGGTACAGACCCTCTGAATCCTCTGTATTGGTTTCTGTGTCTACGTCTCAAATCCCAAACGGGGTTATCATATAGTTAGGAGAATATAAATGTGCTTATTAAACATGTGGACATCAAATCCCAGCTCTGTCATTCACTAGCTCCATGACCTTGGGCAAGGCACTTAACTACTTTGTCTCAGTTTTGTTCGTTCCCTCCCTTATTCATTCATTCATTCAGCTAACACTAAGACACTGCTATGTGTCCAGGTACACTGCTAGGCAGTCAAACAAAAGATACACAACCTCTAACCTCATAGAGCATAACACACTAGTGAGGAAGACACACACACACACACACACAAAAGGAAAAAAGGATCCAATAAATGAACAACAACAAAAAGTATTATGAAGAAAACAAACGGAGCTAAAGTGGAGAAAAAGACACTTGGATTGGACAAAGTAATTAGGGAGAACCTGTACATAGAAGCACCATGATCTTGGGAATAATAAAATGCTTATGCATAAAATTGGGACAATAACTCAGTCTTCACAGGATCATGTTGAGGCTTAATTAAATGATGCATGTAACACCCTTGACTTAGTGTCTGACACATAGGAAATATTCAACAAATATTTACTATTATTTCTTCTATCTTGGACTGGACTTATCACATAGACATAGTACATAGTACTAACACATGGCTTTGTATGTAGTAGGGATTCAATAAGTGTGTGTTGCTGATGGGATAAAATAAGAGTGTGGTGACATGGTGCCTCCACTTGTCACAGTTCACTGTCTCTGGCAGCATCAGAGGGGCCAAAATTGCCCTCTCAGACACATACATATGATAGCAAGGAATACATCAACCTTGGGCCCCCCAGAGTGGGTCCCTGCAGGATAACATTGTTCCAGGCAGAAATCTAGAGAAACCTGGCACTGATTTGTGCCGCAGTTGCTCACAGTATAAACAGAAGCCACCAGGGCTGTCCACTCAGCACTTCTTTCCAGACAGAGAAAAAAATATGTTTTTCTTTTTAAAAGGAAAGATAGAAGAAGGGCATTTTCAGTGCAGGCTGCAGCTCTTTAGAAAGTAAACTGCTCAGCACAGGGGAATTGAAATGGATGAAGCATATGCAAAGTCAGATAATGAATGGAGTTTGGGCAAAAACATGATAAAAGAAATTGCTTGTTTTTATTTTTCTATCTGTACTGATGGATGAAAAGTGGTCAGTGGTACCAGTCTCACTGACATTGAATATTTGGGGAAGAGGACAGCAGTGATCACACAGTGGATATAATAGGATTTATTATTTTTAATTCATTTGTAAAATAAAATTTCAATTGGATGCTAATTATATGAATTTCTAGCACCACCATTTATTATACATGAGAAGTAAAACTACCACATTTGCTGGTTCACTGGTAGAACTCAGGAGACACTACTTCCATCCTTGAGGATGTATGTTGGTCGAATTATTAATGAGATGAAGCATGGAAGAGGGAAAGAACACAGACTGAGTGGTAGATGATCTCCTTCTAGTCCTGAGCTGTCATTTGCAGACCTGGGTCAGCCATTTGCATTCTCTAGGCTTCCTAATGGCTGCGTCATGAAGGGGTGATAGGTGTATTTTGATCTGGTGAAACCTGGCCCTTGAGGCCTGGGATAACTGAGTTCTGAGCTGGTTGTCAGCCCAGGACACCTCAAAAGGAGCCTGAGGGGGCTCTGAAAACATGATGGCCAGTACCATCTTGTCTGCAAAGCAGTGAGTTCTGCCAAAAAGGTACTTCTGGATATCTATCTTAGCAGTCTGCCGTGGTGCATGGTATTGCCCGCTGTAGGCAAGAGGTCTGCAGAGATGCTAAGTGAGGGGGGTGGGGAACCCTTTCATGTTGGAAGGCTTCATTAATTTAGCTGTAATTAAATAAGGCTGCATTCAAGAAACTTAAATTAGATATACTTTAAAATGTACATTATTTTATAAAAATCTATTATGTACTTAATAATTTCAAAAAATGAAAACTATTTGTTAATTTTAAAGTTAACCAACCTTTTAACAACTTTGTTATATCTGCTTTTTGTTGGAAAACATTTGACTATTTGGTTGCAGTATGGAGGTCTGCAGTTTCAGCTGATCCTCTAGATGGTTATCAGTCATTTGTAACATTAAGGGTGTCTCAGTTTGGGTTAGGTAGGAGAAGGTAGATTCGCACCAATAAGTGGTTGAAAAGCAAGAAAGCATTTTTCCAGCTTGTTGCTGAAGGCATGGGTATTCAATTGCATTTTTCCATATTTCAATTGGATCTTTCTTGGCATCAAACAATGACTTTAAAATGTCATCTACTGAGAGCTCAATCAATTCCATCTACAGTTCTTCAGGTGGCTTGTTGATGTCAACTAGGTAAGGCTGAAATGCTGAAATGCTAATTTGAGTGTGATGTCATGATTCTCAAAGCCAGTGAAACTTTCATTGTATTCTCCAATTAATAGGTCTATATCCACTGTGAATTCTTCAAATGATTAGCATATATCATCCTGTTCATCAATGACCTTTGCTAACTGGGGAAAATGTTCATCTGAAATTTCCTTTTGAAGAAGTGTTTTGAAAAAAGATAGCTTTTTTCAAAATGTTTGGATTTTTTGCCACATGTACACAGACTTTGTTTTTGCTTGCAAAGAAATATTCAAGTTGTTTTGATTTGACATGATATCACACAGAAATGATGCATTCCTATAGAAATCTTTTTTCAATAATTCATATTGCTGATTCTATTTTTCATAAAATTTAACAATCTGTTCTTACAAAGATGAAATTTTGGCTAACCCCTGTCCCTGTGATAGCTAACACACTTTAGAATAATATGGCAAATCCACACTGAATACCTCATCATTCAACTTTAGCACATTACAAAACTGACAATGCCCTGTTGCATTTGTACGAATATAGTTAATTCTTATAACTTGTGGCAAAGTGTCACCTTCCTGTCATGGAAGGTGCATCATCTGTACATATACTCACTAAATTTACCAAATTATGTCCAACTTCATGACATTTATCTTGAAAGTTGTTGAAGATATTTATTCTCCATGTTCTGTTCGCAAGAATGCCCAAAGTGAGTAATTCTTTGTAGCAAAGAAAATTTTCTGTTATGACCCAAATGAATTATAAAACCTACACCACATCAGTACTATCAGTTGATTCATCTGGAGTGATTGACTAATATATATTTTCCTTTTGAAGTATTGCATGAAGTTGTTCTGTTAAGTTGAAGGCTATTTCATGCTGCTGATCAGTTATGGTTCTCCTTGAAAGAGGCGGTTGTTTGTACTTTGAAACATTATCGGGGTCTAAGCATCCTACAACTTCGAGAATGCATTCTTTCACAGTTTCTACATCACTGAAAGGCTTCTCCTTTTCCCCTCAGTATATAAGCTACTTTGTAAGTTGCTTCAGTGGCATTATTTCCAGGTCTTATTGCTGCTTGAAAGAATTGTCTTTGCTATTGTTTTTCATCTTTTAATTTCTGCAATACAATCTTTTGCGCCTTTCCCTCTAATTTAAATATTCGTGGTTCTTATGACTGTTACAATGCTGATGAACACTGAATTTCTTTAGTGTTGATATTGCAGTATCACAAAGCAAGCAAATCATCTTATCTTTAGCAGAAACAAGATACTATTGCAATTCCCAATCCTCATTACAAAGTCTGTTTTCTTCGTTCAGCGTTCTCTTGGTCTTCTTTGACTTAATGGGCTGTTAAGCAGACAGAATTAAAAAATACTGTCGAGCTGTGCAACTATTCACAAATAACATTTCAAACAGAAACACAGTGCACCATTGTCAAAAGCTGATAACAGACTGGCATACTCGACCCCCATAAACTCTCACCAACCAGCCTCTTGTGGTAGTGGCGCCAGTCAGGCAGGGGAAGTTAGAACTAAATCATAAGCATTGCAGCTGTCAGTTTAGCACTTATGGCTCACTAACGTTCTAATGGTGCCAGTCAATCTGGGAGGATTATTTCATTGCAACTTATTTTATTCTTTGGTATTTTAAATACATTCATTTACAAAATAAAATAAAAATACAAAAGACTAACAAAAGTGTATTAATAACAATAAAGGGATTTGTTCTATAAAATTTGGATTCAGTCAAAAGGCTGCATTGAAGGACCTAGACGGCCACATGTGGCCTTAAGATGGCAGGTTCCCCAACCCTGTCTAGAGACTTCTTATTCTGGGGCCAGAGCAGGATGATGTGCCAGCCAAGTCTGGGTGGAGCAGGGGAGATGGCGAGGGCGTGAGGCCAGGTGGGACTCCGGCAAGGCAGGGGTCTGAAGGCAGCCTTGCATCAGTTGCTTCACATATGCTGGAACTTGTGCCCCCTTGCAGCAGGGGGCCCTTTTAATGACGTCCACACAAGCGCAGGGCAAAGGCTGTAGCACTGCAGGCACATTCTGCGTGTTTAGGCACCTTTCTTTTGAAATACTTGGAATGAAAAAGTTTGACTGGATTTGAAATCCATTCTCATCAAAAGAGATTTCAACATTTACATCGGTCAAAGAAAATAAAAAAGAAGAGCTAGGATTCTTTAAAGATAATTTCAACTGTTGTAAATTTTGAATGGCTGTAAAAAATGGCTTTAAATTTTTTATCACCTACTTGTGAGAACAAAGTTTCTCATCAATGGTGACTATCAAGAATTTGAAGAGATCATTAAAAAGACTTGATCAGGACTTGCTTGTAGCCATTTCAAACATAAAACTTGATATAAAATAGTTATGTGCATGGAAGTAAGCTCAACTTTCTCATTAAAAATTCTGGAAAAGATTTTATTTTGAGCTTTTACACAAATTTAATATTCAATATCTATCTCTAATGCTCTGTATTTTATTTTTATTATCATCATAATAAGGTATAAGTAAAATATAGTAAATATTTCACCCAGCTTGTATAGATGTCCTCAAGTCCCCTGTAGTTTGTTCCAGTGTGGTGTACAAATTTTATGTCCTATTTTGACTTCTACTAGACATCAGAGCACATAGATGTTAATGCTGATCAAAGAATGCTGGCTTTCCTTGACCAAATCACACAAGCAACTTGGACCTCAGTTAATTGGATTAACTATAAAATGGCTGGATTAAATTAATTATTTCAAGTACTCCAATTGCAAAGTTATTTTTAAGTTTATATACTTATATGGTCATGACAATAATTTATTTCTTATGAGAATTCATCTTAGTAATTGATCAGTGATTTCTGAATAACTTTAACACAAATGGTCTTGCTGAAAGCAAAAAACTTGGTATTCACCACACGGATAATGGGATTGGGTATATTTTGTGATGAAAACATTTATCAGCAGGGGAAACTTAGCCAGCAACTTGACTCCAAAGAACTCAAGGTGCTATGCTAATGCTACAAACCTACTTTTTCAAGTTAAAATCTCTGCAAGTATTTCCCTTGGCCCTTTAAGTTTGGGAACCCAGATCAATTTGAAGGAAACCACAGCATAGTACCCTTTCCCTTTGCAGTCAGAGGGCATGGCTGATATAGACTGTGCCCATGTTGATCACTTTTGCATTCCAACATGCCTGTCCAGACATCTCTTTTCACCTTTGAAAACAACCATCTCAGCTACCTTTTAATCAACTAGTTTTCATTCAGAATCCTACCTTACCTGCCTTCTCCTCCCCAGCTCCGTACCCCTCTATGGGCAGACATAGAATTTTTAAATTTGTTTTTATTTTTAAAATCTTTCATAGATTTGTTATAAATAAATGAGCCTGATGTATTCAACAGCCCAGAGCAGACGTTAAAAGCAACATGTTTTAATAGGAAGAGGTCTGGAAAAGTACATCTCTGAATATCAGAAAACTTTGAAGCAATAAAACATCCATTTCAGAGGAAAAGATTTGAAATAACTGAGTGTACATTATCTGGTCAGACATGGACAGCTTTGGCACAGGCCATAGAATATGTGCGTATATGACTCCTAACTGCTTGCAGGCACTCTTAAAATTAAAAATATGTGTAGCCTGGAGAAGTCTGAGTAGGAGAAAAAGTTGTATGATATATCATGATGCCTCAGATTTGCCATCTGAGAGATGAAGCCAGTCTTTCTAGGAAGGTTGAGCATCAAAATCTATGTAAAGAAAGGATTTAATATTGTCAGCTCATTTGCTCCAAGGATTAGTAGCAACATCACACACAGCAGACACTATAGGATGGAAGCAAAAGTTGAGGGTTTGTCAGGAATTAGTAAGACTTAAGAACAATGGAGTCTCTAGATTCCAGCAGGAACATGAGTTGCGTAAATGGACCATTTAGTATATTTGAAAGACACCATAGAAAACTGTCTGTAAAATTCAAGAGCCTCTGTTGTAAAACCATAGGAAGGAAACCACATTTATTAAGCATCATCCATAGGGCACTATGATAGGTGCTTTCACACCCTGCAAGCTAAGTATAACCATAGTGGCATTGTCCTTTCTAATTGATGAGGAGACTAGGGCTAATAAAAAGGTTAAGAAATTTGTCACAGGCCATACAGCTGGCAAATGATCAACACCTGCTAAGCTCAGACATGGTGTTGATTTTAGACATAAATGTTATGGGCATGTCTACCTCTTGACTTAACTGAGGGGAAATTCTTCAAAATCACAATATCTTCTCTACTGGTTCCATTGAATCCCATAGTTAACAGCTAAATTCCTTGAAGTCTTCAGGATTTTATTTTAAAGATTGTGATCTAAATTCAATTGTTCAAGGTGTGCAGTACCCAGGAATTTAATCAAAAGGGAAGTGTTTCTTAATGGCTCTACCAGGAAGCTAAGAGCAAGCCTCACAGGGAGGAGGGTGTGTCAGGGAGTCAGGGAGGGGGGTATCTCCACTGGGTTTTTGGGCAGATGAGGGGCCACATCACTACCATACTTTTTTCCTACATATTTTTGGCCACATACTCTTTGGTAGACTCTTCATATGACAGTTGTGTAATATTTACCATAGGGAGCATAGAAAGATAATTCAGTCTTTTCTCTAACAGAATAGATAAAAATTTGATAGTTTTTTATTGACAGATTTTAAAAGTTCCTTTGAGTTTCAAACTTATTACATAAATGCCCTATCTGTGAATTTTGCCCTGTGGTTAGTTACATCCCAAGAATAGAAAATGCTCCAAGGAGAAAGGGAGGTCCTGAAAGTGAACCTTCTGTTTCATAATTTGTCCAGGGCCAACTAGAGGCAGGTCATAGCTGGACAAGCTTAAAATTCAAGGTCTTTTCCAAGGCCAGGTGTTGTCTGCAGGAGAAAGCAGCCACCCCAGCAAGGAGACAAATAATGCTAACTCAGCCTGGGGACATCACTGCCCTTGCCTTTTGTGGTCCTGGGGCTGCTGGCTGGGCTTGTGGGCTCAGCAAAACCTCTGCATCTGCCTAGCACCTCTTCTGGGGGGCCATCATGAGCTTCCTGACCCACCCTTGCCTGCAGTGACAGGTGTCTGAACCAGGCACTGCTCATTACCACTCTAACCTGGGCTTCAGAGCTCCCTGACTCTCTTGCCTCCTTTCCCTTGGTCAGGCCTGGTGAGGAAGGGCTCAGTGAGGATCTGGAACTTGGGGTGGTGGGTGGAGTAAGGGACCACTCAGGCAGATCAGAGGGCGGGGAGTATCCAAAGTCTTTGGCCTTAGGCAAAAACTGCTGAGGAATTTACAGATATGGCATTGTCAATAAAAGGCTGAAGTGAAAAGTCAGGTTTTGAAACCAATAATGACTACATTTTGACCAACTATGTTAAAGAAATGACTGAGTTACTTATTTATCCTCTCTCTAGAAAATATTACAAAACTGTTATCATAAAGAGGTAATCAAAGAGTATAAATGCAAAAATAATGGGAAACAAGAATTATAGAACTATAATCAGGCAACTAATTACTAAAAACATAATGTTACTTTCCTGAATTTTTAAAAATTTGTAATATTTGTCAGTATCTTAGTCTATTTGTGTTGCTATAAAGGAATACCTGAGGCTGGGTAGTTTGTAAATAAAAAAAGGTTTATTTGGTTCACCGTCTGTGGGCTGTACAAGAAGCATGGTGCCAGCATCTGCTTCTGGTGAGGCTGCTTCCAATCACGGCAGAAGGTGAAGGGGAGCCACCATGTGCAGAGATCACATGACAAGAGAGGAAGCAAGAGAGAGACAGTGGGGAGGTGCCAGACCTTTTTGAACAACCAGCTCTTGCATGAACTAATAGAGCAAGAACTCATTCATTACCAGGAGGACAGCAGCCAGCATTCATGAGGGATTTGTCCACATGATCCAAATATCTCCTATTAGGCCCCACCTCCAGTATTAAGGATCAAATTTCAACATGAGGTTTGGAGGAGTCAAACAAACCAAACCATAGGAGTCAGCTTTATAAAATTTATGATTTGATGTAATTTCTTTATTCATTTGAAATAAATTTTCCCATTTATACTTGATTTGAACTCATCTGTTTTAATTCTTTTTCTTAAAGAGTGTCCCACAGGTTTAAGCTTCAGATTCCATCAACCTGGATCTGTTCCTGGAGCCAACCCTGGTCTTCTGCTGTGACATAAAAGGCCATTCTCAGCATTCCCATGTTCTCAGGGCTGGAGTCTTTGCCCACAGGGATATTAGGAAAAGATGCCTGATTGAGCTTCACAGAAAGAACAATGGGCTGGAGTGTGACTTCAATCTATTTACAGATTAACCTTGTTCTAATTATGCGCCCCTGGGCAGGAGATTGTAATACTTGGTAAACTGGGCTTCTAAATAAGAGCTCTTGCTCATCTCACAGGGATGTCTTGAATTAGTATTATAATACAAATGCTAAAATCTTTGTAGAAGGCAACCAACAAAAAGGAAAACACCATTGCTATCATTTCTTGCATTTTTTTCCTTAGCTACAAGCAAACTGTTGGAGGTTGTTGATAACATCTTGGTAAAGCTTTACAAACTTCATAAACTGTTCCCTCACCACCTTTCAGACAAACTGAAAACTGACACATATCCCTTGCTAAATTTCCCTGAAGTTTTACTGTTGGCAGTGGTGGTGAGTTTTCTTTCCCTTTTTTTTCTTTTTCCTTATTTTTAAATATGGAAGAAGTGGAAATACTCATTTCCCGCCTGCTCCTATCTTTTTACCTCACTCAGCCCTTCCTCCTCTACATCGTCATTGGCCTCTCCCTCAACAACCTGAAGCAACTATCCTCTACTTCCTGTCAGGTACTGCCCTCTACTTCCTGTCAGATACCACCCTTTACTTCCTATCAGGTACTGCCTTCTACTTCCTGTCAGGTACTGCCCTCTACTTCCTGTCAGAGACCGCCCTCTACTTCCTGTCAGGTACTTCCCTCTACTTCCTGTCACATACTGCCTTCTACTTCCTGTTAGCTACTGACCTGGTCATTAGCCTTGTCCAGCTCTTCCGGGGGCTTGTGAAAATATCCTGGAATTGGGATGATATTTCCCTCCTCTGGACTGATCAAGAGATAATGGAAGAGTAACAGAGGGTGGGCCTTGCTCAGATTTGGGGAAGGCCCCCTAGCTATGGAGCCAAAGTCCACTGTGTTCCTTACTGGTCACCCTGTAAGGTCACTTGGGCTCCTTTGGTACATGAATTTGTATCGGCTTCCTTGCCACACCCTCACGCCACCCCAAGCTATTTTTGGCTTCTGAAATATGCAGAAAGCAAGTAAATGAAAACAGGAAAAATAATACAATGTCAATGGCTAATCAGGCACACTTAAATATCCAAGTAAAGAGAATAACACTCTCAAAGGTGTCATCAACCAATGCAAAGGGCAATGAGTTGGCCCGTTTTGGAAATTTTCTGCGTCTCTATAAATTTGTTACTCAAGGTAAATCACCAGTCTGTCTAGCCACATTTGTTAACAATGCATGTAACTCTTAACGGCATCTCAAAAGCATACTTACTCTCAATTTCGCTTCTCATTCGTTTTTACGATGCTAGAGAAATTCAGATTATATAGGCTTTCTTTGTGCTGAGATGGTAATTTTATATCACTGTAGATTAATAGCATTTTTAGTGATATTTGGTATCACTCATTTGTCTCCTATGGTCATAAAGATATATATTTTTTCTAATTTGGCTTTGCCAACAAATAAAAAATAAGAGTCTTTTTCTGTTGAATGAGCGAAAAAGTCATTCTAATCATGAAGAATTATTCTCTTTTAACATACCCACAATCCACCATCTAATTGTTTTTGTTATTGCAGCAATACAGTTTCTACAAGAATGTGTGTGTGTGTGTGCACTTGCTTGCATATATACAGTTTGGCCTGCAGAAGAATTTCTCCTCGTTGCAACTCGATCTTTACTTTGAGTTCTTATTATTTGTCTGTTAAAGCTGGTTCACCCAGGCACTTGTTTAGGAAGACTTAAACTTCCCCTCCCTTCCCTTTCTTCTCTCTTGGTCCTAGAGTTTTGCAGATATCTTTATTTTGTAAGCATATTGATATATCTGGAATTCTATTCTGGGAACTGGTTCTGCAGTCCTCACTTGGAACAAGTACCCATTCCAGGGATGGTTATTATGAAACAGAAAGGCAGTCAGACTCGGTTTAGCTATCAGCTTTTAAGAGCTTCCTCCATCTGCTAAAATGTGCACTGCAAAGTTGCACATAAAATGTTGATTAGTGCCTCAGTGCAGATTCATATAATGATCCACTCTCTCTTGGTTTACATCACACTCTCCTAAGTACCTATTCACCTGTTCTATTGGAAAATTTTAATCATCTCTCTGACATTAGCTTGGCAATTTCAGCGGCCACTTCACAATCTTTCAAAGTCTTTCTGCTCCATTTCATTCCTATTTCTTTTCTGCTTGTGTTAATTATTTTTGCAGCCAGCATACGTGTTTGTCAATAATGCATTACATTTTCCATGTGTCAGTTCTTCAGCCCATCAAAGAACCCTGCTTTTACATTCTGAATCTATTTTCCCCTTTCCCGACTCAGCTCATTTTGTCTGGGCCTGCCTCTACTCCTCATTCCAAATCTATCAGAAGTTGCATGAAACTTAGCAACTGCAAAGCAGTCCCCAATGTACTTGGGTCTAGTTCTCCACAGAGCATTAAGTTTGGGCTTGCAATGGGCTGCAAGTTGTCCAAAAGCCCTGTGACTTCTTTGATACCAATGGTGCCTTAAATGTCCTCACTTCTGGGATGCCCACTTCTGGAATGTGCACAAGACAGGTCTCTCATCTTGAATTCAGAGCCAGGACATAAGTCCTCCATTAAGAGGATCATGAGAACCTCTCCTGATCCCACTAACTCCATTCCCAAATGTAATGTCTTTGCTTAATGAGAAAAGCCTTCTCTTGATAGCAAAGTGAAGGAAACTCCTAGTGCTAAGCACATACCAAAGCTCTACAAACACTTGCACAATTACATGTGATGGAATGGGCTTAGGACCCGCAGGCTCCACAGGTCGTTTTAGGGGGTGTGGAGGGGAGGTATGCTGCTCACTTTTTTTTTTATTTCCGCATATTATGGGGGTACAAATATTACAATTATGTATATTGCCCATGCCCCGCTCCCCACTCGAGGCAGAGCCTCAAGCATGACCGTCCCCCAAACGTTGCACATCTCACTCATTATGTTTGTATATACCCATCCCCTTCTCCCTCCTCCCACCCGCCCAACACCTGACAAATGTTGTTCCTACATGTCCACTTAGGTGTTGATCCGTTAATACCAATTTGCTGGTGAGTACATGTGGTGCTTGTTTTTCCATTCTTGAGATGCTTCACTTAGTAGAATGGGTTCCAACTGTATCCAGGAGTATACAAGAGGTGCTCTATATCACCATTGTTTCTTAAAGCTGAATAGTACTCCATGGTATACATATACCACATTTTATTAATCCACTCATGTATTGATGGGCACCTGGGTTGTTTCCACAACTTTGCAATTGTGAACTGTGCTGCTATAAACATTCGAGTGCAAGTGTCCACTTTTAAAAAAAACCAACACTGTTCTTCCCTCTGTTCCACCATAAGCCTTTCTTGGGAACTTTCTAATGGTTACCATTTCCTTTTTCACGATTAGCGTCAAGGGTACCTACAAGTTGTCCAGATCCCAAGACTCTTCCCTTTTGTAGTTGCTTCTGAGAATTCACTGACTAGTTCCCTCTCACAGGCCAAGGAAATGCCCTTTGAAGAGAACTCTCTCTGCTTCTCAGAATGAATGCTCCTTTGGTGAAGGGCACATAGGGGAAGTTTTTTTTTTCTTTCTTGTTTTGCTTTTGTTTCAGATACCCTGGGGGTTTACACACATCCTGTTCTAACTCCCCAGCTCCTTGGGGAAACACTCAGGCCATGACGGGAAGAGAAGGGACGCAGGCCCCGAGCCCACGGACAGGGAGACGACTGAAGGCTCCTCTGCGTCTGGGCTGCCCACTTTGTTTTCTCTTCTGCCCAAGCTTGTCATTCATGTGCACCGGAATCATCTGAGTGCCACATGCTGACTCTTGGTAAGATTCCATTTCTTACTTCCCTTAACTCTGACCTTCATTCGCCAGCCCCTTCCGATATTGTTAACTGCTTTCTATCGCCCGGGAGCCTTGCATCCCCATGCTAGAAGAGGATGCTGGAAACGGCTGGGCAGACCAAACAGAAGTGTGGGCAAGGGGAGCGTTGGAGGGAGTAGGATACAAACTCAGGCTGGGAAACAGTAGGTTCCTGCACGCTGAAGGATTGTAGGCAATCAGACTTTCATTGTTAGTACTTTTCGAATTATCACTATAGATGATCATTTTCTACTACTTGTCCCACAAAGAACATTGTTTTTAATGTTCTACTGTATAGTCTCTGACAGTTATGCTAAGAAGCAAGGAGAAGGGCAAAGACCTGCTAAGGGAGGAGAAGAAAGTCATGTTTCATTGATCATTCGGATATTCGCCTGATCATTTGATCTCCTAATAGAGGCTTTCCGTCTGCTGTAGATGTCCTATCTCTTTGTTTCTAGATCTTGGAAATATCTTTCTTGAAGTTGAAGACCCCCTCTAGATATTATTTTCCAGGATGAAAGGCCTCTGGTGGAGTCCTTAATGTGCAAGAACAAGAAGATAGAATATTATTAGGCCATGTCTGGACTCAGTTATCTTGTGTTTGAAGTTGACATAGGCTTGACATTGTGCAGCTTACCTTTCCCATGGTTAGCTCTCATATCTAAGTCTGGCTAAGAAATTGCGTTCCCTGGCAAAAGTAAATAAATGTATGAGAGGAAATGTTGGCAAATCCGCTGTACTTATTTATAGGAAAGATCCATAATTAAGAAATGTTTCCTTGGAATGGTAATAGTGAAGGGTTTTGTTAAAAAAAAGTTGGGGGGAGGCTTCTACATCACATCCTCTGCTGAATTATTAATAAAAAAATTTAGATTTCCCTAAGGTTTTTTTTTAAAAATTAAGGCTTCCATAAAACTCATATAACTTTAACCAGGGATAATCTCACTCAGTTTCTGCACATGTAAAATGGAGATTATAATATTATCTTCTTGTGGGCTTCCTAAGGCTACTTTACATAATGTTTAGAATAGTACCTGTTCCACCATCATGTTGTACACCTTGAATATATACAATTTCTGTCTGTCAGTTTTACCTCAATAATGTTGGGAAAAAAACTTACTTCCACAGTTTAAAAATAAATACCTAGTACACTGTAAGTATTCTATTCTATAATTCTATAAATGTTAGCAACTATTATTATTATCAACTAGTACAATTCCCAACTGCTGTTATACTATATGCTGCGTTGGGAAGATGACTAATATAGTTCGTGAACAGGATGCAGTCCATGTGAACAGAGTTTTACAAACTTTTGTTTCAGTTGCTGCATTTTTAAATCAAGAGATTTCTCATCCCCCCCCCCCCAAAAAAAAGCTATTTCCAATTTTGCTTTACAACGGGGAGGCCTGCCTGCAGCACCAGTCCTCCAGTCCTGCAGGGCAACAGCGGGTTAGAGCCGAGCGGCCTTTTCAGAGGCCACGTCTCACCAGTTCACAAGATCCCTACGCAGTCCCCACGTGTGTCCTCCAGGCATGCCACTTGGCTCACTTAGCCATTTGCGTTTCCTCTCCTGTCTTACACTCTACAAAGCGCTTCCATATAAGCTTTTCTGTCTTGTTTTATACAAACTGTAAGGCAGGAGGTTAGGTAACAGTATCCATATTTTATAGCTGAGAAAACGAATAAAAGGTTAAAGAATTTTAAAATGTTGCACAGTGAGTCTCTTGGGATAGGGACTAAATTCCAGAACCCCACCCCGCCTCTTTCTCCAATATCGTGCCGCTTCCCAAACCATGTGAACAAACTCCTTCCTCAGATTTCATTAGAAACTATTTGTCCTCTGTCAATTGCATCGAAGGTTCTTTGCTGGGGTTTTAAGCAGCAGGGCAACATGATGTGCCAGCTTTAAATGGTAAGCTAAAAAGTGACCTAAGGTGTCTGAGGCAGTGTCCTCTCCACTCTGCTAATAATCAGGGCAGTTTTTAATTATTTGCATGGAAGTTGGCTCCCAAGATAATTCAGTGTCCGCATGGCTCCATTTCACCTCTACTTATTTCCATTACCTTGCATATTAGCTATGTCAAGTTGATGGGCCTGCTGTTCCCCAGGGTGGCTATTATAAATACTGGTGCTACAGTGAAATGCTTCCAGTCTTCTGGAACCTCATTTGAACTAAGCAAGTTCTCCATAATGATCATTAATGATGTATTGCTTGCATATAAATGTTGGATATTAATCTTTTGTTTACTTTCTCTATGCCATCAGACTTTTTAGATGTTCTCTGCAATGTGCAGCTAACTGATGACTAGGAGTAGCTTCTCCATTTGGGATTGAGTCACTTTCTCAGCTGACAATTCACTGTGGCTGGTGAAGGCTTGATCTCAGAGCCCTGGCTCATAGACCCACTTTCCTTGGCAGATATGGCTGCCTACTGCTCGTGGAGCTAACATATCATTAATGCCCAGGTACAAAACCTCACCTGAGCTTCTTTTCAAGTCTGTAAAGACTGTCTGCTGCTTCATCTATGTCATAAATTTGGGACTGGAACCTGTTCATGCTAGGGACTCCCTGCAAGGTGACTGGGATGAGTCTAGTCACCAACCCTTGAAGGAGGGACATCGTGGGGGCTGGACATACTCTGTTCCTTTCTCATAGGACCTAGATTAGGCCCATGCTTTAGAGGATCTGAAAGCTCATTTCATCTGGATCCTTCCATAAATCCTCTTCTGCTGAGACGCAGATCATAAATGTGGTATTCTATCTGAGAGAGTCCTCTGTGACTCAGGAAAGGATCTCCTTCCTGTATGGAATGGGACTGGAAGAAATGCCTGCAGTTTGGTTCAGTCTGACCTTACACCAGGGACTGGACCAGAAATAGATAAGCATCTGTGCAGGAAATGATGATGTTCTTCATGGTACAAGGTCACTGAGCTGGAGCTCAGGAATAAGACAGATTTGGATTTGAGTCCCTGCACTGCCACCTACTACGTATGAAACTTTAGGAAGGTTTCTTAAACTCTATTTAAGCCTTGGTTTTCTCTTTGTTTGATAGGAATGCTAATAGTACCCACTTCATAGGATTGTTGTGAGGATTAAATGACCAAATATACATAAAACATTGATCACAGAAGCTAGTGCTCTGTAGAGAGTACAAACTTGTAATATTTATTTCATTAATATTAATTAGTCTGTGAGCCCACACTAGTCTCAGATATATAGAATCTGCCCCTGACCTTACTCATCCTGAAATCTGCTGGGCTGTCACCATGTGTCTACCCCTGCTCTACCTGCCTGTGTGATGAGCAGTTAGAAGGTGGCAGAAGCAAAGAAGATCTTGCTGGGGTTAGTTATGAGCAGGATGAGGAAATGGCCCTGTGCCAAAACTGTAAATTTGCTAGAAGTCTCTTATAGTAAGGAATGCACATTAAAACCTATTAGAAGCAGACATGCTTATGACATGTCAATTCATATCTGAGGAAGGCGTGGAGCTTCCTGGGAGAAAGCAGGCACAGACACTGAAGCCGCCAAGGCAGGCGTTACGTGGTTGGGTCATGAGGAGGTTTATTAGGAGAATGGCTGCTCTTGAAATCGTAACTGCAATCATGGATGGGCCAGCGTAATTGCCACTGCCCTCCTTCAAATTTTCCTCATCTCTCCCTTGAAGTCTATGAAAAGCTATGACTATGCTCCCTGCCACCATTCTCTTCTTGCTCTCATTCATCCCTCCACAGGGCTACCAGAGTGAGCTTCATAGAACACAGCTTTAACCATGCTGCTTCTCTGCTCAGTGGTCTTTGTGGTCCCTGTGGCTTACCCAAGTAAGTCTAGTGGCCAGAACCAAAAGGCTAGCCCCTTAGACATATGCACCACTGCCAGTCCCTGGAGCCCTGGATCCTGGAGACATGGGTGGTCCCACACTGGAGGACAGTGCTAGGAGGAAGCTGGAAAACACCTGCAAGGCTTCTTACCACTCCTGACAAGCATTCCCCTGGGAACATGGTGGAAGGAAGCCACATATGAGTTTCCCTCCATGCCTGGGGATTAAATATCTTTACAATCAAGGAAACTTTTATGGCTTCATGCATCTGAAAAGCTGTGCAATCTCTAATATTGATGCTGGAGTCTCCCAGAAGAGTCACTAGAGAGGACTTGGGCCTCGGTTTGTTCAGTTGATTCTTTTCTCTTTTCGGAACCAAGTCTTCTTCTCTATGGCCTCAATGCCTCCGACTTGCCAGTCTTCCAATATTTCTGTAAATGCACGCCTGTATCATCTGATGGGATTCTGTGTGAGTCCCAAGGAGCCTCAGTTACATATGGCTTTTGGTGTTCTCTGAATAGTCACTCATTTAAATCACATATAGTAGAGGTTGCTCATCTTCAGAAAAACTGAGTTTTCCTTAAACGATTAAAGAAACAACTCCTATTACAAACCTATGGGGGCTTGACTCGAAAGCAAGGTGGGTGATTTTGGCAGGGGTGGAAAGTACAGGTCCTCCTGCTCTTCTCCCGTTTTTTTTTAGATCTCTTGGCCACCACATCAGCAAGCCAGAGAACTCTGCCTCTCTCCTGGGGATTTCGGAGACTGCCTAAGAGGGCCACAGTGGTGGCGAGGATGACAGTAGCCTTCCTGAAGCCCTTAGACTTTGCTCCAGACATGGCTATCATTATATGACATGTTCCCATTTCAATACTGGAAACCAAGAAACATTGTATTCAGCCCTTCTCCAATACTGATCTCACGAAATATAGGTTGGGAAAACATTGTTATTTTATTTTTTTAAAGCAATGATCTCTGTGGGTTCAGATTTACCTGATTGACACAAATCAGAAAACCTTGGTCTCTGGTTTTGAGTTGAGCCAAAGCACCTTGACTAACAGCACGTGGAAGACCCCAGGGAGCTTGAATGTCCTCTGGCAGAGTTGATTCTTTTACTACCAGCTACTTGTCAGAAAGTTTTATTTACTACTATTTATAAAATACTTTGTTTCAAACGTTGGATGAAAAGGGATAACTTAATTCCATATGATTACAAGCATTTAATGAAGACACAGAGAATAACTATTAATTTCTCTCCTTATCAAAGCATAGGGTCTGTGAAATGGTAAAAATTCTTCAGCTACTTGCAGGGAATGAGAGAACTCAATGGTTCTACTGGCAAGACTTCCATTTCTACAATCATTAGCTTCTATGTCCTACCAGTTAGGACTCTAACAAAATGTTTGGTTCCTAAAATTATTGACCTATATTACAAATCAATTTTTCAATTACAAAACTATTTTGCTCCCATCACCCTTGTTGGTGACTAGAGATATGAACTGAGAAATACCTGTCCTAAAACTTGTCCTCAGCAGCGTATTTCTTATTAAGTTAGCAGGGTGAAATACAAGAATACGAGTTAGTGATTTCCTACAGCCCCCACACTGCTTTGTTCCTGCAACAGAAATGTTGCAGCACATTACTCCAAAATGTAGACTAGGACCCTTGGGTATTTTACAACAAGTGAACAATGGCTGAGTCATTTAATTTAGGAAACACAGCTAGTTAAGCACTCATTTATTTGAGCAAAAATTTCAGAGGGCTTTTATCATGCTTGCACAAGATCCAGATATCTGAAGAGTGTGTAAATCCATAAATACCCTCTGACATGATGGGCCATTATGGCTTTTAAAGACTCATTGCTGTCTGTTGGATCAAACATGTGCTTCATGTGGAAGCCTGGGAAGAAGATTTATATGTTGACCATTCCAAATCATATCTCTATTTAAAACTCACTATCTTGGGAATGAACTTCAAACTATTTTTGCCTGCTGGTATAAAGCATTAAGTTCCCCCGCCAAGAGAGTCTTAGGCACATTTCAATTCCCTAAGCTCTCATTTGTACACACCTGCAACCAAATCGCTTCCCTTTTTCTTCTCTCCAGGGAATAGAAGAAGTCTCATGGGCTCAGACCTACTACTTAACTCAAACTTGACCTGAGTCCCATAAATCACTTAATCTTTTGCAGAGATGACTGTTGCAATGAAGAGCCAAATTTCTTACAAAAAGTCATTTATCAAGTTTTTGCTCATGACCAGAAGGAGAAGCAGGGCAGTGCTGCCTCATTAAAAGAAACAGAAGAAAGCTTCCAGAAGCCAAAAGTGGTAAGCAATGTCATGTGGGAGAGGAAGGTAAACTTGGAAAAGGTTGGGGAGTTCCAACCTCTTCCCATTTCCCACACCCAACAGGTTCTTTGTCTTGTTGATTCTACCCCCACGGTGTTTCTCAAACTCAACCCCTCCTTTCCATTTGTCCTGCTGTAGCCTGGGTTCAGGCCATCATTACCTCTTCCCAGGACTATCTGTCTCTCTGTTTGCTTCGTGTTGCTGAGAGCAATATCTTTGTTATATGTAGAACTGATCGTATATCAAACTGCCAGTTCACAATTGGAAGTGGAGTGTTCTTGTGATCTCCCCACCACCAGACTTCCTGCAGTTTCCTAAAAACATCTTGGCTCATTCTTGTTCCTCTCTGCTTAGAACATCCTCTTACATCCCGGCACTCACCGTTGAAATCCTAAACTCCCATGTAGCCCCTTCAGCCCATCCAGTGGGAATTCATAGCTCCTGCCTCGTATTTCCTATCCTCAAAGCACTGTCTTTATAAAACTCAGACTATTGACCTCATGCATTGTGCTATATTTATTTATCTGGGTGCATCTGCCTTTTCCCCAGATCGTAAACTCTCCAAGGGCAGGGATCATAGATAGCACCTGGTATCTAACATGGAGCCCTACATGAAGCTGATATTTAGTAAATGTGCATTGAATAAAGGCAGTGTGTGTGTACACAGGTAAGTGGATTTGGCAATTGATTTTTGAGAGAGCAGAGTTAGTCAAAGAGACAGAACTCAGAATTCAAGATAGTAAGATGAGAAAAGATGGTGAGAAAATAGAGGTCTCCTGCAAAATGATATTATGAAAATATGATATGCATCTATGGAGTTTGTATTTATGGAGGTTCTCATGTTCTGCTAGCTTCTCTGTTCCTATTTCTCTTCTATTTATAGCCTAGAAAATTTCATTTCTTATCATTCCTTACCCGGCATGGAGTATTTAGCTATAGCAAGTTCTCTGCTGATCTCTAAACCTTACAAATCTCAGATTTGTTTAGTTAATGGGATCAGCAAGGAAATATTCCTACAGTCTGGTTTCATTTCTGCTTCATCCTACATTATTGCTGATGCATTCTGACACATCAGTTATTTTTCTTCAACCCTGTTTATCTTCAGAACATTCTGGAATTATCATTAGGTAAATTCAAGTCTCATATTTTTATGACATTTCTTATTTTCCCTTAAAATTCAAATGTATTTTACTCTGTCACCTTAAAAAATTGAATGCCTGCATCTGACGTCTTTTATATTCATTCAAGCCCTTTTTTTTTTTAACTTTTAAAAGATGATTTTTATTAAATCAAGTCACTGCACTTGGTCATTTTATTGCTACAGCAAAACAAGGCCATTAAATTATAATACTTCTCATTTTTTATTTAAATGATTGTCTCATTCTGTTCATACATTTCAAGTTTAAATGCATGCATAAAATTTTTATCAAAAAATCTAGAAAGCACTTGGATTTAGCCCTTTTAAATAGTCTTCTCCTGTTCCTCAATGTCACCGGTTTCCTACAAGCACAAGACCTTTCCAATTGCACCATCCCTCATCTACATGTTGAGACGTTGAAGATACTCTGGTCTCTTAGGACCTTCAAAAGGCTTTGGCAACATCCCTGGGATCACAACGTGGAGTTGTCCTGACTTTGGTTTCCTGCCCAATAGTCAACACCTCCTCTGTCTTTATATCCACAGGTACCGTGATAGCTATGGCCCACCTCCCACCACATCTGCAGCTACTGGGCACATTCCCGTGCAGTTCTCACCACTTATTGCCACCACGCCAGCTTCTAGGAAGGGTTCCGATTTCCCCTCCTGCACCCACAACTTGCTTCTGTTTATCCTAAAGGATTCCCACTCTTTGGATGAGGCTTCTTAATGATAGAAAACCCTGTGACATTAGGTGTAGAGTGGGTCCAATCTGATTTTATGCCTCATCACCTGCGTGCCCTCCACCTGCACTGTGCCTTCCTCCACCTTTTTTCTTTTATTTGCTTTTGGATGCTTTTCTATGATGCCCCGAAGAGAGCCTCATTTCCCTCTGCTTTTCTCTACATGTCTAGTCCATTCATCCTTGACTACAGTTATCATTTGTAACAATAGCTTAAAATGGTGCAGTTCTTTTTTTTAAAAAATAATTCCACTTTTATTGATTGATTTTTATTTATTATTGTTATTGAGCAATAAATGTTATTTATTTCTTTCTATGCTGCCAAGTGGCTGGAGTGCAATGGCTATTCATAGGTGTCATAATAGCTCACTGTAGCCTCCAACTTCTGGGCTCAAGCGATCCTCCCACCTCAGCCTCCTGAGTAGCTGGGACTACAGGTGCGTGCCATCATGCCCGGCTGGTTGAGTTCTTACTATGAGCCAGGCAATGTAATTTTATGTAGATTATCTCATTTACTCCTCATTCTACTTTTATGAGGAAACTACTACTATTTTTGTGCCCACTTCATAGTGTGGAGAACTGAGGCTTAAAGAGATGAAGCAATGTTTCTAAGTTTGCACAGCTAGAAAACAACAGCAGCAGGAATTAGACTAATTCCATCTCTCTTTATCCACCATGCTGTAATGCCTTGCTCTGTGAAAGCGGGTGCTGCTCATGGATTGCTCGTACAGCAGGGCAGTTGGGAGACGGTGACATCTTGCATACAGTCCGCTAAGTATCAGACAGCCTCCCTGGCAAAGCACCTAGTGACAGCTGCCGTGGAAACGACCTTTCTCCACACCTGCTCAGGCTACTTCCATCTAGGGGAGGCTCCCTGAAACCTTGGCAATTCCAGTCCAATCCCATACTTCAGAAAACTCCACCCTCGGGGCAGGTGACACCAGCAAGCAGCCACCTGTAGCCCAACCTGCCCTTGGAGAAACAGCCTGGAAACAAACTTACAGACTTCATAACGGAGCTCCTTCTTCCACACACTTTCCCTCATGGCTTCCTACAAATGTAGAACCACCAATGTCATTCCCCTGCCCCTACCTGCAACTTCTGTTTATAGGGCTTATGATGAACTAATGAAAAATCTGAATACAGTAAAAATTGAATCCAGATAAAAAAGGGTTTCCTTGAAAATTCTTCCCAGTCATCTTTTCCTGCCCTTTGCTTAGACAATTTTCTTAAATAAAATTTTTGAAACCAATTAAATTGTCTAGAATATTTCAGAGTAAATAAAATGAAGTATTAGTGCCATCATCTTGATCAGTTCTGTGTATGACATAAAGAACTAAATACCAGATTGGTTTTAGCTCCAGCTCAGCTTTGACCCTTAAACATTAGGATGTTTCTTCTTTGTAAACCTGATTTCCACCACCAACACCCCTACCTGAAACTCCATCACAAAAGATTTTGAAGAACAAAGGTTAATAGATTCTGATTTTTTTTTTCAGGTATTGTGATCCTGAATTTTTAAAACAACTTCCCTGTTGATATCTTCAGAAATTCCTGAAATTTATATAGAGCTTTAGAAGATAAAATTTTTCCTAGATAAAAATTATAATTTTTCCACCAACTTAATATTATCATTGGCATATTCTTCATTAATAGAGCTCAGCATGCAGAACTGCATTCCCTGGAGATTCAGCATCACTGCTTTTGTGTTTTTAAGTTGTTCTTCTCCCACAAGGTGTCATTTGAAATACGACTACCTGGGCATCCAATGTCACCATGCACTTCCCCCGCATGGTGATGGGTGGAAGTGGGGAGGAGATGATGAAGCTTTGATGGTGGAGGTGGAGAGGGGGAGCAGAGAAGAATATATCTGGGCATTTGGGGGCAGCCCATGACAGAATGGCTGTCTTAGGAGGAGTGGACAGAGGAGAAGAAAGAAGGTGGCAGGTCTGAGGAAAGCCATGGTGGTGGGAAGGACAGATGGGGTTCCTGGTAGAACCCCAGAGTCCAGGGTCCATCCTCCCCTTATCCACCGGCTCGGCCTCCTGAGTTTTTTGGCCCTCTTTCTTCCCCTGGTACCCAATTCCCACCTCTCGCTTTCACCACTGCCATGGGTGCATTTTTCCCTTCTCCCAGCCTCAGCTTCAGCTTTGCCTGTGGTGCCCTTTTGTCCTTGCTCCTGGATCCGGGGCTCCACGTGTTCCTGTTGCCAAAAGCTACTGGCTTTGGGGGCTGTGATTGAATTTCTACTTTCAACAAGAGGGAACAGGAGGTTTGGGGTCTCCAGTGGGCTGGAGTTTGCAATGTGAACTCCTGGACTGTCTTTTGGGTGCCACTCTGCATTTATTATACATTTGAGCAACGAGGGTAGTACCCCGTGTCATTTAGTTGTCCCTTAGTGTTGAGAGTGTGTGCTTTGGTGCAACAGAGGGCTTAACTTGTAATAACGGCCTGAAAGATTTATCTGGACACATTGGTTTGTGGAGAAGGGGGAAGGAGTGGAAGGTGAGCTGTGTGCGAGCAGCCACCTTGTCCATTCTGCGTGTCTCCCCAGGGCCTGCCTCAACCTCAGCGTGGCCTGACCCCTTGGTCAGAGCTTACTGAACCAAGCAATGAGTGAATGAATTAATGAGTGAGTGAATAAATGAATAATGCTGTCTGGAAACAATGAAGGGCAGGAGCAGGGAAGTGAAGGACTGCTTTGTCCAAAAACCGTGTGGGCAGCGAAGGGCACTGTGGCTGTTGGCCCTTGAGCCCACGCTCAGGGAAGCCACACTCCCAGCGGCGGATGCTGGATGCTGCCGCACAGAAGGTGCAGGATCATGGAGACAGGCTGCACTGCTTGATGGCTTTAGATAAATATTCATACTTAATACTGGTTCTAGGGTATGAATTTTTAGACTATAATTCTTTAAAATTTATTATAGTTTTAAACTTAATTGGGTGAAAATATTTATTGGTGGGGGAGGGGATGCAATTACCCAATTATTAAAGCTAGAATGAATCCTAGGAGGGACACTAAAACTATCTTTAAGTACTGAGAGGATTTTATTACAGCAACTCTTAAAACAATAATGAATGTTATGTGTTCCTCAGCCTTTTTTACAATAGGAAAGGAGCACAGCATTTTTGAACAGAAAGCAGACTTGTGTTTGAGGAGGAAGATACAAGAAAAGGCTCTGCTCTGTGCCAACAAATAAATCCTCCTCACAAACATCCACCACCACCAAAAAAAAAAAAATTTGCTTTTTCTTTGAACATTAAGAAATGGAGGGGTGGGTGGGGAGGGGAATGCTAGTGAAGCTACAGATAATAAAACGGAGATGTGGGAACTAGCATTAAAAATATGTTGGCATTTTCCCAAACGGGGAGTGCTGACAAGTATAATCCTATTACTCAAATCACATCAGCAATGAGATAAATGAAATAAAAACATGATCTCGTGTGACCAGAGTGGCTATTTGTCCACAGACGCTCATTGCATTGTATCAATCTGTTCCCCCCCAAAAATGGGACGTAGTAGAAAACAATGTTAAGGAAGCTTTTAAAACACATCATTGAGATTACAGCACCTTTTAAAATAAACAGCACTGAATACCAACACAGGTAAAATGTCATTGTGAGACGGGGTTCCGATATTCAACGGCGTGCTTTATGGCTTTCCAGTGTGTGATAAAATCTGTTCACCAGATGTACTATATGTCTCCTGTGTAGCATACTCGAGCATCCTGTAGGCCCGAGGCCCATTTATTTCATGTAATTGCCTTTCCTGTGCACACCTTGGGGCACCCTAATTCTCCATTTTATTTCAGGCACTGTACAGGGTACCATCTGGTAGTTTTAAACTCATCCCGTTTTATTGCACTACTGCAGCGGCTGTATTCAGCCGTTCTGCAGGCTTTCGGTGGAGACAGACTTCTTACTACCAGCTATTTATTTTTGTCTGGAATAAAGTAGCCTTGAACTATCAGCATGCAGGATTCACACGTAGATCATCACCAGTCCATACGAGCTAGACAGAGGTTCCCAGGCAACCTGCAGACTCGGAGCTTCCGAATTGCTTTACGCACAGCTGTTAACTTATAGAATTGGGATTCTAAATTCTTCGCCTACTTCTGCACGTAATGATATCTTTTTAGTATCTCATTTGTATTATTTCAGTTCAGATGAGCACACAAATAAATGTATTCCATCACATCTGGAAAAGTACCATAGAGAAATGGCTTAATATACAAAGCTGCACACCTCATTACGAAGTTCGTCACTCATTTCAAACCCAACCTTATCTCTGTCCCTCATCAACACAGCTTTTTGTTTTGCTGTTGTTTTCATTAAATTGTTAAGTCATTTTTTCAAAGGAATTTGCAAGATCTTGAAAAGGCGAGTTTGGAACTAACAGACTTGGCAGAAGGAAGATAAACCCCAGAACCAAGCAGCTTTTCTGCAGCAGGTCCCCAGTGAGAGCACCTTCCCTCAATTTGTGCACAAATTAGCTAGGAAGTAACTCTGCTCCCCCTAAGAATTCATCTTCTGCTTCAGACCCGTCCCCCTACCCGAACTGATGCACCCACACAGCTAGGCAAGCCACTTTAACAAAGGGTCCCTGATATGCAAACGACACACATGCAGCTGAATGTTTCCAAATGGGTCATTGTTCACCTGCTGGTTCCTGCCTCACCGAATCCCTCTTGCTACATACATTATGCATTTCCCCTTCTACTATCCCCTTCCTCGCTGTCCAGCAGCTAAGGTCTGTTGGCCTCTGCAATGGCAATGAAAAGACTGCAAGGAGAGGGGGCCAGGCAGGGTGGTGGGACTAGGTGAGTGATGAGCTGGCTTACTAGCCACTGCTGCCTCTTGACATGTGTTATCTCAGCGTTGCCCAGGGAGAAGATCGCTAGTCTTTGGCCTGAGATACAGAAAGCCTTCCAGTATACAACCTGCTACCTGGCACCAATAACCGGCATAAATAAACAAATCAATCAGGAGACGCTGGCGTTACTACAGGCACCTTGGCCCTGCGTTATGACGATGGTGATGGGTGACAACGATTCAGCCACAATTAGGGATGGAAAAAATATTTAAGGTGGAAAAAGGCTGGATATAGTCCCGTTTGCAGCAGATTCTTTACATGTTTTGCATTCATGGCAATGACAAATGTAGTTAAATGCACCTGGCTGTAGCTGTCTGCTGTGATCTAAAGCCTGTTTGAATGAAAAGAAAAACTCCCTCTGTTATTTATTGTTGGAAGCAGAGTTTACTTTGCTGTCTTTAACCTCAGCAGAAATCAGAAATGCCCGTTTAACAGCAAGCTGATGAGTTCTAGGAAACAGAGCAAAGAGTCGGTGGTTGGAGTCTTGTAAATCAGTAGAAGACCAGTGACCAAATAGATTCATATTTATTTTCCTGGAGTTTTTCCCCCTTCTTTGACTCTCAGGCAATCTCCTTCTATAAAAATGTTAATGCTGGTCTGAATATGACGGGTAATTTTTTTCCCCCACAGCTCTGTCAAACAGATCTTCCCAATAATTAAATGTGCATCCTTGGGCTCCAAGAGCAGTCTTGTTGAACAAAGCAACCGCAAATCCAACTAACCTTTGAAGAATGAGGGTGTCAAAGTATAAGCAGATGTTTTAATTTGCACAATACTGGGATTTTTTAGATACCAAATGTTCTTAAAATAGTTATTGTATCTAGACAGCAAGAGAAAGATACACACAGGAATGACCTACATCTCTCCCAGTTACAGAGACATTGTCTCCTTCAGCAGAAGTGATATGGGACATGCTACTAAGAAAGCTGTATGTTGATCAGCATCTAATGAGAAGGCATCTCAATTCTCTGATTATAATATATGAGAAGAGGAAAGCAACAGAGCACTGTAAAATTTTAAAGTACACACACCTACACATTCTCTGTAAAGTCCATAGCTAAGTCAAATATGGGATAAAATAAAAGGGCTCATGCTATCTCTTGTGTAGGTATTAAAGTTTTCTGAAATGATTTAAAAGATGTCTGCTGTTTAAAAAAAAAAGGAAGATACATACTTTAGCCATCAAAGTATAGCATCATGTTATCTAGCTAGTTGAACTTGCATTGCTTTTGGGAAATGTTAGCACACGTTTTTCACAAGTGGATGCATGCAGGAAAGATTTATATTAGACACCAGGAAAAATGTCCTGACTTTCAGAAGAGTTGTGAGAAGCCCAAATAGTTTACCCAGGAAGGCTGTGGAATTTACCTCCTGGAGATTTTTAGCTGCAGACAAGAGACCCCTATGTTTGGGTTTATTTTAGTCATTTGAAATGAATAGAATGAGCTCATCAAGAGTCTCCTAGTTCTCCTCTTTGTCCCTTGCCTGAGAACAGGCTAGCACAGTGGTCCCCAAGCTTTTTGGCACTGATTTCATGGAAGACAATTTTTCCATGGATGGGGAGGGGGGATGCTTTCAGGATGATTCAAGTGCATTACATTTATTATGCACTTTATTTCTATTATTATTACATTGTAATATATAATGAAATAATTATACCACTCACCATAATGCAGAATCAGTGGGAGCCCTGAGCTTGTTTTCCTGAAACTAATGACACTGCTGATCTGACAGGAGGCAGAGCTCAGGCGGTGATGCAAACAATGGGGAGCCTGCTATAAATACAAACTAAGGTTTGCTCACTGGTCCACAGCTCACCTCCTGCTGTGTGGCCTGGTTCATAACAGGCCACAGGTACTAGCCCAAGGCCCAGAGGTTGGGACTGCAAGGCTAGCAGTCTAGCAGTTGTCCACCAGGGCAGGCTTCTATCCAACCTTCTCCTGAATACATCTTCTCCCAAGTCTGAGCCCTTTCTTACCAGAACCTCTTGATCTAAAGGGTTAAGCTAAGGGACCCATGTACTGCTGCTGGTGGGTTGGGGGGGAGGGGGAGTATAAATTGGTGTAATCTCTATGATGAATAATTTCTCAAAATCTACCAAAATTAAAAGTGCACATATCCTGTGACCCTGCAATTATATTTCCAGGACTTTATCTCATGGATCTATTCACACATTTCAAAATGACTCAAGAATTAGTGATTTATTGCAGCAATGTTTTTAATAGCAAATAATTGGAAACAACCTTAATATCCATCAAAAGAAGGCTGATTAAATAAATTATGGCATATCTGCATTAAAAGAAAGAAGCAGCCCTAAGTGCTCCTGTAAAAAAGGATTTCTAAGACACCCACAAAAAATAAGGTTCAAAATACCATGTATAATATGCTATTGTTTGTGTTATTTTAAAAAAGGAGAAGAAAGACATACTTTTCACAGTATAAAACACAACTTTTGAACTATTACATCTTTTGAATTTATACTACGTTTAGGTAATACCTGTTAAAATCAAATAAATGAAAATCAAATAAATGACTAAGGGAAAATAAGGGAACGTATTTCCAGACCAAAATCCCCCAAATAAAGTGGGGAGTTTATTCTTTCTTATCTCTAGTTCTCCCTTGGTCCTGGCCAGGAAACCACTAGTATAAGATGGCCATCCAGAAGGGGACAGGCCTGTCTGACTTTGGTTTTCTTATTCCCTTCCTGCAGTTATAAATTTCAGAAGAGAGAGAAGAGGAGGAAGGAGGAAGAATCTAGTGACAAGGCACCAGAGCATTTCCTTGCTTCACAATTTGATGAATTGAGTAGAACTGCTTAAGGCTGCCCAGAGGGTAAACTTCTGCCTAGGGCCACAGGGAAAGCAAGAGGGGCCAATGGCCAAGAGAAGACCAGTTCCACAGAGGAAATGCAGGGCCACTCTCTTACTGGGCCCCACTAGGCACAAGGTGACAATTTAGCCTGCCCATTGGGGTTCTCCTTTATTAAAGTGAATGTCAAAAGGTCCTGGTAGAAATGTAACTCAGTGATGTTAATTCTGGAAACGCTCATCTAGAAATCTCTGAAAATTATTTGAAAACATAGTTGTGGAATCATTTGAAGAATCAAGCATGTATGTTTAGCACTGCTGTTGGATGCAGTAGTTGGAATGTGGGTGTCAACAGATATGGGTCAACATGTGAGAGATGAGAGACTCGGCAAGTGCTTAACTTCTCTGTGACTCAGTTTCATGACAAGGGATAAGCCTCATTGAATAATTGGGAGCCTCATCATTATAGTTTACTCAAGAGTCCACCACAATACCAAGTGCATAGGTGGCATGTAAGGAACAGTGGCCAGCAGTATTCTCTGTTAAAATACTTGCCACCTCAGCTGAGCCACTTTGATTACACTCCAGAGGGCTTCTTGACTAGGAAGAGGCTCCCTGTGGAGTCATAAAACCCTCATTCCATTGCTGGTCCAAGGCAGGTAAATTAGAGATACTTTCACCTAATTTTAAAAGTCAAGACATCAGTCTACAAAACACCAGGATCACTAGCACCTTGCATAGTATATTCTTTCCCCAAAAAATAGCCTGCTTAAAAGAAGAGAGAGTTAAGATTCTAGGCTCTTACTCCTGAGATTTTTATTTAAAGAATACCCCATCTTTACTAGCAGCTAAGAGGCTGAAGATTAAAAATTAGCCACTGTATAGTAGCTGAGCAGTAACAATTTTTCATAAAGGTTTTTAGTACACATTTGGGATTATAATTTCAATATTATGCAAATGCATTTTATGGATCTGTAATACAGAATGTGTACTGGCGTTAATGTGCATTAGTGGGTGAGCACAAAAAGGCTCCAAATGAGCCATTTTGGTGTGTGCTTTCAACATGTATTATGAATAATAAGTAAAATTTTCTGGTTTAGAGCAAATAATATAAAATCTGAATTCTTCTTGATGTACATCAGTGACACAGCCCTACGCAACTCTCATGAAATTTTTCCATTGGGCACAAGGTAAAACTGGCTCTTAAGCAATGTATTCCTGTTTATGGATTCTCTTCTTGAATGAGATGTGAAAGTAAAATGAATAAATTTAATATGAAAAGAGAGTAGTTTCCCCCTGTTGCTCAAAATCAGGCATTAACCACATGAGTGCATTAGAAAGGTGTGTGACTCCTTAGAAGTCAAGATTGTAGAGGATCTGAGTCCTAAAAAGTGAAGAAGCATCTAAACAGAATTACAGAACTTATAGCATATTTTCAATTAATAAAAGTAACAAATGTAATGCTTTTAACATAAAATATTTAATACAAGATAACTGTGTTATTCCAAAGATATTTCAATGATGTGTAAATAATCTTTCTTAATATAGTGTGCTGCAAGCCTTATGATCCAATATGGGAACCCAGGGTGACATTTGTCCGATGTGTATTTTCTTTCTTGTCAGTATGTTTTTATGATTATGGATTAGAAACAAATGCTCAAAAACTAATTTGAAAAAAACCCAAAAAACAAATTTGAGTTTTCTCCTAAATGCAGAGGACCGAGCCAAAAGACATTTCTGGTTTCTCTGTGATGGAGCCTTTTTTATTAATATTTCCACATTCCAATTTTTTTTGATAGCAAGAAAGTAAGACCAAGAGATGTCATGTACTAAAGATGGTAGCTGGTTATTTCAGGAGTTATTCAAACTTTCCATTTGCATTGATTTAGTTAGGACTTTAAGATCTGTTGATTCTGTTTCTTGAATGCCTGTTTCACACCTGCCCCATTCTTTGGCTGTTTAGAGGAAGACAGGATTGCACTGCCCAGTGAGTTTGGACTAGGCATTCAGTTGAGTAAGAATAATGTAAAAATATCCCTCAAACAGGCACCCTTAACTGAATATATTTTAAAACGCCAGAGATGCCATGACTTATCTTCAAAATGATACTAAAAATATACATGCTTTGAGTTCTCTCTGTGTTAAGTGCTTCATATGCATTATGTCAATTGACCTATAAAGCAATCTTACAAAGTAGGTTTTATAATCCCTATGAAATGGCTGAAGAATCTGGAGTTTAAAAAGATTAAGTAATTTGTACAAAATCACACAGTTATATAGGTATATCTAATTTTGCAATCCAAATTCTTGACCACTATATAACCCTGGGTCCAGTATTAATATAGTGGACAACAGTCTTGGCTTCATTTATCATGTAAGTTACAGGAATGGTGTTTGATCCTTCTCTCCAACATGGGCACTACAATTAATACTTAAGGCTGATCTAGTTTCAACCAGTCATTGCATCACTACTTGTCTACATTGCTGTAGCTGGCTCCTACTTTCCATTCCTCCTGAAACCTCTTCATTCTAGATGGAAGTCTATGGAAGGAAAGCTGGTTATAGCAAGAGGGTCTATCCAGGAACTCAATAGATATGTGATGAATCAACAAATCAGATTTTTAAATTCTCTAATTCAAATCCAACAAAAAGTCTTTGACTACCTGACTAAGCTATGGTTTCTGTCCTTGGGTCCTTAAAATTTCAAAAAGACCTAGATTAAAGCTTATTAGTAGCAAAGCAACCCTTCCAAATATTAATTTACAATCAATATTGGAAGGAACTGAGTAGTATACTGTGTCCTAATTTGAAAACAAGCTATTTCTATATGTAGGTAAGACTCCTACTCTAAATATATCTTCCAATATATCTTCCCAGTAATTGAAATATGAGATACTAAATGACAAAACCTGAAGTACAGTGGAGCAGGTCTGAGAGAGCAAGCAGCACGTTGTCTTGAAATAATATTCCCAGCACCATCTGCTGAGTCTTCTCTACGTACTTGGCCTTTTGCATGATATCACTTAATCTTCACGGCACCCTGTAAGGTAAATATTATCATCTCCTTTTTACAAATGAGGAAATCGAAGCTTAGGTAAAGTAAACCGTCCAAGGTCACCATAGTTAATAAGTAGTTAAATGAGGATTTAATTCCAGGTCTGCTTGATTTCAAAGTGACTGAGTGAGTGAGAGTGAGAGAAACACAGAGAAGATTATGATTTTTAAATAATGAATCTCATTTTTCTGAAAGCCTATAGCAAGTCTTCCATTTCTTCTGGCTCTTATCATATTCTGCTGTTATTTCTGGTTTTCTTATCCAATGCCTAATTAATTATAACTATTCTATTTGAGAGAATGGATCATGCACAAATTATTTTTGTGTTCTTCATGAGACCTTGTTCAGTGCCTGGGACAAGGTAGGTATTCAAGAGATATTTCACGTATTCCTCATATTTACCAGGCATTTACTCTGTGGCCAAGCTCAGTAAAGAAGACAAGTCATGCCTTCCAGGAGCTTCCAGCCCAGTGGAGAAGATGATTAAAGAACTAGTGCTCTACTAAGTGAAGTATCAGAAGAATGGAAAAACAAGCACCACATGTACTCAACATCAAACTGGTATTAATTGATCAACACTTATGTGCACATATAGTAGTAACATTCATCGGATGTCGGGCAGGTAGGAGGGGAAAGGAAGGGAGGGGTATATTCACACCTAATGGGTGCGGTGCTCATTGTCTGGGAGATGGACACATTTGAAGCTCTGACTCAGGTGGGGCAAGGCACTACATGTAACCTGAACATTTGTACCCCTGTAATATGCTGAAATAAAAACAAATAAATAAATGTCAATTAATAACGAATGTAAAAAAAAAAGAAAAGAACTTGAGTGCTCTCAGCTGGGTGTGGCAGTGCCTGGGGGAAAGTAGGGACAGCCAATGCCACCTTTGGAAAGGGGCAGCCGACTAGCTTGTGGGCTCAGCAAGGGCTTCCCAGGGGAGATGTCATCTGGGCAAAGAGAGTGGGGGAGGGCATCACAAAGGGAGGGGAAACAGGCATATGCAAAGGTCCTGGAAGTAGAGATAAGCACATGGCCTATTCCAAGGACTACAAATCACCCAGAGCTTCATTCACCTGTCGGGTGAGCAGCTACTGTGGGAGAGGAGGGCAGGAGAGGTGGTAGTAAGGCATCCGGTGTGAAATTCACTGTACACCACGGTAAAGTGTTTGTAATCTATCCTGATCTTCCTGGGGAAGGTGTTTGGCAGGGGAGAGGCAAGATAAGACATATATTTGAGAAAGATGATTAGGTAAATTGTGGAGGACAGGAAGGGGCTGTGTCTTGTGTCAGGGAGCAGGAAAGAAAACCAGGAAGCAATCACTAAAGCCAGTGAGAGGGAAGGCCTTGCCATCTGGAGAAGAGAAGGCCATTTTGTATATATCGGTGACCCTTGAACAACGGGAGTTTGAACTGCATGGCTCCACTTATATGTGGAATTTTTTTCAATGAAATTTACACCAACTGCACCTGCCTCTCCTGCCTCCCCTTCTACCTCTTCCACCTCTGCCACTCCTGAAACAGCAAGAGCAACCCCTCTTTTTCCTCCTTCTCCTCAGCCTATTCAATGTGAAGATGATGAGGATTAAGACATGATGATTCACTTCCACTTAATGAATAGTAAATATATTTTTCCTTCCTTATGATCTTCTTAATAACATTTTCTTTTCTCTAGGTTATTCTATTGTAAGAATGCAGTATATAATACATGTAACACACAAAATATGTGTTAATCCACTGTGTTATTGGTAAGCCTTCTGGTTAACAGTAAGCTATTAGTAGATAAATTTGGGGGTAGTCAAAAGTTATATGCAAATTTTCGACTGCATGGGGGTTGGCTTTCCTAACCCCTGCATTGTTCAAAGATCAGCTGTAATTTGGACTGACACACAAATATTTTATTATCATTTTATTATCATTTTTATCATAAATCAGTTTTCTTTCATCATTAATTTGTGGGAGCCCCATGTACTAAAATACTAAAGGAATCTTCACTTTGAATGACCTTGTGTTTAGACACCCCAGTGTAGTTCTCAGAGCTTTAATTAGAGCTGTGTCGAGACTCTTTTTATCTTAACAATCTCTCTGTGAGTAGAGGTAACAGAATAACAAGAATCAATATAAACAATCTAAGAGGAATACCTCAGAAAGAAATATTATTTTTGCTGATGCACATTCTTTATTTTGAAAAATCATGAAGGTCTCCATTAGGAAATCATTCTTCCTTGGCATTGTGTTGCATGCTCAACAAATAGAAGGTAAATATGCTAAAATTGGTGTCTTTTTCATGAAAACCACATAACTGTAAAGCTCTTTGTTTTCACCCAACTGCCGAAAACATTTGTGTAAGCAATTTCAGTAAACATTTGGAGAATTGTAAGTGCTCTCTCCTACACATATGGTTCTTTATGAAGAGGTAATTTTTATCTATGTTCTACTCAATTGAATATTTATAAGTCTGTTTGGCCTCAAAGGTACCTGATCTCCCCCCAAAATACAATTGCCCTGTAAAGCTAAAGTGAGATTTATTCAGTTACCCTTTCAGGACTTTGCCAGCTATTTTCATTTTCTCCCTATGAATTTGTTCCTAGTACAAACCTAAATTTGTCTAATTTGCTGTGTTATTGCAATTAGTCAATTCTCCCTTAGTTATACAAATAATAGCCTTATAAGTTTGAGGCTGTAAATCATTCATCCATTAAAAATGCCATTTCCTTGTACTGCAAATTCGATTCATTTAGAAGAGAAAAACCATGGCATGGAACAGAATTATGCAATGTCATGGACACATTAACATTTGGATCAAAATTTTACATTGTGTCAGCCAGTAAACGGTATAAATGGTTCAGATTTGCAATAAATAATTGTCTATTAATACTCTGGCATGCTGTAGCAAATTACAGTCTCACTTCAGTAAGCACAGCTGTAGGTAGGCGCCAGGGCCCAGGGAAGCAAGTGCCGCGATTGGTTTGAGTGGAAAGAACCTGTTATGCAGGGAAGCAGGGCCGAGGACTAAATGCCTATGTTTGCAGACACAGGAGGAGGACCCAGTGGGCTTTCACTGTAGCTGGAACATTACACACCAGGATGCAGCCCTTTGCTGTAAGCCTACAGGAAACAGACGCTGAACCCAATGAGGGCATCTTCACAGTCACTGAATGTGAAAGGGACAGGGAAATATTCTATTAACCAGAGAAGTACTCCTGATGATAGCACCGACCTCTGTGGCCCAGGGTCTAGGAAACAGGCTTACGGCTGGGGCAGCCACCATATCCGGTGTTGATTATGGATCAAGGGACCACCAGAAACTCAGGCTCTCCCCAGGATCTGCCTTATGCGTGGCTCGAGTTAGGCCCTTCTTCCCTCTCTCCCTGGGGGAATCATTCTCACTAGCCGATTGAAGAACCTAAAATTAATACCATTTTCACTGTTTGGCTTAAGGCTTTTAAACTCTGTTAAAATGCAAACAAGATGTGTGGGAAGGTTGATAAGTAGATATATTAGCATTCATTAACATCTTGGCATGCAGCAGGTTATCAACTTAGCCAAAATTAAGGCACTAAGTGGGATGAGCTGGAACTCAGGACAGGTAACTTTGAAATGGGTGAGGGGAAAGGAAGTGTTGCTGAGAAGACACCAGGAGGGCCCTGGGCATTTTAGGGTGCAGGGGCATCCAAAAGAGTTTGGGAAATGTATCACCCTATGACTAACATCTGTGTAGTGTATCTGCAAGGGCAGGCACTACTATTATATCCCCATTTCCCAGGCAAGAAAACTGAGGCCCAGAGATGTTAAGAAACCTGTTCATCAAGTTTACCCAGCCAGCGTGACAATTTAAACTGAAGAACTGGGTATGTCTAAAAGCTAATTTATCTTAGTTCAGGATTTAGCCTAAGGTTGTCTAGAAATAATGGAGCTTACTTATCTTAAAGCCATGTTGTTCGATTAATTGATGTTGTAATACTTGGCAAACGCCAAAGTTTTATGGAATTCACTGTTATAAAAACTCTAGACTCAATTCAAAACACTAAATTTATTCCTTTATTCTTACTACTATCCTATTCTGTGTTGCTTAGCTCAAACACGCAAAAAATCTTCTATTGACCTCAAAATTGAACATTCATTTAATCTACATTTATACATTTAAAATACATAGAAGATAAGACTATATGTTCAGGGATCATTTGTATAGTTCACTATAATATACAGAAGACTTAAGGTAGCCTTATAAATCATATTTTAACAAGAATATTGATATCTGAAAAGCTAGATATCTAAAACACTATGATTTTTTTTCTTGCTTTAATTTAGGTAATATTTTCATCAACATTATGAAAAAAATGCCCTATTAAATATAAGGCATTGTCCTAGATTTTAGATGATTGCCTAATTTTGCTTCTTATGTCTGTTGAAAGCCAAGTTTAATTTGGAGATATTTCTCGAGAAGGGAGAGCAGCTGTGACTGATTTATTTAAATACTTTATAACATTCAAAAATAGTTTTTCTAATTCACCAGAGCATTATTAAATCCTTGTGGCTGTAGACTCTCATAAGCAGTATTAGTTTCTCCTTCATGCTTGGACAACTGCTGTGGGCTCATAATTTGTGTCTTTGCCAACAATAGCTACTTTTTCTTGTACACCACTAGACTAATCCTCACAAAAATCCTTTTTTAATACATCGTTCTCCTGTCCCAAACTGTCAGTGGCTCTTCACTTCCTTCCAAGTAAATTCTTCATGCAGGGCCTCCACCCTCTGGGTGTTGATTACCATTTAATAGGTATTTCCCACAGCTTCCCTGTGCAAACCCTGCCTGCCGGGCACACTCGCTGAATCCATCCTTGCCTCTCCCTCCCCTAGTCCTTTGGCCTCCAATGTCTTTACCATTCTCTCCAGTCCCCTTCCACACATTCCCCACACTTGCTTTGAAATCTTTTTATTATTATTATTATTATCCTAGACCCTTTTTCCTCTAAAACTCAAGATGTGATTATTACAGAATCATAAATAGTTAGAACTGGCAGAGACAGGACTGGGACTATTTGTCATTTTTTAATATAGCTTCTCTCCGTCTTTATTTAGTGGACTTGTACTGGATTAGGAGTGAGAAGATCTGACTCTACATTTTCTTGAAAAGGGAGCTCTTGGAGACTCAGTTTTCACATCTGTACAATGAAGATACCTGGCCTGCCTACCTCACAAGGCTGTTTTGAAGATCACATGTAATAAAGTGATTCATAAATTCTAAGTACGAAGTGATGTCCCCATATACAGCACAGTCCCTCCCCCACCCCTGGTTCAATAGGTATATTTACCTATATTTAGGAGAATTAGACAGATTGTTTATTTTATTCATTTCAGATGGCATTCTAGGTTCGGAAATTTCTACCACCTCTTTCTACCATATTGGAACAGGCAAGATTTCTGGGATCATCAAGTTCTGCCCAGTGTGTGGAGATATGACCTAAACCATTAGCTGTTTATCTCCGTAGAAAGTGGTCGACAAGTCTTTGTTAACAAAATGAATAAATATTTATTCATTTCTTATCTTTCAATGAGAATGTGATAACTTTTGTTTATTGATGTATACACTCCATTCAGATTTTCTCATGCAATTTCAACCACATCCCCCAACACAACTTTCTGCTATGCAAATTGCTCCAAACATCTAAATACCAGCATAGCTATGAAGCCACTGACCATTAATTTTTGCGTTTCCTTGCTGAATATAGGCTTTAGACAGGCTTAAAAATATAATCTGTCTATTAGAGGCCCATCAGTCCTCAATATGTCCTCACCTTTTAGTGTTGAAATAATAATCATGATTTGCTTCATTTGTGCACTACACAGCAATGAGATGAGCTAATTGCATATCTGCTATGAAATAATGTGTTATTACATGGATAACTACACATTAACTCCATTGGAAACACTAGTAATTACACAATATGTTACATTAATGCACCTGTGTTATCTTCTGATTGCCATACCATTAATTCAAGTGACCTCTATAAATCAGTTTCCCAGTATCATTTGTTTATTCTAGACCTCTCCAAAACACTTTAGAGACTGTTAGAAAAACAATCAAACCATGCAGTTAAAACTACTAAAAAAAAGAGGGTATGAAGTGTGATCCTATTGCATGTTTGTTGGTTTTTTATCACTTTCCTTTGCTTGACATACATATACAAATTTAGAGATACATTCCATTCTCTTCTGCACGAAAGTAGAACTATTTTAACTTAGTGGAGAGTTGCAGCAATGTGGGATTTTTTAAAAAATTCAGAAACTTGTCTGGTTCACAAACAGAATCACAGCTTAAAAGAACCTAAGTTCACTCTAAAAACTGTCAATCAAGTTTTCACAACACTAGCACACATAATAATGGAAAGTTCGAATTTGTTGCTAAAACCTGAGTTGACTCCCAGTCAATTTGCACCTGGTTACATCACACTTGACTTTTTTACAGTTTATTTAGTCCTGACCTTCCCCTTTCCTTACAAGCCCCCGTTCAACCAGAGCAACTCCAGCCCAGGAGATGAAAACCCCATCAGCATTTTCATAGTTAATGACAGGGCTACAAAACAGAAAACAACAGCAGGAATCTGAAGCCAGTGCTTTTATTGGACTAACTAACGATATAAATAAAATGGTCCCTGACTGAGCTTCAGAGAATCACTGTCTCTTTATCAGGCCATAGAAAACAGATCCAGGAGGGCAATAAATACGGCACATAACAGAGTGGAATTAAATGATTAGGCCTGAATTAACACCCTGTTTCTGAGCCCCACTTAGTGTTCCATGGCCCCAATGAAACACTGCAATTCACAAACGCTCAAGGCCCATTTAATTTTTATTTCAAGCTAGTTCTGAAGAAGGGATTACCTATAACTCCCCCCTTTTCCATTGTATAACTCGTGAAGTAAAAACACTGGTGCTGTCTAGATAGCTGTAAGGAAAATAGACTGATACTATAGGAATCACAGAGTCCATTCAGAATTCTGTCTCTAAGAAATCACATTGATTAAAAGAAAGCAAATCCCCGTCTCTGTGAAAGTGGCAAGGCTGCCCTCGATGAGAAAAATAATGAATTAATTAAATCAACTTGATTATTTTCCATGTTATTGACAATAGGACTCAGCAACGGTTAGCCTAAATTTTTTACTTTTGGAACTGTGGCTTTAGCATGCCAAAGATCCTAATTAAGTCTTAACTGCAAAATGGAATTTAATAGCACCTTCGAGGATAATATATGGAGGCCTCATTCCCCATTATACACTATACTATATGGTAGGGTGGGTTAGTTTAACTTAAACCCTAGCCAAGGAAAGTTAATACTGTTCTACACCTTCCCATTTACAAAATGGCTCTAGAACAAGAAATCCAAGAATGGCATTAGAGAAAGTCTCCACCGTACTAGTGAAGTACTTAGAGATTTCAGAGGATATATGCAGCCAGAAGAAACTGAGTCATTAATTCACGTTGTGTACCTGTGACTTGAAAGGATATATGAGATGGAGATAGATCTATAAGGCAAGGTCCTCAAGAGTCAGGAGGGAAGGGAGCTCACAGCTTTGCCGCGTGCTGTGTTTTTTCTCTCATTTAATCCTCACAATGTCCTACAAAGTAGACATGATCATTCCCATTTACAAATAAGGAAATTCAGGCTAAAGAGTAGTGTAATAATTGCCCAAGTTCACACAGAAACTGGTAAGGCTGAGATTCAAATCCAGATCTAGGTGATTCCAAAGCTAGACCTTTCTATCAACACTATGGTCTCAACTGCTTAGGACTCCTGGCCCCACCGGACGTTTTACTTAGAAACTTCTGCCATAACCAAAGAAACCAGACATCATGCAGAAGAGGGATGAGACTAATTCAGCTAGTCTTAAAGGGCAAGAAAAAAACCCAAAGGTTTTTTGGCTCTGGATGAGAATATCTCTTACAAAGTCCCAGAAGATCCAGACATTCATTGAATCTAACTTCTTCTCTGAAGTTAGATGAACCTGCTTGTCCAGGACTGCTTCAGAGTGTGAACCATGGCGTAAATGCAGTCCAGAATCCATCATCGCCCTGGAGGAGCACCAGGAGCCCTGACTGGAATAGAGCAGGGAGAATTCTTCCTCGAGATTATGAGGTTTGACCACACCCAAGTTTTCCCTAACAGCTCAGCATAGCACGTAGTTGTACACATGACAGGAAGGGATACTTAATAGATTGAACCTTCTCCCCCTCCATACTTCTGGACAATGAAATTACTGTAATTCTAGTTCAAATGTATTCTTATGTACCTTCAATGCAACACACACTAACACAAACATAATTCTCTCATAAAGCAATCTTACTTAAATGGCTTGGGCACTGAAGACTACATCGTGGAGAAATTAAACAATAATGAAATCTTTTTAAAAAGATAATCACTAGAAAGTTTCCTGGTGACAGATTCATGTTAGCATGAGAGTGTTGAGCAGTGTCTATCTGTTGAATTATGATTAGGCACTCAACAGGCAGGAAAGTGTCTAATTTCATCCTGGGGCAGGGAACCTGCGGCCTTCTGATTTCAAGATTCTTCTTTTTTAAGCACCAAACGAAGCAAGAATAGCTTCATTTTTCTCTGCTGCACCCCTTTTAATAAAAGGATTTGTTCTGCAAAATTTGGATTCAAGGCCGCACTTAAGGACCTAGAAGACCACATTTCACCTAAGGCCACAGGTTTCCCACCCCTGCAAGAAGAGGTCTTTGTTTACCAAAAAGAAATATTAAAATGATTTAAGTGAGTTTAATTTGAATTACTAATTTTTTGTTCCTTGCCCAGCAGTTCTTTGGCAAAGGTCTTAGATTATAGTGATTGCTCTTTGTTATTGTTTTGAACAGTAACAACAGGCCCCTGATATCCTCTGGCCAAGACTTAGAAACAATCCCAGGCCTCCTTTTGACCTTTACTTTTTAGCATTAAGTGAAGTAAAATCTATCTCACCATGTCAGCAATAAAAGCCAGACTATGTCTTTGAACTTGAGTCCTTGTCTACTTGACTCCACAGCAACCCTAGCTTTAAGCAGTTTGCTTGGTAGATAGGACCAACTTGAGCATTTTCCTTACCATTTGCTCACGCAAGTGGCTGTTTTTGTACTTTGAAGGTATAACTTCAAAATCTTAAAAATTCATATAAAAATGGGATAAAAGTAGGAACAAACTTATGGATTATCAGAAGTTTTTACTTCCAACTGGTTACAAAAGCAGCATGTAATGAAATCACAAAAGAATGCTTCCTTTAAAATTGTGAAGTATGTTATCTGCATTTTTGAGTAAATGGCAAACTGTAGTATAGAGACCAGTTTCACCATTTTAAAGCTGCATAACTCTTCCATGACTCGGTTTCTTCATCTAACGTGAGCATTGCAGTAGCTTCCAGGATTGATGTGGAAATGAAAGAACATAAAAACATGAATCGTAATCTTAAAAAAAAAAAGCATAAAGTGGCGTGCAAGTATGAGGTATTACTATTAATAATTCTCAGTAAAGACTGCCCAAGGTTTTAAGTTCTTATCCTTGCTGTGTCACGTTTTATTATCCATTGAGAAAAACCCTGCCCCTCTAGCCTTATTTCAGACTTTGTAAACTTGGTCTTCCTTACAACAATTAATCACTGATCCTGTAAAGTTTAAACTCACAATGCTGAACTACAAAGCTGCTTCTAGAACCACGTTACCTAACCACCTTCATATCTTCAATTCCTGTCTACTCTTGGTCTAAGCCTTTCCATTTGAGCTTAACAACATATTTTCCTTTTGGTTTGGATCTTGCAGAAGTCACATTGTCCAGGAAATTGTTTTGCAGATCCTCTACTTTTCTGATGTAACATTAAAGAAGCTATCCTTTTAGGCAAACATGTAAACTCACTGTATTGCTTGGGATGGGGGTGGGGGAGGTCTCAGTTCATTACATGGGAATTATTGTTATTGTGATATGAAAACATTTTGCCCACCTATAGTATTTGCTTACCTGTTTAGCATCCATCTCCCTCCTGTGAAATGTCTGTTCCAGGAGAGAAGGGTCAGTTTGTCTTTTTCACCACAATCCCCTGGGCCTAAGATACTTCCTGGAATACAGTAAGAAGCCCAATAAATAGTTGTTGAATGACCAGATGAATTGCTACAAATAGAAAAGGTCACATTCGATATCACTAAAGCATTTATGTCTGAATCCAATATTTTTCCCTTCCCCAAATGAAAGCTTAACACTTTTCTAAGCTCTCACAATAAAAATTTCACTGGCTAGGTCCTTAGCAATATGAATTCCTTCGTGACTTAGTCCCATCACCATCGTTCTCAGGGCCTGCGGCTGGGACAAACATGACTGAGGTTTTCAAAAAATATATTTTTAATATAATTTTAAAATATACTCACTGAGGGAAGGCTCATAAAATTCAGCTTCAGCCACAATCTGGACTATAGGCTGCCAAGCGCTACGTAAATAAATCATCAAGTCATTTTGGCATCCTGTGGGCCAGAAGGAATATCTTCCTCAGTAGATTTAAAGAGACACAGTTCTGAAAGAAACAGGAGCAAAGTGAGCGACTAAATATGCACTGTCTTATTGTTCTTCTGGAGTTTGGACAGATTCCTTGAAGTGGCAATTGTCCATTTTACCAAGGGCAGATTCTTTTTTTTTCTCTTAATTGAAATCCATTGTGGAGTTGAAGGAATCCATTCCAATATCCACAACAAATGCCCCTACCTGCTTTGCAACTACTTGTATACTTGAAAGAGAAAAAATACGGCAGCCCCAGCGGCAGGTTACAAAGACAGCTTGTAGCCATGTGTGCGTAGCACGGATTCAGATGCATCAGGGGCCATCTCAGCCCGGCAAAAAGAATCACCGATGACTGTGGAGAGTGGCCAGTGTAACGCGGGAGTTTGCAGGGGCTGCTTGGGAGAGTCTGCAGCAATGGCTCAGCATGAATATCCAGATTAGAGCTGACCTGTGTCACACACACACACACACACACACACACACACACAGAGAGAGAGAGAGAGAGAGAGAGACAGAGAGAGAGAGAGAAGAGGGGACCAGCTGCTTCCCTGGCCAAGTTTCCCTGGCTAATCTAACCCAGCCTGCTCACTGGCCTTTGTAAATTTGCCTGAATGAGGAACACCAAATAAAAACCACAGATCCATGTCCTGTGGATTCAGAAACCAGGCCAGGAATCTGAATCCTTCTCTTGACCTCTGAAAAGGAAAAGGAAGAGCAGCTCCAGGGTTTGCAGAAAGCTCTTTTTCAGTACTGTTCATAAAAAGAAACTGTGTCTCAAAAAGTGAAGGTCTGTGGGGGCAAAAATGATAATATATGTCTTTTCAGAACTTTCGATTAAAAGACAGCACCATTGATGTTGGTACATAGGAAACTCGACTCATTCAGAGGAAAGGCTCAAAATTTCATATGTGAGGTACCTGTGGGAACACACATTGAGACACAAGAAATATCAGCAGGCCCACTTGTACCCTCCTATATTCACACGCGCACACACACACGCACGCATGATAATCCCCTTCTTGACAAACATCTCTTTTTTGCTGCCTTGTCTTTCATGTAATAATGCCTAAAAATAAAATGTTGTATACAGCTTCTTTTGTGCTTTGTATTTACCAAAGCCCAGGCCCGTTTGGTTCTTACTCGAAAGAAGAAATTTCTTATCTGCTCACTATCCGTATCTGTCTCAGTCAGTAGCTGATAGACCCTCTTTGGGTTATTAACCAGTTAGTTTCTTCCAGAAAAAAGGTTATTAGTGTCCAACATTACTCAGAGGTGTCAGGAGATGCAGGTATCAGATCTTCTTACCCTGGTTTATCTTTAATTTAATCTCTAGATTTTTCAGCTCTAGCTGTCGGCTGCCTTCCACCTAATAACACATTTTTATCTGCTGCTGGTGGTGGTGTTTTTGTTTTACAACAACTCAATAACCAATATAATCATGACGGAACTGACAAATTCTGCATTAATGGATTTCCTTCCCACATCTAGGCTCCAAGCTAGAAAGGATGAAATAGATTCCAGGCAGTTACAGGTTAAGGATCATTTGCATAAATTAGCAAGTTTTGCAAATGAATTCATCTAGTGAGAAGTAAGACACGGGACACTGCATTTTAATAATTGACATTCCACATGAAATGCAATGTTCTTGAGAAGGAAATTGAGCTCCAGGTTGCTATTAGAACCAGCGGACCAGCACGACTGGAAAGAAATGCCATCCTCCATTATGTGAGCGACCGCTCCTGCATAACAACGACCCCCATGCTGATGGACTTCTTTTAATAAAAGTACTAGTGCACGCTCACGGGAAGGGAGAGTCAGAGCGATCTACTCATCAGCAGTATCGAATAGGAAATGAAAATAAAGAGTTCTGCAAGATGCCGCCTTCACATGCAACCAGCAGCTCCAGACTCTCTTTCTAAAGTCATCTTTCCTTTTCCCTTTGATTTGGCGGCAGCTCCCTACCTCACCCCCACCTTCTTCCTTTTCAGTTTTATGAAACACTTAGGAGATTATTTAAATATATACAGAATGTGAGTAAAAGTTTTAAATTACCCGATTTGGACGCTGTCTCTCATAATGTTGATTAAATTACAAATAAAGATAAGTGGGCCGTTTTGCTGCCTCCTCCTGGCCTAATTTGTTTAAGAATATGCCACATTGCAAATATTAGTGAGAATGCCAAATGAATGCCTTTCCTAGGTGTTAGTCAGTCAAAGTCAGGATATGTAGCCTGTCAGAAGTACAAACTGCTCACACATGCAAACTGAGAGCTGGAAACAAGTCCACTGCAATAGTGTTTCCTGGCATAATTTATAATTAACATAAAATGAATTAAATCATTCACTCGATGGACTTTTTTCCAAGTTCATGTAGAGTAAGTGTGTCATAGCAATTAATTTTCAATGAACTGCGCCAGCCAATAAAATTTCTCCCAGACACTGGTAATAATCCAAGATATTGATGGAAGAGGTATCATCATTAATATGAATATAAGCCTCAAATCACGTACAGGGACCAGACAGATACAGTTCCCCCCTTAGATAGGGAACATGATTATTGCTAGCTGCCTGTTGTTCTTTCCAATTTGTTAAGCTTTCTGTCTCTTCTCACTTTGTGCACTGATAGCCATTTAATTTTGCCTACACAACTGTTTTTGCCTACAGTGCCACTGTTTTTGCGGGCTATCTAATCTGAAAAAGTTAATATACATGAACACATTAAACAGATTCAAATAGAAAGGACAGATTATATTCCCATTTAATCGAGACATTTTCAATGGCTTTTCTACATGTTCACAATTACAAATAATTGATAAGAGATTAATGCAACAGGATCTTTGGTTTGTAGAATTCAAACAGGCATCTGAACTGATATTTTGGGGCAGATTTTTGTTTGTTTTGTTTTTACTGAACTCACCAGTTGTTTTTGGTACTAAGTAGATAAAGCCTAAATGACTCAAATTTATTTGTTGATTATAAGTGATTTTGCAACAAAGAAACCAACGGCCATTTGATTTGTCACTTCAGAGTTTGTGTTAAATGATAGTGCACTGATTCCCCTAGCTTTTTCTCAACAATAACACCTGTTAACCAGAGATGTTTATGATTTCCTACACATTTTTCTTTCACCTAGGGAATACTAGTTGGTTCTAGGGTTAAATATATTGGATGGTTTGAGAGGACAATCTCTTGTCTATGACTCTAGCTGCATGCTTATGGCAATATCAAATAAAGAAATTCTGACCAGGCAGTTGATATGTGTAATGAGTTGCCGTAGCTCTTCTCCCAATAAAGGATGTGTTCAGACTTTTCTTATTTATAGACCAATAAAGAGAAATTTCCACTGTTCTCTTCAGCAGGCTGAGGATAAATAGCTCTTCCATTTCTAACATTTAATGTTCACAGACACAAAAACAACTGCTCTGAATATTAAGCTAACATTCATAATTTTTTTTCTATGAAGGGGAGAAATCCTTGAATATGAAACAATGAAAGGTTCAGATATAATCTTTCCCATTTTAGAACTATTTTATTGCAACTTGTTTTCCTTAACAAAGAGGCACTCTGGGCTTAATTTGGTTACTAGGTGAAGCATCATCAACTCACGTGCTTTGACAATTTTCTCTGACCTGAGAGTTTAGGGCTCCGTGGAATGAAATCCAGGTCCTGAAGACCGTACAGCCATAATACCAAATGTCCTCTGCCGAGGCTGTTACTGTTGGGTCAGGCTGCTCTTTATGAGTATGTGTGCAGCAAATGCTTTCTATTTTCACATTCTAGAGCAAGGAACAGCATAAATTATTCCTAATTCTTGATTCTGTGATGAAGTAGCCATCTGGTCTGATAGTACGGTGACAATGATATAGGAGTGAACACTCGATGCTTGGTCTACTGCACAGAAAAGGACAATAGGACATATTTTAAAATGTCAGGATCCATCAGAACCATATCCAGGAAGGTTTACATTTATGAAAATAGATAGTATTGAAGATACATCATGATGCAAATCTAATCATGGCTGCCAGGCAGCTGAATTAAATTAAGAGTAAATAGGAATGTTTCTAATTAAAAATATGTTATTCCTGTTCCTGCTGTGTTTGCCATATCTGTAAAAAGAATCATTATTACACCACTTTCGGGAAGTTGTGTCACAAAGGGGGTTGAGGTTGACCTGTCTACCCCTCTCCTTTGACACGTGCATGTGGAGCTTTTAGGCTATAGATATTAATATATGATGAGTTTGGCTATTTCTAGTCAGTTGTTAGTGAAACTTTTTTTTACCACTACATTTGTGTTCATCACTAGATAAGGCAAATGTATCACTGGCATGGGGACTATTAAGAAATCACAACTGTGTGAGCACAAGGTACATCGATAGAGAAACAAGAAGGTTTTTTTTTTAGCCTCCCTTTGATATATTTATCATCCATTCTTTTTTATTCAATAAACATTGACTGAGTGTTTTTCATGTACCAACTACTGAATTAGGTGTCTTATTGAAGTTTGGGGGAGGAGAACAATAATATATTTTGAAAGTCCTAATGTAGTTGATGAGTATCACTTAGACAGGGATGATTTCCCACCACATGAAGTGAGTGCCTGTGAACATCCAGAGACACTGTCTGGGTCACTTCGATAGGCTGGTCAGATGACTACACAGGCTGCAGGATGTGAGTGAGGCAGATGAGAGGCTTACTGAGGGTCAGTAGAGGACTTGCTCATTGAGTGTGGTGGGTGCTAACCCAGCTTGTAGATGCTGGTATAGGCACAGAGTCCAGAGGATCTAGGGAACTCAGCTATGATTCCAGGAGTCAGAACCAGGGGGTCTAGCCCAATGTGTAGGACACAGCACCAGGATCTGAGTAACAGTGAGTGCCTCCAACTCTTAGTAGAGGACAACTTTAAATGAAAACTGAGCCTTTATTATCTTAACTTCTAATAAATACATGCCATTACTCAAAAGATTTCAGCATTCTTTCCACGTGGGTCCCAGATAATGAGAAATAGTAATTTCTTTTCTTTTGAAGGAGAAAGGAATTCATATATTCAAACAGTAATTAACGAGTATCTGTTCTATGTCACAAACAGAAAAAATTCATGCAGAGAACTATCCCATCCCCTTCTCCACACCCAGCCTTCTTCTGCTCTCTCCCAGGGACTATGGCCCCATCATCACCCAGTCTCCCACTCCTAAAACCTGGAAGTCATCCCAACTCACTTCCAGCTTTCCCACATCCACCAGCTATTGTCAAATATTTGATCTCTTTCCCAACTACTGCCATTATTCATAAAATCATCATCTCTAGACTGCATTGCTACAATAGCTTCCTGGCTGTTCTTTCTAAAATAAAAATCTATTTGTGTGTTATCATAATATGAATCCCAGGATACTCTACATTGACTTTGGAAGCAAATCTATGGTCTGGCCACTTTCCATGTCCCCAATCTCATCTCTCATTCCCCCCCCATTCCCCACCCTCAGATGTATCAAACATTACAGCCATACTCAATGACTTGAGCTCTGCCCTTTTCTCCCAGAATATAGTCTTCCATGGCGGTCTTCTCATTTCTTTTATTCCAATTTCCATCTACACTAATACGACTTTCTGCTTCCTTTCTAAAAGTTGGACCAAAGTAAACCAAGCCCATGGTCCCCACCCCCACAAGAGCTCTAAGATTTTCAGAATCTTCTCCAAGAACTGAGGTAGGGAGCAGAGTCCCAGATGCTATGCCTGTCCCCCTCACCTTACTATTATGTTCTTATTGTAAAGGGTTGGTGCCCTCTAGAAGCCCTTGCCTAGGATCCTTGCTCCTCAGCCCTTAGTCTGCCCATTGTCATCCTTCTTCCCAACACACAGGAGAAAGTCTGTTGACAGTCTCACCCACTTTGAGAAAAACATTCTAGTCTATTGCCTCATGGAGCAATGTCTCTCATTCCTGATTTCCCTTTGGAGGACAGTGGTTTGCTTCTTTCTCAGAAGCTTGCTAGAATTCGGATGCCTGGCACCATAGACTCTTATTCAAGTGAAACGCTACTTCCTGCCTACATGGGGTATGTCTTTGACCCTTGTCACTCAAACAATAAAACAATGCCTTTATCAAAAAATAATCTTAATATGCACACAAGAATCACTTATAAACAACAAGGTAGAGAGAGTTATTTTATGAAACAAAACTATGTTCTACTTTTAGATGTATAATTCTAAGCAAGGATATTATGTATACATTCAGATATGATACTATTAAACAACGCCTTATTTAAACACAGTAACATTGATAGAAGTCACATTTTCACAGAATCAGATGCAAAATGTTGGCACACTCCCTCAGAATTCTGAACATTCCATGAGGCACAGGCATTTGTTGCTCGCTGAATATCCATTTGCTCCCAAGTGATTGGGTTTGGGCAATGGGCTTTCAAGAGTTGATGTACAACTCTGTCTTTTCTCCTGCCACAATACAAAGAAGAGTACACACACACACACACACACACACACACACAAGGGCTGTCCGGAAAGCGTCCAGCCATTGTTAATATAATAAGAACAGTTTGTGTGACATTGATGTAACCCAGCAGCCAAGGATAGTGGACTGTAATGTGCATGCGTGAACAATAACGACTTCACTGTACTAGTCAGTGGGGTTCTAGATGCTGTTGAGTGAGCATGTGTACTGTGTGGCCATCACATTCAAAATGACTGAGTGAACACAGCAATGAATCTGCATGGAATTTTGTATTGAGCTTGAACTTTCCTATGCAGAAACTATTGGGATGATTCAGAAGGCTTTCCAAGATGATGCAATGAGTGCAGCACAAATAAAAATGTGGCACAAATACTTCAAAGATGGTCAAGAATCTGTTGAAAGAGATCCACGTTCTGGAAGGCCTGCAACAAACAAAACACTTGAGAATGTTGAATGTGTATGGATTAGGTTAAGAGATGCTGGGAGAACTGTGTGAGGTCTCAAGGTGCCTACGTTGAAGGGGAATGAGGCTTCATTGTCCTATGTACAGCGTTTCATAAGCCTTCTTCAATAAATGTCTCTATTTTTCATATTACATGGCTGGATACTTTTTGGACTATATATATGTATATATGCATGTGTGTGTATATGTATGTATAAATATACACACGCAGAGAGATAGATGGTGGAGCTAGAAGGTGCAAACAGAGCACCTCAATCTCGGTGTCACAGCATGGAGGGCAGCTACCTTGAAGAACTAAGTGACTCACATTGGGACTAGTATGAATAAGAAATAAACTTTTATTGTGTTAAATCACTGGGATTCCAAGATTATATTTTTACCACATCAGAGCCCATGCTATCTTGACATACACATACCATTATCTCAGGTTCTAACATACACAGAACACGGAATGAGATTTTAAGATTGACTGAGGTATTGATATAGAGAATCATATCAGTGAATGTCAGTTTTTATAAAGGTTCAGTTCATCTTATCTCAGTATACTAGGAACATGAAGAACATTGATAACTAGCCTCAGAGCTTTCAATGCTGGCATATTATTTAAGTTAATGTGAACTTTTATCACTGAAACTATAGACAGGTTAAGAAGTTGGGCTCACACCAAAAATACATGCATTGCAGCAAATCATTTTGAAGACTCAATAGAAGCTTTAAATATAGGTTATGTAAAATGAAGCCTTTTATATCCAAATTTGATTTAAACCCAGCAGTTCAGAGAAGATTTAAGACACAATTTGTCTGATGGAACTGCTTGAGGCCCAGATCTATTCAGTTTGGGAAAATAGATTCCATATTGAAAAGACTGTTTTCCTTTCTATGGTGGATATATAATCCATATTCAGCCACTCATCGGCAAATTCTTGATCTTTGGAGAGATGTTGAACTTGAACCTCTTTATTCTCCTTGTTGCCCACTTCTAAGTTGCTTATGATGTACCTGCCTCCCCCATATCAGCCTTAAAATATTGGACTACCAAGACAGAAATATACAATTTTCAGAATGTTTCTTGGTTTTCTATTGTTTACTCATGGTAAACTCTTAAAAATATTTTTTAAACTATCATGTGTTTGGGAGATAGGATGAAAGTAGGGTAGAAAAGAAAGTGGGATTTTATTAGAAAATCTAAGTTAAGAATTGTTATTATAGTTAAACATTAGACTTGGCTCTGAGTTTCATAGTAGTCAAGGCAAGAGAGAAGCCTGGTGAGGTTTATGATTTTGTTTCAATTTTGGCAAAAGTAATGCTAACAGAGAGAATTACTGGCTGACAATTTAGATTATTAAAAAAAATTTTTTTTAATGGTCTAATTTTGAGGAGCACTGCCTCCTGCCTATCCAGAGGAGTTCTCTACAAAGTTTGCCCTCATAAAACTAAATCAAATTACAGGTCAAATGAAATTGTTCTATACTGTAAATACTTTTTGAATGCTTATGAGAGGAAATTATATCTGAGAAGTAGAGAAGCAAGTTTAGCAGGAGAGGAACCCACCGCTTGTGATAGTATTTAAAGATTTTTCTCCTGGAATCTTTTTCAATTTAAGCCAATCAATCATTTGTATTAGTGTGGATGGTGGTTATCAGATCCCACCTAGAGGAAATTCTGTGGGGTCTACAAAATGTGTAACAATCATTTGTAGTTCTGGGGAAAATTACTTACTCTGATTGATGTTTTAAAAAAAGTTCTCCCATGTGGGTGATTAAATTCCTAAGTCTTTATTGACCAAATTGTCCAACTGCAATCTGATCCAGTATATTTTTCATAAAAAGAGTTGTTACAAAGAGATAACATATTTCTTTGCAGTGTCCTCTGAGACCATCTTATTCTTCTAACTTTGTTGGATTTTGTGGGCTTCGTGGCAGTGTTTACAAATCCAAGACAGGATGCTGAGTTACCCAGTCACTCAAACCCAGAGCAGTCAGGGTCTACTTCAATTCTACGATTCCTTGAATGTGACTCATGGCGAAACCCAGCCCCAAAGACAAGCTTTGGATCACAGAGGGTCACCGTGAAGTGACATCTTTGCACCACCCTAAACTAGAGGCCTCTGGTCTACCACTGCTACTGCAGTTTGCTGCCACCGCAGAAAACTCTCAGCTGTGACCTGTCAGCGCACTCCACGACCTCCCCAGTGCAGATCCGTCCCAGCCCCCTGAGCGTGGTGGAGCCAGCGCTCACTTTCTTCAGACCCCATAGAGAGTACTGGCAGCGGGAGGCCCACAAGCAGTACAGCTCTCGACTACAGGACTTAGACGGCAGCTTTATAGACCCTTTCTGAGCAAATTGAGGGTGTGAATCCACGTGACCAACTCTTTGCTCCTCCAACGCAGAGGATCCATCCGGGAACCTGCCTGGTGGAGTTATCGCGATGTCCACCGCTGGAGGCTCCTCTTTCCGAAGCTCCAGGGGGAGGATGGTGGAGTGGAAGCCACAGGAGTTATAGGTAAGTGAATCACAGGTCAGGCTCCCCAGGAAAGAAACTCTGGGACAGAGATTTTCACACAGGAGGCTCACGGGTGACTGCTGTAAAAAGCCGCACCTGTAAAGGAGCCAGCACAGGAGGACTGGGCAGAAGAGGAAGTTGAACTGCGATGGGGTTGCAGCAGAAGTTTCCTGTGGTCCTGTAGGGGGGTCTGAAGTTGGAGTGGCTTTTCAGAGATGTCCCCAAACTGAGGCAAAGAGGCTGGGCTTTGCACCCACTGACAATCCAGGCATTAGATGCGGGCCGCCCCTGCGGAGGGCGTGCAGCCTCGGGCAAGGCAGCTCCCTTGGACTAAGGGCAGCCCTGAGGACCGTCTCAGCTGTGAGCTGCCAGCAAAACACTCCTGGCAGCCAGGGAATGACACCTCAGTCCAAAAGGGGGAACCTGGTGGCACACCACAGGATCTACTACATCCTCCTGGTGGATCTTTCTATCCCAATACTTTTAAATGAACAATTCAACTTAGCTTCAAAATTATTAAGGGGAATGATACATTTAAGGAGGGAAATGATCAAATGAATCTTGATCCAGACTATTTCAAAGATACATGCAAAGTAAAGGAGTAATTATTAAACAAACAGCAAGACTGTGCTTTAACAGAGAGATTAGTGAAATGACTCCAGGTGATTTCCATAGGCTATTAGAGCAATTTTTTTAAAGTGGTGATGGTGGGTGGAGGGGCAGGGGTGGTTCTTGCTTCAGTGACCTAGTAATAATTAAGCCATCTGAGGTCCACCCACTAGAACTTTCCAAGCTTGGAATGGAGCCCTATATTGGTTATCTTTTGGACCAAACTTGACCTTGAAGTCTCTGTGGGAGGCACACTATCAGCCCATGATCATCAGGTCCCAGCATTAACCCCATGACCTTGGCTTTCAGGAGACTATCAAGCTGAAACTTGCTTATCAAGAGACTATATGGCTATAGCACAGGGGAGCCCTTGCCATTAACAGTATCTTCCTTAATAACTGCTCAATACTACAATTAAATAAATACATATACTTACACAGTATCAGAAATTCAGAAAATACAGAATGGCAAAATGAAGAATTACAAATTACCTTTAATCGCTCACACCACTGCTAATATAATGGTACACATTTATCCTTCTAGTCTTTTTTTTCCTACCCATATGTAGGTCATACATTTAAAAATAATTTTAGTATGGGGTCATACAGCTCTGGATACAAATCCTAGTTCTATCACTTAGCAGTGTAATCTCAAGTAATTTACTCTTGATTTGTTTATTCATCTATAAAATGGGAATAATTACACTTACCTCATGGAATTTTGTTAGATTTTAAAATGAGGTGATAGATATAAACCATCTATCCCATTGTGTGGTGCATAACAAATTTTCAATAAATGTAATATCCCTTGACTTCCTCACCCAAGGGGCTAAATTGCAAAAATTGCAAAGGACCCAACTTCAAGAACTGAGTTACGATCTGAGAAAAGCCCCCTTAAAAATATCTCAGGCTTCATTGCTTAAATTAATTCCAGACTTTTTAAAGCTATTAAAAGGCAGTGCACAATTTGATTCAGATATGTAACATGAAGCTGTGTAATTAAACATATATATCCTGAAATTAATTTTACATTTGCTTTTATAATACAGTACACTTATATAGAATAACACATGGCTCTTGATTAAACAGCAGACTGCTGTTCCATCAAACAGCTCAAGATAGGTCATAAAATGTGAAAATGCAATATCAGCACCAAAATATGGTTATGGGATTTTAATATTCACTTCCATACCCTTACCAAGGTAGCATAAAAGTGGATGTTTCAAAGAGAAAATATTAAGAAATTGTTAAGCATTAAGTATATCACATTTCTGCTTAAATGCTGTTGGGTCATCTGATTTATTGTGAATAAGACGAGAAATTTAGAGATTTATCTTTCAAAGTAAAGTTAATTAGGGCCAATATAATTTTGGTTCAAAAGTTTCAATTATGAAAATAAAAAACTTTCAAAGGCATTTGAGTTTATTATTTTCTATATTTCTTAGCTTATTTTCAAAATAAAATCTACTGAACTATAAACATATTATGATGGAAACATTTTCTAAATCTCAATTCTACATAATCCAAATTCTTGTCCAGTTGGGGGAGTAGGGAAAAGGATAAATGATATCCACAGATGATTCCTTAAAATCTTGTTTCATTCTTTAATGTGATTTTCTTCCCTTCTACAAACCTTTATCTGAGCAGTAAAAAAGACTGTAAAACTGGCAATTTGAGTTTCATTTTGCTCACCTTCCCATCTTAGAAGACTTTTTAGGTTGAGAAAACCCTGTGCTCTACTTAAATTCAACTGCTCACTGCTCCTTATGTAAAAGTCATTTTCCCTCAGTCTGATCATGCCCAAATATGGCCTAGCTAAAATACCACAGATTTTTAAATGTATACATTTTCATGAAGTATGTCTTGTTGCATGATAATTCTCCAGAGGTCTGTCCCATTTCTGCATATCTTGTGATACGGCACTGGGAGACACTGACAACTTTACTTCCAGACTATCTTTTCAAGGATGTTTGCATAGAGAACAGCTTTGGAAGATAGATGGTGTTTCCCTCCCAAGCAGAGGACACATTTGTTTACTATCTCCTGTAACAAAGGTATTGTCTTTCTCCAGGACAATTATAGAGAAGGTTGCTTTATATCCCATTATGAACGGTTTGGGTTCTCTAAGCTTGGGGTTTCTCAGCCATGACAAAAACCCATTGCATGCACAGTATCCACCTCAGCCTCTTTTGTGCAATTTTGGGGAGAGAGACCAAAGGGAACCTGAACAAACATAAAGCTCATGCCATTTGCCATGCTATGAGTAATCAGTTCTTTCGTCTCTGACCTAGGAGTATCATGTCTTCTGTGGGCATCCGTAAAACCATGGCGGGCTTGCAAATAGAGTAAAATCTCAGACCCTTCACAGTTCTTGATATAATGCACATTAAAAAGGTACAGAAATCACAAATATTCAAATAGGTGAATTTTTATGAAGTAAACACACTTATATAAACAAAACCCAAGAATAGAATATAACCAGAACCTCAGCATTCCCCTCATACTCCTTACTAGTCACAGAGTAACTACTATCCTGATTTCTAACACCATAGATTAGGTTTGCCTTTCTTGAATTTCATATACATGAAATCATACGTGTTTAGTTTTTTTGTATAGCTGATCTTGCTCAGAATTATGTTTGTGGAATTTATCCATGTTGTGCATATAGCTTCATTTTCTTCATTCTCATTACTGAACAGTATTCTATCATGTAAATATGCCACATTTCTAGTGAAGCCTTTCCTGAATCCCCTAGCTTCTTCTGAACTCTCAATCCTTTACTAGTGCCTTTCCTGTTCAGCTCACTACTTCTTACTTTGTATTTTAGTGTATTTATTATTTTCTGTACTAGACTATTCATTCCTTCAAGACTTAAGCCTCAAGAGAATCTAAGCAGTAGATTCATTCATTCATTCAATTAATCTGCAAACATTCTTGAGAGCTCCCTATGTCTACAGTATGTTAGCTGCCAGCCCTGTGCTCATTCACATAATCAGTAAAAATATGTAGCGAATGATTGACTATTTAATATGCAGGAAGTGAAGGGAAAGAAGGCCACAAGGAAATGGCTGAGGAAATTTACCAACTAGAGAATGTATCTTGACTAATGTAGGGTTGACTATATTACATGAGAAATGACACTGGTTTTTGACCAAGTACAAGGGCTTATGTGGCAAACTGCCAATTAAAATCTTTACATGATTGTCTGATAGGCATCTTTCAACCTTAGCAGAAGAGAACTTGTGATTCACACTCACCCCAAATTTGCTCCTTTACAAATCTTTTCCATCTCATTCAAATGTACCTGCATTCCATTCAGTTGTGCAAACCGAAAATACTGGCATCATATTCTCTGTGCCTTATTCCCCAAATCCAGTGCATTAATAAGCTCTGTAGACCCCACCTCTAAAGCACATTCCAAATCAATGATGTGTGCAGCTCCACCTCCACCAATCTAGTCCTGATCCTTCTTTCCTGCTTGGTCATTACTGCCCTGCAGAACATCCTCCAATAGCATCTCATTGCTCTTAGACAAAATCTAAACTCTTTACTCTTAGTTTTTAAAGCCCATTCTTAACTGTAATTCTATCTCACCTACAAAGCTCCAGCCACAGACCTTTTATTGCCACATTTGCCTTGGCTTAGGGCCTGAAGAGTGTTTCCTCCTTATCTTCCAAGACTGCCTCCCTCTTTACACTTAGATCTCAGCTTAAATGTCACCATCCCAAAGAAGACCTCCCTGACCTTCTAATCCAAAGTAGCCAACCAGTTACTTTTTGTCACATCGCCATATTTTAATCCACTGCGTAGCACTTTCCTTATCTGATATTTTCTTTCTTGTTTTTTGTTGTTGTTTATTGTCTGTTTCCCTCAACTGAGATGTAAACTCCTGAGGACAGGGACCTCCTCATCTGTCTTGCTCACCAAGGAAGGAGGAGGATGGGATTGGGAAGAATCATGGGGAGGGGACTTTTATTGGCCATGTCCTATTTCTTAAACTGAGTGGCAGATATGCGGATATTCATTTTATTACTCTCTCTACCTTATTTGTACATTATATGTATTGTTTTGTATTAACTATTTTGTAATGTAAAAAGTAAAAAATAAAAATTTAAATTATCTACTTATAACTAAAACTTCTGTTACAGTTTTGGTAAATATTTTATCTGATTTATAACCTAACAGCTATAATGATATGAATTTTAACATTTGTCTATTTGGATGTTATTCTAGGTTGGATTGTGTTCCCTCCCAAAAAAGGTATGTTAAGGTCCTAACCTCCAGCATCTTGCAATGTGATTTTATTTGGAAATGGGGTTTTTGCAGATGTGCTTAGTTAAAATGAGGTCATGCTGGTGTAAGATGGGTATAACTGGTGTTCTTATAGGACAGCCATGTGACAACAAGAGACACAGGGAGAAAGCCATGTGAAGACAGAGGATTGGAGTGGACACATATACAAGTCAAGGAATGCCTGGCACTATCAGAAGCTACCAGAAGTTAGGAGAGAATGTATAGAACAGATTTTCTTTCAGAAATTTCAGAGGGAACCAACTCTGCCAACATCTTGACTTTGGACTTCTGGCCTCTAGAACTGTGGGACAATAATCTCTGTTGCTTTAAACCACTTAGATAATAGCATTTTGTTATAGTAACCCTAGGAAGTAACACAGATGTGTTTAAAGGGAGTAGATGAAACATGCATGCTGATGATTTAGGGCCTTTCTATGACAGAGGAGCGGGACCACCATGGATGTAGCAATGAAATTAAGTTCCTCTACTTTTGCTGTTTCTTTTCCTCCTGCAGGCTCCAGTATGCATAAAGTGATAACACAGTGAGCCTGAGAGCTGATCCCAAATTTAAAGGTGCTTTAGAATGTACTAGGGTCTATGAGAAAATTAAATAGCACATTTTCCCCAGGACCTTCATTGTCATCAGTTGAATCAATCATTGAGTCGCATTTACAGCTATTATTCATAGCATGTCTGGAACCATTATGACCTTTCAGATCTTATTATCTTAGTTGATGTTGGTAGAATTACATTTACATTGATTTCTGAAAGGTGGTGTGTTTGGGAGCATGCTTGGGTGGTGTTTACCAGATGGAATTGGCCAAGTAAACAAAGATAAAGAGTTAAGAATGCTCCAGAGCTGGCCAGATGATAGAGGCAATTCTTATTTAAGAAAGATTGGATTTATGTTACCCATAAATCTGATTTGTGTCTAGGAAATGCTCCCTTATACCCAATAGGTAAATGGGTAGGGTTAGAGTGAGAGTAATATCTAATCTCTCAAGACCACTGCTGGACAGTAGAGAATAAGAGTTCCTCTTTTGTTTCCTTTACAGAAAACCTGAGAAATGTCAGTGTGTGGTCATGGTGCAGCCTGTGCTTAACTTCCAGTGAACATTCAGTAAATAGTAAATGAGGTTGCTTGGACAAAAGTCCTTGACAATGTGGAAAATAAGCCATGAGTGTTCATTATTATATGATTTTATCTGTACATGAGTCATCTTGACTTGGTCAAAAGATTTTACTTGGTTGGAGATTTGGACTGGTGATGGCACACACCAGACACTCTCCGATCAAGTGACTTCTGAATTACATGTGGCCAGATAACCTCTCTACAAAAGGCTGGTGGGCAAGGGGCTAAGAAACAGGCGTTGAAGGTAAGTATACCTGGGTGTGCATCCTGGCTCCATTCCTTACTAGCCACAGGCCTTTAGATAAATAATTTAACTTCTCTACGTTTCAGATTCCTCACCTGTAAATGGGAATAATGATACATACTTTCGAGAGGTCTTGCGAAGGGATCTCAAATGAGGCACACAGAGAAGTGAAATGGCCACTACTATTATGAATGCTGATGCTGCTTCTACCCACCCCACTGCCAGCAAGACTGACTGACTCAAGAGTGTCCTGTCTCCAGGCTTGGTCAGCCTACCTGAGCCTCTGTGGTTAGCACTGACAGGTGGTCACTTAACACAGCATCTGTCCTGGCCTAGTCAGGTCCTGCCTAATCTCTCTCTGCTGCAGGGTGAGCAACTGGCTCTTCCCTACCTTTCTCTTCTGGGCCCTCTCTTCTCCCTTCCCTCCTACTCCTGGATCAGTGATGGGTTGCTAGGGAAAAGGCCAGAAAGCCAGAAGGCATTTTTAGGTGAGGCAGTAGCTCAGTCATCCCAGAAGAGCTCATCTCACTTAGTGCTCACATTTCCTGGAATCTGGGGGAGGTCCTAGAGGGGCCTCAGGGAAGGAGCAGAGCAATGGCAGAGGCTATGGGACACTCAGGGGGCTCAGGGCAATGACTTTGTACAAACTGGCTCAGAAATACTTGACCTTTCATTAACAGGCCGTACCTGTGCATACCAGTTAACTATGAGCCCTGGTCCCAGCTTTCTCCATGTTCATAATAAGTTACCCTTTAATTGTTCTTCTTTTGCTTTTCTTCCTCTTCTCTTCTTGTCTCTTGTTCACTCTTTCATCTGGCAAATGTCAAATAATACAAGCCTTGGGCAACACACCCCTTTTCTCCTGCAAAGAAGCCAGGTGGAACCTAGGCTCGGGAGACTGAGGTAAGAGCCTATATTAATTTTCTACAAAGTACCACAGTTGAGGGGCTTAGAACAACAGGAATGTACTGTCTCACAGTTCCGGAGGCCAGCAGTCTGAGCTCAAGCTGGCAGCAGGGCCCTCTGGAACATGTAGGGGAAGGATCCTTGCTTACCTTTCCAGCTTCTGTTAGCCCCAGACATTCCTTGGCTTGTGGCAGCAAATTCTCTGCCCCTGTTTCTCCATTCTCCTTTATGTATCTATACACATCTTCCTCATAATTGTCTGTGTCCAAATGTCTCCCTTTTATAAGGACACCAGTCTTACTGGAATAGAGCCCACCCTAATGACTTTATCTTAACCTGTTAAATCTGCAAAGACCCTATTTTGGAGTTAGGATTTTAATATACAGTATCTCTTTTGCTGGGGAAGGCCACAGTTCAACCCATAACAGGACCTTTTCCCACCAGGTAGTCTCTGGGTAAAAGATTCATTGGGTCTTCTGTCCTCGTGACAACAGCAAAAGCCATGATTTACAAACTAAGAGCTTCTGTTCTCTACTCAAGCACAAGCAGGCTGGGCTGAGGACATTCAGTTAATTTCAGAGGCTAGCAAAGCTCACCAATCTTCAGTACCAGAAGGCACTTCAGAGACTTCTGTGAGTGACCTACCCAGTTTATGGATGAGGAAACTGAGAGTTAGAGAAATGATTTACTCAAACTCTCAGAGCTTGTAAGGCTTACAGCCAAAAGTATGATGGAATGCACATTACTTCCCTTTCATTATTCCATACTTTCAAAGGTAAGGTGTTGGTTTAACAAACATTGTATCTGCCTTATTTGGCCAATGATTTTAATTCATTTTAATTCAATTCACCTTACCTTGTCTGTGTAGACATAACCTCTAACACAGTCCTCAAGAAAATGTTTCTTAGAGACACTAGTGCATCCAATGAGCCTGTAGGAGTACTAATGAGAACCAGTGGGTAAGGCATTCTAACAATCCCCAAATGTGTTTTTAACACTGTTATTGTTGTTTTAACATTGAATACACTTAACCAGGAAATCCAAACTTCTTTCTGAAGCATTCCAACTGTTGTGTTTATACCCGGTTGCCACACAACATTTGCTCCTACTGTGTTTTAGTTGGCAAGGGCTCTAGGACAGGTTTTTGTAGCCAAGTAGTCTCGGATAGGGAATCTTTCCAGTCCCCGGAGACCTGGCACAGCCCCAGAATCAATAGTCATAGGAACAAGTGCCAACACTCCTCTCATCCAGGCCTTTAGCTAACCTTGGACCAACCCCCTATTTAGACCCTGAAGCTGGATAGGAAGAACCAGCTGAAAAAATAGAGCCCTCCAAAGGTTATAGATAAATACGGAAAAGCTGCTTCTCTTCCCCATCAGGGAAAAAAGGGGAATCCTGCAGAGGATATATTACATTCTTCACTCTTCCCCAACAAAAAATCTCAAATGCAGCCACGTTGTCTATTTCCTGAATTAAAAATTGGATAAACACATTCAATATTTTACTATCATTATATATTTTCCAGAATACAGAATATGGAATTCTTTCACCAACACAGTGTATTTTCTACTTTTATTACACAATTTGGAGACTGTGAAATAAAAATATATATGATTTAAATGGCAGTGTGTAAATCTGACGTCTTTCTCCCTAGGATATATCATTCATTCATTCAACAAACTTTGAGCATACCTGCACTGTGCTGTGCCCTGGGATTCCTAGATGAATAAATCTGGGTTCCAGATTGTCAAGGAAAACACTGTGAACCCATTATGATCCATTGTGAAACTCGCCATAAAAAAGGCATATGAACGGTGTTATAGGGGCAGATATGAATGATTAATTCTTCCTTAGAAGGAGACACAGAAGATGGTTGACATGTGCCAAGAAAAGTAGGGTCTAATTGGTGTTTTAGAAAGTTACCATGGCAACATTGAAGAGTCAGGCAGGCAGCACAATATGCCTATACTGTACACCTACTCTGGGCCCAGGTCTAGGCATTTTCCATGAATATTCAAAAATTCCTTCAGCTGTATCCTTCTCAGAAGGCAGATGGGGTATGAGCAGTTCTTTGTACCCCTTCTAACATATCCTGCTGTGAAGAGCGTAGAGCTCTCCTTGGCAAGCCTCATCTTTCTGCAGATGGACCTGGTGCAGGGTGGGCTAGAGCATTTCTGATGGCCCCTTTGTCCAACACCATGTCCAGGGAAAGGCTGCCTTTGTTCACTTTTCTGACCAATTATCAGATTACACTCTCCAGCTGAGGATGCACCAGGAGCTATAGTTGTCCTAGAGGTGGGGGTGAGGGATATCACAGAGAGGTGGGGAGGAAAAGAAGGGTGGTAGGGGGAGAGTAAGACCAGAAAAGGGGAGGCTGGAAGTGTCGAGCTCATCTGGCTTTATTTGGATATTGCTCTCCTGGACGCCAAATGGAAAATAGAACTGAACACCCATGATTAAAAAACGCAATACATGCTAAGAAAGTCTAAAGTAATTTACGCCAGGCATTAAAGTGTTTTGCATGAGAATATAGTATGATGTAGACAACGCAAGAATTATGTCTTTCATTAAAAGGTTTGCAACTCAGTGTGCTGTGATATAACTATAGTAGTTTTTCTGTCTTGGTGATGGTTTTTTATTTTAAACACTGCCTTACAAACTGAGGAATGCAAATGCATCGGGAACACTCAGCCTCTGGGTTTTAACTTATTGTCACCTCTTACTAATCACTTCCCTTTAGTACTTTACCTGCCTGTGCCAAGGTGAAAGGTGAACAGTTATACTGCCATTGCCCCTCAACCCCATGTATCCTGAACCCAACTATAAAGTAAACTGTCATTTCTTTCTTCATTATTCAAAGTTAGCGTTCGCTAGTTCAAAGCCCATTTGAGATTATGCATCAAGAATGATATACATTAAAGTTGGGATTAAAGGAAAAGCAGTTACATGAAAGAAAGGTGTTTTTGCCACAAATCTTGTGTGCGTATGTCAAGAAGTATATTCATTGCCTAATTTAAAAAGAAACCAGGACAACTCCTAGAGATATATACCTGCATCTGGCCCATCTTTTCACAAGAACATTTTCTGTTTGAAGTTGAACTGTGAAGTTAGAGGAAAAACATCTCTCTGTTTAGAACATGCAGCTTATTAAAAAAAAATCTAGGTGTAATTCTGATTTTAGGCACTCATAAAGAGTAAAATCAAAAGTTGATCCATCTGAACATGCTTAGACAGGTCAAGAAAACTGGGCGTATAAGGCTGATCGATTTAGGTTAGCCACAGGAAGAGATAAGAGGAACTTTCAAAATCCTTTCCAACACAATGATTTCATAATTTTATTGATTGTTGCCTGCCGCTGATTTGATACAAATCTTGGTGATGCCCACTGTGAACCAAGGAACTTGCCCTGGGCCAGGCACTGAATTAGATGCTGTTCATGAATCATTCCATTGAATCCTCGGATCAGTCCTGAATTCAGAAATTATGAGTTTATATGGTATATCATCCTCTTCAGCATAATTTATCATATAACTTGGACTATTTTTAAATTAGGCAGCTAGGATCTCAGATCTGATGCAATACTGAATAGGAAACTACTGTGATTATATTCTGTAATGCTCAGAACTATGCTCAGAACTCTGTGAGCTCATACATATGAAACAACAAAAAATAATAATGGCTATATTGTTGCTGGACTGGTTTGCAACATATTCAGAGAATGCCATGTGCAAATCAAATGTGTGAATGTGAATTTACAAAGAAGCTGGTACCCTTATGGAGCCATTATGGCTCTGAGAAACTAAGTGCCTTCTGGTCTCTGTGATGTTCCTGATGCCACCCTGGCTCCCAGCACAATGTCTAGCATTTGGGACAGGTTTGATAAATGTGTGCAGAACTGAACTTAGGCACACTGACCTCTTTTTCAGGCCCCTCCTAAAGTATCCTGAGCCCTCTCATTTCCAAACATTATAGTGGGAAGGTCAGAGGGGCGAGTCCTTTCCATGTGTCTCTGGCATCCTGTCTGATCAAGGTTGATAAGCAAGAGTGTTATCTGAGGCCTCCAAAGCAGATACCCACAACCCAGTTTGGATTTTAACTCAAAGTCAGAATTTTGCTAATGGCCTCTTAGGAGTCTGGATAGGGGCTGTGTGATCTGTAGACTTTGACTAGCAGCTTTCTTCTTCCGTCACTTGGGAAGAGGACTGAATATTTCTGTGGGTAAAATCTAGGGAAACAACACTTCTGTCTCATATTTTTTGCACCAATCTTAGCCATTTCATTATTTCCATCTGGCTTTGCTCTTATATAACAAAAACATCAAAGTGGACTTGGCAAGGCTCATTGTCAAAATATGCCTTCATTGTCTATGTTAGTTCTTCTCTGTCCAGTCAATAAAGAAGAATGGTTTATTGTGGTTAATGTCACTTGTTTCATGGAAAGAAGTAACAGCAACTGTGTCTAACCCTGAATAAATCCCATGTTTTTAATAATTAAGGAGAAAACAAATATTTATTAAGTCCCTTAATTTGAGCTGGCCATTTTGTTTAATACAACCCTGTTTACAGCTATCTATCTTGCTGGTGAAGAAACCAGAAAGGCTCAGAAAGATTGAGCGATTTGCTCACAATCACATAGTGAATTAGTGGAGTTAGTGACGGATTTAGGATCGCACTCAGGTCTGTTTGAGAAGTGAGCCTGAGCTTTTTCTATCAGACTTTAAGACCTTCATTAGCTCATTACAGACATAGAATCACTGAATCATAACTCTGCCAATGTATCCTGACGCTGTGAGAGTTACTCGAGGCTGTCTCTGTTCTAAGGACACATGAAGCACTGCCCAGGGTTGATACCGACCTCTGTGAACACGGAGACTAGGGAGTGGCTGCTGGGTGTACTGGAGACTTTGAAAAGGACTGGGCAGGCATCACAGGCCCTCTTAGCAGCCCTAAAGAGCCCCGACGGCTGTGGCCATTGGTGTTTCCAACCAAAATAATATCAGGGCAGCCTTTGAGGCTCTGGATGGGGACAAACTTGTCAATCTCACCGAGAGCGCTGCGGTGCTGACCGGCATCTCACAGCAGCTGTGCCAGCCTGCGGTCACACTTACGAATCGATGATTCCCATTCTTGTCAGTGAATTCTTTCTTAATCACCTAAAAAATATACAAAATTGTAAATCAAAAGCATGGGGCTCAACATGATTTTAAGGTTATCCACTGCACACAGTATCTTTACATAAGTAAGTAAGATACCACTTAAATGAGGTCACATGTATTTGTAAGTGGTCCACTCTCTTCCTTGTGGAAAGAAGTTAATGGGTGAAATGAATAGAATCAGCACGCGTTTTTATTCTGTTGGCAAACATTTTTAATTGGCTTGGGTGAGGAGGTGAGTGTCTATTTCCCAGGTTGATTTAAAATATCAGTTAGTTAAAGTATCTGGTGGTGGGAGTGTGGAGTAGGGGCTGCTGGAGGTAGATGGTTTTGGGATGATTCAAGCACATTACATTTATTGTGCAAACCTCTCTGCTAACAATCATCTGTATTTGCAGCCATCCCCCAGCACTAACATCACCGCCTCAGCTCCACTTCAGACCATCAGGCGTTAGATTCCCATAAGGAGCACGCAGCCTAGATCCCTCGCATAGACAGTTCACAGTAGGGTTCCCGCTACTATGAGAATCTAATGCCACCGCTGACCTGACAGGAGGTGGGGCACAGGCCGTTATGCGAGCAATGGGGAGCGACTGCAAATACAGATGAAGCTTTTCTTGCTTGCCTGCCGCTCACCTCCTGCGGTGCGGCCCAGTTGCTAACAAGCCAAGGACTGGCACTGGTCCACAGCCCAGGGTTTGGGGACAATAGGCTTAAACAACAGAAATTTATTTTTCACAGTTCTGGAGGCTGGGAAGTCCAAGATCAAGGTGCCAGCAAGACAGGTTTCATTCTGAGACCTCTTCTCTTGGCTCGTAGGTGGCTGCCATCTTGCTGTGTGCTCAATGGCCTCTTCTCTCACCAGACAGCTCTGGTGTCCCTTCCTCTTCTTATTGGAACACCAGTCCTATCAGATTAGGACCCTGCTCTTATGACCTCATTTAGCCTTAATTATCTCCACAAAGGCCTTATATCCAAATACAGTCACATTGGGAGTTGGGGCTTCAACATATGAATTCGGGGGTCAGGGCATACAATTCAGTCCACAATCTGGAGCTTTTCCCATTCTTCGACACAATCCCTCTCTTCCCTGTTCCCCTTATACTTGGCCACTCAGCCTACCTTGCCCCTACCCCACAAGTCATATGCTCTTTTATGTTCCCTCTGCTCTTTGTCCTCTGCTTGTGCTTCAAGTCTCAACTTAATGGCTGTCACACCATGGAGCCTCCTGGATTGGTCATCCTCTGAGTTAGATGTTTTCCATGTGTGTCACATGTGTGCCCTATGTAGGAGTCACGTGTGTACATCACTGCATTCAGAACATTCTATTTCGATTAATTTGTTTATGCATTGGTCTCTCCAATTAGAATGTAAATTCATGGAGGGCAGGAGCTATCTCATTGATTTTAATCTTCTCTCCCTGTTGCCTGCCTAGCATTTGGCACATAGGAGGTACCCACTAAACGTTGGTTGAATAAACAGGCAGCAGGTTATAGAAAGGAAAGACTGGTTACCACATTCTTTGTCTCCATTTCACCACCATCTACTTCAGGGAAATATTTTCATGTGTGTCAGCAATTGAAGGGGAAAGTAAAGAGTAAGAATGAGAACACTTTTGTAAAGCAATAAGGAAAGCAGAACTTCGCTTACTCACTAATGACAAGGGGGAGACCACTTCAGATTGCAGGATTTTGCACAGTGGATCCCCGGTGCACAAACGAGAGATGAATTCATCATATTCTTTCATGTTGCTCTCTAATATTGCTACTAGGCCATGCAGAAACTGCAGAGGGAGACCCCATGAAACACCCCGATAGGCAGGTGAGAAACAAACATGATAAAATACAAGAGTAGCACACCATAAGACTCATTTATTCATTCATTTTGACAAGGGTAATGTAGTTTTAATTACTAATGATAATATATATTGCCTACTAGTAAATGTTTTGTGGTGTGTTTTGTAAACCTTTCATCTTAGAATACCACATCACTCCTGAATTTGTTCATTAAACCTTTGTTATTAACCAAGAGGTTATTGGCTATCAGGGGAAAATGAGCAAGTTTGTGAATTAACAAAGAAACATAAATAACCTCATACTATAGCAATCATACTCGGTACTTTGACCATTAGGGAGCAAGATGCAGTGGTCTTTTGAAATATTTTTATTTATTTGGAATATTATGATTTCAAAATTAATAAATTGAATGGAGGCTGTATTCAAATCTGTCTCAAAATGATTGAATAATTGATTAAAACCTACTTTCATTTTCAAGGTCAAATAAGTATGTGAAATGTGTTTGCCAGAAATAGACAATTGTTTCATCTTATTTGTGTTTATAATTTGTAGCACTCAGTGCTCCTATTGATGTGTGTTTGTCCCCATAACAAATCATGCACAATTATCAATAAGAATTCAAAGAATGCAGCTAAGTTGTAAAATTATACAAATCATTCCACTGCAAAGAAAAGGCCCTGGAGGTGAGCAGTATATTGAATTTTTCAAAGGAAAATTATGTGTTTGTGAGTGTGTTTCATCTGATGAAATGATTGTCATGGAAAATTAAATCTCACCTTGAAAGAAATGAGTAAGACTGAGAAAAATCACCATAAGTATTCTCTGTACAAAGGAATTTTACTTTTTTTTACAAATGTATTTTTTTCTAAGCTTTTAATCATACATACCAGCTACACATATGTTCACATATGGGTGATGTAAATACACATTCATACTATACTATATCCTTTGGGTTTAATTCAGATTTGTGTCAAAGGAGAATAAAGAACTTAGAAATCATCAAATTTGGAGTTTTTCAAAGAATGGTCCATGGGCTGACTACATTGGAATACCTGGATGCTTCCTGAAAATAAAGCTGCCCAGGTTCTAACCAAGATCTGCTGAATCAGAATCTCAGAGGTTAGTCTTATCATGTGGCAAGTTAGGGAAATAATTGTCTGGCTAACTCAGGCAAGACTTATTTCCAAACCTTCCAGTTGGTTTCAATGCATCAGTACAGCAACATAGAAGCCTGACAGGTCCAATGACAATGGAAAGGCTTTTGTGACTTAGAGAAAAGCTTCAATTACAGAATGCTTTTCAAAGAAATGGTGTTTTATGATTTTTTAAGTACAGTGTATATTATAAACGAAGACATAAATAAGTACTAATAGATTAAATGAGGACTATTCATGAAAAAGTTATTCACAACAGGCCTGTCCTATATATTAATGTCTTCTGAACATAAATCTCTTCCAATATATAAGACTTGGTTACTGGACACAGTGGTATGAGGAAATTCTTAATTTCTGAGTCCTTGTTTGAAAACGTTATGCTTTTTTAGACTACATTTTCTTTACTTGTGAGGGAGACCCAAGAATTGGTAAAATAAGAAATTATTTCAAATTTCTTATTAAATGAGTATTATATAGACATTGTCTGAGTTACAAGAGGAGCTCAATTTTATGGAATATGAGTTAACAATGTTTAATTGGAAGAGTTCCATAGAGTATCTTGACCATGGAAGCATGGGTCATCTTGGTAACAAACAACAAAATGATGAAACCCATCATTTCACCACTGGGTGAACTGTCAAAAGAATATAAATGTTAATTTCAGCATAAATATAATTTCAATATGATATGCTTTACTCTAACATTCTTCAGTGCTGAAGTTGGCTTCCTGGATTTTATGACTTTTAAGAAATGTACCTGACCCCTCAAAGTTGTTCCTGGGTCATCGGAAGGGTCCCATCTCTCAGTCTCTGGGCTAACCCTTGGCAAAGCTGTGAAATGGGTACGTTTTGCCTTCTTACCACTATAAATCTGCTTCTTCCCTGTTGTAGCCTCTGCTTTTGGAACAAGTCATATACAGGGCAGCAGTTAAGTACATGTTACTTGCAATCAGAAAGAGGTTTTGTTTGAATCATGGCTTTGCCACTTACTAGTTATGTGACCTTGAGAGGTGCTCTAAACATCTCTGGACCTCATTTTCTTTGTCTATGTCACCTGCCATCCTGGACTAAATGGAATGAAGGGTGTTTCATATATAACAGAGCACTTGGTATATGTATACAGTGAGCATTCACTTGTGCCTCTATTTGTCTCCATTCCTACCCTCAGTCTACTTTACAGTATTCTCTGAGCAAACCTAGCTTTAAAAGATTCCTACAGCAGCATGCTACCCGGGCCTTACCAAGGCTCTTGCAGGGCTTCTCTATCTACTTTTTCTGCAATTAAGTTGTTAGAATTGAAAATTGGGTCCGTGTATTCTGCTTTCCATAGTATTTGCTCTTAAAGGGAACATAAGACAGGACTCATTTGATTGCAAATGGCAGCAACCTAACTTGAGCTACCTTAGAAAAGGGAGGATTTATTGACTCCTGTAACCAAGAATGGTAGGGATGTAGCAAGGCAAGACTGCCTCTCTTCTCTATTTCGCTGTACCCACTGGTCTCGGTTTCCCCTGTTGCCTGTAGGCTTCTTCACTGTACAAAAGATGTACTGGCCCCTCCATCCTCACGAAGGCTCAGATCCTCACATCAGAGAGGAAGGGGCTCTTAACTCTCAGCTCCAAATAGAAGTCCTGGGGAAGGACTCAAATGGGTTCATTTTGGTCCCTGTCCACCCTTAAACGAGTTACAGAGGCCACAGTCCAATGAGGTATGATCCCTCTGAAGTGGACTACATGGTGAAAGCAGGGGGCAAGAGGAGTGGTTCTCCAGAAGAATGGATGGGGACAGCACAGACACAGCTGTGGGGAGAGATTTTGTAAGCAAGGCAGCCAGTTTCTTTCTCTTTTCTAGGCGACTATGCTTAAGGTCGAGGAAAAATAGCTCATGACAATTTTAAGTAGCACTACTGGCCTAGGGAAAATGGAGATAATTTATGACACTGAGACCTAAAGCCCCCTGAATAAATGCTGCATTGCAACAGGACTTTTTTTTTTCTTGGTCACTAAACTGTCACTTAAAGAAGTAGAAGCTTGAGATCTTACAGATAATAAAAGCTGCCTGGTTCAGCTTTGACTTGAATGGATGTTAACTATATATTTTTTTAAAGGATTGGTGAGCTATCTATGCTTGAGCATGAGTTCCTAAATGCCTGATGTAGTGCAGTCATTCTCAAAGTGGGGTTCCCAGGTCAGCATTGCCTGGGAACTTGTTAGAAATACAAATTCTTGGGCCCTACCCTAGACTTAATGAATCAGAAACACTAGGGATAGATCCTAGGAGTCTGCATTTTAATAAGCTCTCCAGGTGATTCTGATGCACCCTGCTGAAGTTTGGGAACCACTGGTGTAAGGTATGCCATGGTAGCTGGCCCAGATTCCCCCTTCAGGACTGTAGTGCTCAGCCCACAGGCTTTGGGAGTGTTAGTAGCTGCCAGCTCTCAGCTGAGTCCCTCTCCTGGCATTGCTTTCAGCTGAAGAGAGCTGCCTCATCCAAGGCCATGCCTCTTCTCTGGGGCATCCTGCATGCAAGATTGGTCTGTGGAGATAAGGAGGAGGCATCCAAAGATTTGGCCCCCTTTTCTCAGTGTGGGCCAACTCTGAAGGGCCACCCCAGTTCAGAGCTCCCCATGGGATCCACTGAGGCCTTTGTTGTGACTGCATCACAAGTCAACTCCTCCCATAGCCTGGTCCTGCTGCCCTCACCCCTGCACAGGGGTCAACCAAGGGCATGCCCCAATAAACTTCCTAATGAAAAATCACCTTCTATGTTTCCAGGAGAACCAACCTGGCCCCTCTTAATAAGAGTCAGGACTGTGCACAGCTGGCCCCAGAAAGGAGAGGGCCCCATAGCCACTACTGTGGAATGGCCCATGGCAACAGGACACTACCTCCTCCCTGCTGTTTCTGTTCCCCTCTTTAAGGCCCACTGGTGGAAGTTCTGGACCTCCTCCAAATCAGTTTCCAGAGGACCCTATTGGGAATACTTTGCCCATACCCATCCACTGCCAACATTCTGGGCTAATCCCTGCCCAAGACTGGTGAGAAATGGGAAACTAAGACTATTAACTCCCCTCTTAGAACTTCCCCTTTCTTCCCCACTGGGTCTTCAGAGGATGGAAGCATCAGAAGGCTTTCTTGTATTTTTCCTCACTCACCATATTTACATGCCTGTGTAAAGGCTGACTCATTTAGAGGAAATAAGATTTCCTTTTAATGTCACATCTGGGGTTTAAACATTAGTCCTTAGTCCCACTAAGATGTGTATGCTCCTGAAAATCTGGCCACACATTCTGCTTGGGCGTAAGACCTACCCTGAACTGTGCAACAGAACTTTCCTCACCTCTCCTCTGGGATGGCAGGGGTAAGAGGTGACCCAAACCCTTCATGTTCAAAGTTGTCTCATTCACAACTTTCCACCATGTGGCCCCAACCCACTTCTCCACCTTCATTCTCTCCCTCAAACACTTGTATCAGTGACACTCAACTGCTCATCACTCCCTAATCCCAACCAGGATTTGTGGCCTACTAATCTTTGTTCATAGTCTCCTACTACCTGAGCCTTCCTCTCCATTCGACACCAACTTCATCTCACCCAGACCTAAAAGGCCCACTAAAGGGCACATGGTCTTCTCAGATTCCACTTAGAAAAACTCTGCTGCTCGGAGCCCCACAGCATGCTGCCTTTCTCGCAACATCGGCACATCCTGCCTTCAGGTATGCGGATTCTCATTTCTGCTAATCACAAGCTCCGGGAGGCCTGGGGCCATGACTTGGACAACTCTGTACTACCTGAAGGCCCAGCACAAGTTCTTTCACATGATGGAGGGAGGATCCAAAATATTTAGCACATGGCTGTCACCGTAACAAAGAAATATTAGTATATTATTACTTTTGAGACATTTTTTAAAACATGATCCTGTCCTTCTCCAAAGGAAAAAATCAATAAGAGTTATCTTCCTGAGGATCTGTGCCTGGGGTGAACATGCATCCTGTTTTGCTGCCTAGGACAGTTGGTTTACTCCTGTTGTCTTGGAATAATTATTACTACTGTCCCCTTCTCTCAAAAGTGTCCCATACTGGATGATAGATTTTATGGCCATCCTACTTTTATACAACCCAGACTACTAGCTAACAGTGTGCTCTGCTTACCTGCTTGTAGGAAAATCACATGGCAAGAATTTCAAAAGAATGTGCCTTGCACATATTTTTCCCTTGCATGTGTTTTATGCTCTCACATACTCCCTGTCCTGTACAAGCATTTAAACAGATTGGTTTTTACTCTAGAGCAGTGCACAGAGTTGTTCCACACCAGGATCTGCAGAGACACTGTCCAGCAGGTGGACACTGGTGCCAGTCAAATCAGGTCATCTATTGAGGGTCCCAGGACTCGTCCTTTCCTTTGTGGCAATGACAGAATGCAAAGGCCATTTGAAAGGCCCTGGTCTCTTGAATTCAATTTAGCCAAAGCTAAATTATTCCTGCTTGAGGGCAGACACAAACCCCCTCCAAAACTTTTCAGCAAAGTGACTTAGATTGGCATGGATGGGGCAGGGACGGATTATGACTATGGTTTCTTTGCTCTCAAGAGGCAGGCAGCTCATGACCACTGAAAATGTCCCAACCTCAGTGACATGGGGAGGTGGCACTTAACATATTCTTCTTTATATTTGCATGAAGGCTTCTTAAATACCGTGGCCAAGGATGGATAGGCCTCACTGCTCCTAGGACATTGGTGAGAACTAGTCCATGGCTCCACCATGATGCAAGTGGGGCTGGGAAATGTAGTCCCCAGTACAGCCATTTCCCAGGGCACTATGGATGGGTGAGCACAAATTTCTGGTGGGCAGCTAGCCATCACAGCCACTATGAGAACTGAATAGGCAGGAAAAAGGTGGGAGATGGGAATCTGGGCAGCCACTTAGAGAAGGATGCCTATGAAAAGGAAGCTGTGGGGAAAGGGCAGCAAATGCCACCTGCAGCAGCCTTAGGGGGTTCTGTAAACCTTTCCTCTTCAGCACTAATGGAGGTGGAGTAGCCTCGTCTTTGCTGCCAATTTGGTGCACACTTGGAGAGGAGCTTGGAACCTCTCATCCTAATTATCATCAAGCCTCCACACTCAAAAGTGCTACCCAATAGGTTTCTAATTTCCATTCATGCCCATCCCTGCCTTCTCTATTTGAATTGTAAATTATGACTCTTGCAAAATTGGACAATATCATAAAAGCCACAAGATGTATCAAGTGCCATAGCCTTCGGTTATCTTAGTTCGTTAAACAGAAAAATAGGGGCACTTTTTTTTTCTTTATGGGAAAACAGTATCAGGTAATGTCACATAATATTTCAAAATAGAATTTGTCTTTGTCAACCAAGTAGTGAATAACAAGGAAACACTGGATGTTCTTTTTAAGAAATGATTTGAAATTAATTTCAATCCATTCTGATGGTTCAGTAAAAAGAGAAATATAGACTTCGGTAGGTTTCTTAATGTAGATTGCTATAGTAATTTAAAAACAACAAATAATAATAAAGTGATGATTCTATCATGCTGCCAGTGTGCTCAACAGCAAATAGTATATTTAAAAAAAATAAATTTGCCACTGTAATATATGCGAATGACTAGACTCTAGGTATTGCCTTCAGATTAGAAAGATTCATAGGATCATATTCATGTATTTTGGAAAGTTATTTACTGTGACAGAAATACAAATATTAAAAATATAATTATTCACAGCCTTTCTCCCTCTCCTGCCTCCTAAAGAGGAATCCCTCCCCCCCCTTTTTTTTTTAGCAGGAGTGATGGGATAACGGGCCGAGATGCAGACATGGAAAAACACAGAGGCTTCTTGATGCACATGCACACGAACATAAAGCTGCCTGGAGAAAATCAAAAGATCTGAGAGCAGGGAAAAGATAAAAGGATCTTGGCCAGAGAGAAAATAACTGAGAACTTTTTGGAAGCTAAACTGAGCAGTTACTATGAGGAGGGGACTATGGGAAGAATGTTCTAGTGAAAAGAAGCTTTGGGGAGTCTTACTTTTTGCAAACCACAGCCAACTCCCATAGCTGTGTTGTTGGAAGGGAGCTCTCCTGACCTCCCCCGATAGCCGGCCCCTGCTGTGAGGAATGGTGTCCGGCAGACAAGATAGTAACAATAACAGCTAATGCCTACCTGAACAAACTTCCCATGTGCCAAACAGCAAGCTAAGCTTGTGACCTACATTAACCCTTTTAATCCTTACAACACCTCCATGAAATAGCATTATAATTAACCCTATTTTATAGGTGAGAAAGCTGAGGCACCGAAAGTCTGTGTAACTTCCCACAGATACACCAGCTGGTAAGTAGTATAGCTGAGATTCAGGCCCAGGCAGTCTGGCTCCAGGGTCTATGCGCTGGACCACAATGATTTCCCACCTCTCGGGTTATTGAAAAGTCCATGTAGTCAACACATAAGCCTTATGTCATAAGGGCAATTGAAGATCTGGATTGAACTCCGAGTCAGTGAGTACCCTTTCACATAGTATTCTATGGGTAAACACCCCTTTAAGAGATAACATGTAATTGTAGATGCCAAAATGTCAAGTTGTTCATGTGCTCACATTATTAATAGTTGATTATTTGATAAATTTAGGAAATAAAACTTAGGAAATCAAGATACAAGGAATCACTCTTTTTCCAAATTTCATTAGTCTCTGGCCTATTTTCTTTAGGTATATGCATTTGGTAATAACTCAGTAATATTGTGAAAGATCCCTGCAGCTTTCAGAATGTCTTCTCTCTTTGAGGGCTCCATTTTGACTGGCATTGAGACTAAATCACAGAAAACCAGAGACTCTGTACTTGTCCAGTTCTTGTTCCCTTTGGGTCATTTTTTAAGGGTAATTTCACCCACCATCCCTGCTGGGTGTCACAATAGGACAAATATCATGGAGAAGGATACTTTTCATAGATGGTCTGGGATAATTCTTGAAGTTAAGACCAAGACTCTTATACCCAATCTGAAAAATAGGTACTTCTTAAATTGGTTCTAGAACCAAGCCACTCTCCCATAGTTCATAATGGAATAAGATAAAGAACTGATCCAAGATAAAGCCTAAGATGGGTATTTGGGGAGCTAGATGAAGTTACTCCAATCAAAAGATAGATTAAGGTGCTTTGGGAAATAGTAATCTTACTGATGATGAACTCTGGGAGGATAAATTGACTTTACCACCAAAGTAGTTCTTTGCTCTATTCAAGGTTGAGTATATGACAATAGAGTAGCCTATATCCTTAAAGCTGTATTATTATCAGAAAGTGAACTACAGTTTACTAGCTAGCTAAAATCCATTGTGGTCATGACCTCTAAAATGTTCTTCCATTTTTCCCACTTAGGAATGAGGATGATACCCTTCCAGATGCCCTCTTCCAGAAGGGAGAAGAGGATAGAATTCTACCTTTCATAATTTGAGAGAAAGTGATACTTTGTCCTGCAAAACTAGATTGGAAAATTGTGTTTCGACAAGGGGTATCCATTAGGTTATCTTCTCAGAGATGATAGTAAATGTTATGGACCAATTCATGCCATGAATGAATTTACCAGTGAGATGCTGGCTTACGGACTAACCTTTAGTCATGAGAGCAAAGAGGCCTGGATGACCAACAGCACAAACTAAGATAACTACAATTCCATCAGTCTGCTTTGGAGTTAGGGCTGCTGGCTCTGTCTTGTGATAAATTGCTTTGATCATGTAGGTTACAGGACCCCTATCAGTATCAAAGAAAAGGCATTACGTTTTGACATTGTCAATTTTGGGAAGTGTCACACAGCTACAGGGAAATGCTCATTTAATTCCAGGTTATAAATTAAACAAAGCGGAAAACCAGGATGATAAATCCAAAATGCTCCAAATATTTAAAGTTGAAATATATCAGTTTTATATGAATTGGGGCCAAAATTTATGGCACCAAAAACTTCACCAAAACTTTCTTTAGAAAAGAATGTTAAAAAGCTCAGTATCAGAAAGTTTGTCATATTTGTCAATGAGGAGGCTAGAATCTGGCCTTTTTTTTTAATGGTAGGAGTACAATTACAATTACAACAGGTAATTTTTCATTATTTTAGCTTATTTTGTCCTACTGAGGCTTTAACTTCATTTTCAGTCCTTCATTTTCTAATACAACGAATACCTTCTTTTCAAAATGCCAGAATAAATTTAACCCTTTGAGATGAACAAGTTCTTTAGGTCTCCTGGACAGTAAGTCAGGAGGAGCCCTTAGAAACACTGCTCCAGGTGGACGTCTTTGGCTATTTTTATGAGGAGTGTCGCACATCTGCCTGTCCACACGCAGTCTCAGGTCTCACCCCTGGGCTCTCCTCACAGCGGCCTCATGGAACTCCATTTATCTTAGGAAGGGAAGTGGTGGAGTGGAGCCTGCCTACTTCTGGACTGTGATTCCAAGGTGGAGAGAGTCCAAGATTGTTGCTCAGTCCATTAAGCAATCCCTTTTAGCTGAAGGGATTCATCTATCAATCTCGCTTTTCAGCCAGTAATCTGCTTATTTAGAGGTTTAATTACATTTGCAGGTCACCCAAGCGCTTCTCCTAGATATTTAATAAAATGAGTTCTTATTTTATTTATCACATGGTTTATTTTACACGGGCTATCCAATATTGGCATGGGGGAGCAATTACTTATAAAAAGATAAACAAATGAGATTTCCACCTTCAAAGTGTTCAGAGTTAACACAGAAATTATTTTGAGTCTTGGGCACAATGACAGTAGGAGATTGATCTAAAACTGCGCGTAGCAGACACCACTCCCGAAACGGAAAGTCAAATATTGATTTCCCAGTGCTTTTATGACCCATTTAACAACAGGCATTTTGGATTGGTTATTTCTTAGGGCCAGAGAGAATTTTCCAGCCAGCCTCCTTTAGAGCTCCTTTTAATTATCTTCTCTGAGAGATGGGTAAAAATTGATGCTCAGCCCTGGCCTTGAACACACACGTGTGAAACATAAAGGAGGCTGATGCAGCTTGTGTCTCCTAACACTAAGTTAGCGTGGATGAAGGGTATGTAGATATTTTCCATAATAACTACCAAATTGGGTGACGGGGAGGTCCATTGGATATGTCTGCTAACAAATTCTCACTAACTGACATCAAGCCAGTTCATTTCTATGTAATAAGTGTTGAGTGATTCGAGGGCCAGCACGGCCAGCCAGGGCTGGGTCTATTCAAAGACCTCTACCTGTTTGGCCCTCAGAAGGGAACATTTAATGTTTTGCCAAATTTTCAAAAATGCTGGGAGTAAGAACAGCGTTTTTAATCTTTGGCTCTTTGGGCGACTAATTATGTGGCAAAGGGCATAAAGAAGGCTTTACAAATCATTATTTCCATTAGGAAGGTGTTAGAACCCATTCCGCCGAGAGCGCCCCTCCTATTAGCGCAGCCGCTGTTCCCAGGGGAGGCGGCCGCGGCGGTGCCAGCTGAAGCGGGGCTTCTGTTCTGTTTCCCCAGCACTTGGAAGAAAAACAAAACAGTCCTAATGAAAAACACACACGGGAAATGCTTTATTATTTCATCATCCTCACCTACTGCGCTCTGGCACGGCTCTGTGATTAGGAAGGACTTCTCCCTCTGTGCGCGGCCGAGCGGGGTGGTAGGAGGCCGATACTCTGTCATTTCCTGCCAGGTCGTTTGGGAGGAATTTGCTCTTATTTCCTCCCGGCCACATCTCCCTGACGCCCATCCCTCTCTCCTCAGCCTTCGCATTGGCCACGCGCCCCACGGTGGAGTCGTGTGAACTTCAAAACACAGCGTTGAGGGGTAGGAGCCCTGGACACTCTGGGGACCAAACGCAATCATCCTCCAACCTCCCAAAGCTGAGAAATAGGTCAGAACCTCCGCGTGGATCCTGACTTCCTGCGAGGGCCAAGGAGCACCAAAGCTCTGCGAAAACACTGGGTCGTTTTGTTTCGGTGTTTTGCGGGGAGGGGTGCTGAAGTCAGTCAGAATATTAATTCAGACTGTAATCTTCCCATGTGCATTTTCTTGACTTTTCACCAAAAAGGAGAGTCAGATAGCAGACATTCGCCAAATCTCCTTGGACCCTTGGCCAGTGAATAACCCCTTTCATAAGAAATGTCTCCATTTCTTTTCTCCACACAGAGCGAAACCTGGATATAATAGACAATGCATTTATTCACATGCTACTCCACAACCCCTACCACCAAATCATCCAGGCATGGTCAAGCAGGTATGGCTACCGAGGAAAGTGGAACGCTTTAGCCCATACCTGACTGGGGCCACCAACACCTGTTTGCAGTAACACATCAGCAACAGCTCTCTTCTGTTATCACAGTTTGGCAACTGGGAAACGACCATGCCTTCTACATAGAAGATGCTTAATAAGTATTTGGTAAATATTCAATAAGTATGTGACGAGTTGAGTTGGTTATCTATCAGAGGGCAGAAAGCTAAGCTACCACCCTAGTTTTGTGGCAATGGAAAGTGGGTGCCTTCATGCTGTCTCCCATGTAGTGCCATTCTCTCGAGGGCCAACACCACACACCACCGTCACTAAATAAGGAGACTCCTAGAATGTGGCTCTATGGACATTTCTTGATGAAATGTCTACCAGCCTGGCTTTTAATGGCTAGCTGTTCTTTAATATTTGTTGAACTACCACCAACGGCATGGGTAATACAGTACCATTAGTTAAATGTTTAATTGAAGGTGTGGTGCCTTTTCAATGAATATCTGTCAAATAGGTCACTAAGTGTGATATCAGTATAAGTACCAAAGAAATTTGTGTGTGGGCCTATGGTAAGAATTATTCTATGTGTGTAGATCCACCTATATGCATGTTGGACCTGCTTAATTTAATTCCCAATGGAAAGGTAGAAATAAATCATGTAAAGTAGCTTGTCTAACGGAAAAATTTTGAGATGAAAACAAAATGATCCTCCAAAGCAGAATCGTGTTAATATGCCTGCCACAAATAGATGTCACGAAAGTTATGTTTGGTGTGTCTGTACTTCATTTTGAGACATTGATCAATATTATCCATCCCATCATAGTGGATAACCGCGAAAGCACTGAGAATCCAGAAGATGCTAAGGATATGATTATGATGGAAACAATAAATATTTTTTAATGAGAAAGGGCTAAAAAATAAGTGAATGTGCTGAGTAAAAACAAACCTCACTCATCAATATGGAATGAAACATTGAATAGTAAGAATAATTCAGAAGGCCAAAGCGTAGTAATATAGTTTGTGGAAAGCTATGTATCTAGGCAATAGACAACTGTTACCAAGAAATTGATGAAATAGGAGACATCTTTGTCTCGACTATTACAGTGGTTTTCAACCCTCCCTGCACATTTGAATAACCCAACAAGTCTCTAAAAAATACAGAATCTGGGGCCACACCTCAGAATAATTACATTAGAACTTCTGGTGGTGAAGCACAGGCATTAGCGATTTATAAAGCTCCCCACATGGTTACATTGTGCAGTGGAGTTTGGACTACAGCAGTGGTTCTCAGATTTCAGCAGCAGAATCACCTGGAGGTTTTACCAAATTGCAGCTTGCTGGGCCCAACCCCCAGAGCTTCTGATTGACTAGGTTTGGCGAGAAGGCCAAGAATTTGCATTTCTAACAAGTTCCAGTGGCTGCTGCTGTTGCTGTTTGGGGAGCTCACTTTGAGAACCACTGGACTAAAGGATCAGCCTCAAGATTTGGATCCTGTTAATCTGATAGTAATTTAGGAGAAACCCACTAGGGTGATGGTGTACCTGATGAAATGTTTTTTTTACCATCCATGGTTGGTTCTTCAGTTTCGAGGGGCATGCAAATCTACACTCTGATCCTGTGTGTGATACTATGGCTGCTAAATTTTTTGCTAAGATGTTTGGGAAGATCATCAAGGAATGTGATCTGCCTCAACAAATTTTCGATATAGATAGAATTGGTCTGTTTTAGAAGAAGATACCAGATAAAGCCCTCAGCAAGAACAGGAGAATAGCTGGGTTTTAAAAAATAATTTTTATTTCGGAATATTAGGGGATACAAGTGTTCTTGTTGGATGAATTGGATGAATTGTATAATGCTGAAGTCAGGGATTTTAGTGTGTCCATCATCTGAATAGTGTTCATTGTACCCAAGAGGTAAGTTTTTATCCCTCACCCATGCTCCCGCTTTCTTAGGTTCCAATGTCCTTTACACCACTTTATGACCATGTGTACCCATTGTTTAACTCCCATTTATTAGTGAGACCATGTGTTTGTTTTTCCATTATTTAGATACTTCACTTAGGAAAATGTTCTTCAGTTCTATCCAAGTTGCTGCAAATGACATTATTTCATTCCTTTTTATGGCTGAGTAGTACTCCCTGGTATATATATATACCACATCTTCTTCATCCATTCATCAATTCATGGGCACCTAGGTTGATTCCATATCTTTGCAATTGTGAATTGTGCTGTGATAAACATTTGAGTATAGGTGTCTTTTTGACATAATGACTTCTTATCCTTTAGGTACATACCCAGTAGTGGGATTGCTGCATCAAATTAGTAGTGGGATTACTTTTATTTCTTTGAGGACTCTCCATACTGTTTTCTATAGAGGTTGTACTCATTTGCAGTCCCATCAATAGTGTATAAGCATTCCTTTTTCACTGCATCCATGCCAACATCTATTGTATTTTGATTTTTTAATAATGGTCAACAGAATAGCTGGCTTTAAAGCATGGCAGAATTGCATCTTGGGATCTCAAGTTCATACCCTTCCCTCACTTGGGTTTTACTAACAAATGAGCTTATAAGCACTCATTTGGAGTTTTTATATTAGCTAATGCAAATTTGCTATGTTTGTAATACTAAAGTTGTGATAAGCACTGTAAATTAGAAACAGGGAAATCTATTCAAAATTATTTGAGAGAAATTCAGACTTTGAGAATTTGGCTTTAAAGAGTTAGAAAGTCAGATAAAGACTGTGACTTAGTAACTGTACCAATTACCATTAATTCTTAGCCAACAACTGTTTTAAGGAAGAGCCCAGGTTTCACTTCCACTGCCATCTCTCCCTGGCCATGTGCCCCTCTTCTCACTGCTGTCTTGAGCAGATACAGCATGTGGAGCCATCACATAGGTATGGCAGGATTGCCTTGGGGCTCCAGGTGGTGTGGCCACCCTCTCTTCTTCCCTAACTCATTCTACTCTTTCACTTCTTGTCACCTTTGGGTTCTCATAATTCAATAGCAGTTCTAACTTATGTTTTTTAAAACACAAGTTCTTCAAACGAGTTGCACAAGCTAACATTTCTAAACCTTTATATTAAGAAATGCAACCATGTCTTCATGTCTCCATTTGTGATTTACTGAGGTTTCTTTACTGGGTGTCTGTGGGCAGATCTCTCCTAGGGCTACATCCAAAGCAGTGCTATTCTTCTGATTTTATCATTAAACCATGTGATACTTATTTTTTCATTTTCAGCGATGCACATATAAAAGGTGTTTTAACTTGTTCTTCAAGAACTTGTGGTAATTCTAGCCTTTGAGTTCATCCTCTATTTTAGAAGCTTGTTGGCTTTCATGTGGGAAACCTCTCAAGCCATAAAGCATTAAAATTTCAATTAAAGATAAAATGATAGGGTTGTGGCTGTTTATAAAGGGAAGACTGGACCAAATGTGTGAGAGAGGAACACAAAGGAAAAAATACCCATTTTGATAGCATATTTTTAGAATATGTACTCAGATATATCTGATCTGATTAAATAACCAGAAGGTTTGCAAATAAGAAACTCTAAATAACATGCCAATTCATAGAGTTATGATCAGAAAGTTTAAAGGGTGGGAGGATGAATCTTTATTTAAAAAATTTTAAAAGAGGAAAAAAGCTTATACTCATCTAATTTCTCATTTCAGTAAATGGGTTCATAAAATAAAATGTATTCCTATAAAATTGCAAAACTTTTGTTCTGGTTAATCAAGGTCTATTGAATGTGAAACTCAGTTTAGTTGTTGTTTATTTAGTTTGTTTTTCAGTGCCAGATTAACCTAATGATTGCCAAATAATCACTTCAATTTTGGGGGCATAAGAACAGTGAAAAGGAAAGAGCCCAGCCACCTTCATTATATAAAAAAGATGCTTGGGTCTTCTTTATTGTTTAGACATGCTAGATATTCAAAATGTAAAAATATCCTGTTGGGGTCACATTTTGCTCGAACACATTTTTCTTTTAAAAATGTCTTTCTCAATAAAGCTGTGGGAGATTTTTCTTTTCTGGTATTTAAAGTAAGATAAAGTTTAGCTGATTTCTTTCCTTGACTCTCCCCTTCCCCCTTCAAAGGCTTAATAACCACAATCCTAAGATTTATGGTGAGTGAAAAAGAAAAATAAGTAAATTATCAGACTGAGGAGCCATTCTTCCTCTCTCTGGTCATACAGACTATTTTAAATGTTGCTAGCAGCAGTCTAATTAAAATAATTTCTGTCAGAAGTCTGTGAAATATGCAGCCACAGCCCAGCTCAATGTTCTCAAGCAGGAATGACAAATCTCTGCTTAATTGGTACTTAATATGGTAGTGCAGGATTAGTAATTCTCTAGGATAAAAGGAGATAACGAATAGAAATCTCTTGCTTGGGGCAGGGAGCCCTAGAAGATGAACAGACCAAGTAGTGCTCACCCCCAAACTGTTCCTATCAAGGATTGTTGTTTTGGCCATCATTTATGAAAAACAGACAATTAATGCACATTTTATGGCTAGCTCAAGTCCTAATTAAATACAACTATGTACAAAGAATGTGAAGGGCCTGACTTACAGGGACCAAAATAAATACTGGCAGAATTATGGTGACCACTGCAGCCTTAGCTCATCTTGTTATCCCATCTCAGAGATAAGCACCTTGGCAGAGGCATAAGCTACTTCTGAGGAACAGCCATTAGGCTGAAATTTATAGTATATTTTAGAAAATTTGGGAAATATAGAGAGATAGAAGGGGGAAAATCATCCATAGTCCTATCAAAGTAACACAACCATTGCTGATAAGCTGGAATATTTTCTTCCTGTATTTTTTTTCCTAGTGCATAGTTTTTATGTTTCACTTATTCTACAAAGTGTTGCAAGCCATTTGGTGGGGTGCTTTTTCCACTTAATATTAAATAGAAATGTTTATATATATTTTTATGAATGCTTAGTATAGTACCACTTTTAATGTTTATACAGTATTCTATCAAGTAGATAATAACAGCTAATGTTTATTTTATGCTGACCATGTGACAGGTGCTATTCTAAGGACTTTACATGTATTAACTAATTAAATCATGAATAATCCTATGAGTTAGAGGCTTTTCCTCTCTGCATTTTGTGGATGAGGATATGGATGTACAGAAAGATTGTGTTCATTTGCTCAAGGCTACAGAAAGTGGTTAGTAGAGTCAGGATTTGAACAAGGGCAATCTGAAAACAAAAACCATATTTTTAATTGCTGCCCTATCCCATCCTCTTGATGCACTGCCTTAATTTAACTACTCAAAGCACTATATCTGGGTCAATAAAATTTCTCTGTAAATGGTCGAATCACAAATATTCTATGCTTTGTGAGCCACATACAGTTTCTATGGCATACTCTTCTTCTTCTTCTTCTTTTTTTTGCAATATTTAAAAAATGTAAAAAACCATTCTTAGCTTATTTGCCATAAAAAAACAGTCCATGAGGCAGATTTGGCCCATATACCATAGTTTGCAACCTCTGTTCTAGATTAAAAGTGAGTTAAACCTGAATGTGTGAGAAGCAAGTAAGATAATTAATTTAAAAAAATTTGACATTGAAGAAACCAAATAATTTATTTGATTGAATGAATTATTCTCATTTCAACTGGTAATATTAGTATGAATATACTACAATGTGCTTGTGTATATATACATATGTAAAAACAATTGAACTGACTGAAATATTTGTTTTCACCCAAACTGTAAGTATTGTGAAAAAAAGTCAGCACAAAGCCAAAATGAATTTGTTCTTGGTAAATCTCACGAAGTTAATAGAAAGTCACAAACTTCACTTTTCATTTTATGCCTTTCGAAGGGTCACATAAAATCCTGCTGTTCCTTTATGGTGGCCATTCTCAAAGAGCAGCCCTGAAGCCAGCAGCATTGGCATCTTCTGGCATTATCTTATTAGAAATGCCAATTCATGGACCCCATCCCAAAAATAATGATTCAAAAACTCTGAAGGTGGGCATATTAAAGAGCCATTATTTTAGGGAAACCTAGTTCCAAACAGATTCATTTTTGGAACAAAGCTGTGTGAGAGAATGCATCTGTGCACACACATGTACTCACAAACAGAAGGATTATATATGAGCTAAAAATATCCTACATTAGGATATCATATTATGATACATTATGGAAACCACCATGTAGATAAGCCACAGAAGTCAGAATGAGGAAATTTTACAGTTGCATATGTATCTTATGCAGGTAGACAAATAAATCTATGCTGTTATGCCTATCTTGTTATATGACACTGTATTGATTTTGTCACAGCTATTTCCTGGTTCATTACTTAAGCATGACATTCCTTATAACATTAAGGGATTTAGGACCTAAATATCTGAAAACCTCTCTTTAAATTGAATGTCCTCAATTACTGAGGATACTGCACCTGAAAATTTAATTGATGAGCTTATTGTAACAAAATGTGTCATTTTGAAATGTCATCTTGAGATTCAGGTTCTGGGTAAGATGGAAAACACCCTGTTGTCCATCTGAATGCAGCTATAAAACATGGACAGAATGTGTGGAACAGTTATTTCAGGACTTTCAATAGTAAATAATAAATAGAAAATTGGGGAAGAGGACTAAAATTCAAAGTATCACTGAACAGATGTGGATCTACCATTATATTTTCCTCACTGCATGGCCCCGGAGGCAGGCACAGCCACAGAAGTACGTGGCAGAGCCCCAGCTTCCTGCCTGGAAGCATCAAAAGGGAAGCACTAGGAAACCAGAAAGTACTGAGGAGATTGTGGAGAGGCTGAGTTCATGAAAGCAGCCCTATAAAATTATTTATTAACTCCTAGATTCCAAGAGCTGCACATGCATTGATCTCATCCTATTCAGCATATACAAGACTTTGAAAGGTGCATAGATAGACTCCCACTCAGGTCTTAGACTTGCCACTGGGTGGCACATCCACGGGACAAATCTGAATAGCACTGGGCTTTAAAAACTGCACTGACATTGGGACCACAGCCCATAGAAGGCAAATTGGAACTTGTGGCCTGAACCTAATCAGGTCAATTGCTTGCTGACAAAAATATCAGTATTCCCCATAAGCTTTAAATAAGATCCAGAGTATCATAATATAATATTCAAAATTTCCAGGATACAATCTAAAATTACTTGGCACATAAAGAACCAAGAAAACAACCCACACAGGAAAAGACAATCAACAAACACCAATGCCAAGTTAACATAAGAATGTAAAGCAGCTGATTATAAAAATGCTCCAACAAACAATGACAAACTCTCTTAGAACAAATAGAAAAATAGTAAATCTCATCAGAAAAACAAAAAATAAAAAGAAGAACCAAACGCAATTTTATCACTAAAAATATAATAAGTGAAATAAGAAACTCTATGGATGGATTCAACAGCAGAATGGAGATTACAAAGGAATTTGTGAAAATCAAAATTGATTAACAGAAATTATCCAAACTAAACAACAAAGGGTAAAATAAGATTGAAAAAACTAAAAGACTCAGGTATCAGTGGGACAATAAAAAAGACCTAATATTCATGTCATTAGAGTTCAAGAAGAAGAGGGAAAAGAGTATAATGCTTTTAAAAATTGAAAAAAATAATGACTTAAAATTTCCCAAATTTGTGAAAGACATAAACCTCAAGAGTCAAGAAACTCAGTGAACCTCCTATAGGATACACTAAAAAAAAAAAAAAAAAAAAATCCATCCCTAGACACATCATAATCAAACTACTCAAAACTAAAGTCAAAGAAAAAAACTTTCAAAGCATCCAGAGAAAGCCAGCACATTGTCTATATGGATTTTAGTGATTACAGATTCTCAGCAGAGACCATGGAGAACAATGGGAAGTGGTCCAATAGTTTTCAAATGCTGAAAGAAAATAACTATCACCACAGAATTCTATACCTAGAGATAATATCCTTTAGGAAAGAAGGTGAAATAAACATTCTTAGATGAAGAAAAACTAAGAAAAGTCATTGCTAAAGGAAGTTTTCCAGAAAAAATAAAAAACATGATATCAGAAGGAAGATTGGAATATCAGGAATAAAGGGAATATAGCAGAAATGGTAAATATAAGGGTAGATATAGTAGACTGTTCCTCTACTCTTAAAACACATTTGATGGCTTAGAAGAAAAAAAATTTATAACATTGTCTGATAAAGTTTTCAACATGTGTAGAGGTAGTTATGACAACTATAACATCACAGGAGGGGAGTACAAAAGGATCACTATGGTGGTACTGTTCCTATATCCCACTTAAATTGGTAAAGCATTGATTTCAAGTAGATTGTGAAAAGTTAAGTGTATATAATACAATCCCTAGAGTAACCACTAAGAAACTATACAAAGATATATAGTCAAAAACATAATTAATTAAAATGGAAAAAGAAGACAGGAAAGGGGAAACAGATGAATGGAAAACAGAAGGAACAAAGAGAAAATAAAAAAAAGGATAGACTTAGATCTAAACATACCAATAATCACATTAAATATAAATGGTCTGTACACATCAATCAAAAACAGAGATTATCAGGATGGAGTTTTAAAAAAATCATGCCCTCCCGGGATTATATGCTTTCTGCAAGAAATTCGCTTCACATATAATGATATAGTGGGTTAAAAGTGGAAGGCTGGAGAGAGATATACCACAAAAACACAAATTAAAATGTCACTTCCATCTGCTTTTCCTGGGAAAATGCTTGCCATTCAAGAACATTAATATTACAATATGAAGTAAATTCATTTGATTACTTAAGCGAAATCCTTATTGTTTTGAGTGATCAGCTCTGCTTAAACTATTTCTTATTTTCAAGTGGTCTAAATACAAGCTTAATCAGAAACTACTTAATCTTTCCTCTGTCATTTCAAAGGGGGCCTCACACATTCATGAATGTTTTTGTGTAAGTGACAAACACCACTAAGTACAAAGACTGATTTTAATTCTAAGGCAAAATCAACCTGGATGTTCACATATTAATATAATCCTTTGAATGAGAGAAACACACAGTCTCCAAGCTCACATGTGACTCTAAGTGTTTATTAAACATCATAAATACATCAGATTTGTCTATGAGCTCACAAATAGACATGCATACAGAGGCAGGTCACAGCTCCTTGTAAAACCACCCATGTTCTTTTCCTCAGCTATAGTAAGTAGCACATATGGTTCCCGTCAGTAGCACTCATTTAGACAGATAAAAATCCAGCAACAGCTAAGTTCAGCCTCTCTCCAGTGGCCTTTTCCTTTGATTTCCAAAATATCAAGTGACTATTCACTAAACCCTATAATTGCCAACCTTACCCTTACTACCTTTAAAAGAAGAGGAAAGAAATAGCCCATTTCAAAAATCTTTTTCCTGTATATTACCTAATTAATTCATCTTAATTTTTTCTAGTAGTGTCTTTCTTTATTAATTTTTTTAAAAAAGAAAAAAACTATTGAAAGATACATGTGTTGATTAACTGTAGTAAAAATTTGAAAAATAATTTAGGGACATGTAGCATGATTTTCATTATTAATATATAGTATTAAGTATATTTGATATCATAATAATAAATGATGGTCATGGGCATGGGGAAGTTTCTTTCTTGAAAACTTTTACAGATATGAAATAAGAATTGTTTTCTTTAAATCTGGCTTGAATTCAACTTAAAGCATAATTTTCTTTCTTTTTCTTCTTCCTGTCCTTAACTTTTCTTCTGCAATGTGAAAATACAAGGCAGATGTCTTCATCTCACTGGAATGCTTTTAACCTTAATGAAGGGTTGTAATAAATCAGCACTTTTCAACCTGCTTTCTATCATCAACACATGTATACTTTTTGAGATATTAGCCTCCACAGAGATTATTAGAAATAATTAGGACAAGATAGAACTTATAGTTATTAGTATGTTAATGGACATGTAGCTGCTATTTGTTAACTAACTTTGATATTTAGAAAGTTACCTTGTCCATACATCTAGAAAGTATAATTATTTAACACAACTTTTTTTTTTTTTAAAAAGGCATCAATAGTTATTATGCTGGAATTTGTGTGCATATGCAGGTTTCTGTACATGTACATTTACACACACATATAGGATCATTAAAGTATAAATGGGTGATTTCGAGAGTTACATGTATAGATTATAAGTTTTTATACAATAAAAAGAATTTACACATAAACAAGGAAATGGAGAACATTTTTCATTTTAAGGTTTTCTTGATTAAAATTATAAAATTAGAATTTACCTTTTCATGGCCAAAGTATTTCAATATTTTGTAATGTTTGTTTACTCAGGAGTCACAAATGCCAATTTCTTCAATAAACAAAATTCAGTACTCTGACCTCCTCTCATTAATACACAGAAGAAAAATAACCTGCAGAACTGCAGCCCAAAAAGAGAGAGGTTGTATAAATAACCTCATAAAATGTGACATCTTGGTGACCTATTTTACATGGATGAAATTTGGTGATAGCAAAACAAATCGCTACTTTCCAAGATCACATGAATTAAGATGCAGCTAGGATTAATGCTAAAACCCTTAACCAACAATGACTGAAACTGAAGATGTGATGGGTTTGAATAAGCTTTGCAGTACACTAAGCTAAGATAAATTTTTCTGATGGTGACATCCATAAGAAAATTTTACAAGGCAGACTAACTACCTATCTTGATTCCCAAATGTTTAAAAAGCTGTTTCTGACATCCAATGAATCAAGCCTACTCATTCACCTTTCAAGAGGCCATAAAGTTTCATGCATGAAACTCTGGATCGGAAATTACGAGACTTAGGTTATAGGCCTCCTTCTCAGGAGAAGAGAACTAGGCCACCCCAACTGAGTGGAATCCTTCTGCCACTTTATGTTTCTCTCTCACCTGGGTGACCAGGTTATAAAAGCTTTCTAAATATTTAAGTCCATGAAGCGATGAAGTCTGAAGATTCAATTCCCAATGTCAGCTCTGCCACTGGGTGACATTAAGAAAATTACTTGCCTTGCTGAACCTCAGTTTTGTTATTTATAAAATGGGGCTTGAAAGCATTCTGAGAATGTGTGTGAAACTGTCTGTGAACAGCAAACTGATATGCAGGTTGCAGAGCAGGCTGAGCTGGGTATTGGAGATGCTGTTGGTGGCTTGATCTTTATTGATCTGTCTGACTTTCAGCATTTGTAACTTGCTCTTTCCCTTTCCAATTTCTTTCTAACACAGCATACATTTTTCTAGTCATAATTCCAGGCAGAATTGGATGGGATCTCAAAAGTGATATAATTTTTTAAACTCCTTATGGACAATTTGAGAAACAGAGTCTCAGAGAAGAACCCAGGTCCCTCAAGGAATCAGGATTTGGATCTAAATCTTTAAACCACTGATCCAATACCTCTCTCTCTTCTACTGGCATATTCATTCATTTATTCCAATTTTGAGCACTGATTATGTGTTAGGCACAGGGTTTCTCTAATCTCATTTCCAAGAAAATAGTCTGTAGGAGTGTTAAAACATATTTCAGTGCTGGTATCTATAGCTGAACTAATATTCTGGTCATATTTTAATCATTATTAGATCACATTTTTACAGTTATACTGGTAATTTTCAACTGTTGTTTTGTTATCACTTTTATTATTGCTAAGGAAGCCTTCCTTTAATGAGCACTTAGAAAGGAGTTCAAGGTGGAGCTCAGCTAATAGCAGCGCTGCTCCAGGTGAGGGAGGAGTAAGTACCTCCACCCCCAGAATCTCCCACCGCACCTCAGCCACACCCAGAGCGCTTCAGTGGTCTCAGAGTTTGAGAATCATGATCTGCAACATTCTTTTTCTTGGGCTTGACTTAGTCAGAGGTTACATCTCTAGATAGAGTTTAGAAGTATTTATTATTATTTCAAGAAACCAAAGAAGCTTTATTCAGCCAAAAAAGGTTACATTTCTTTTCATCATTAGATCTACTTCCTTAAGACACAGTGAATAAGAACTCTGCATTTCCTTGCTAAGGAAGATGCCTCCTTTGGGTATCCACATGCTATTTTGGTTGACTGGCTACCATTCTCAAAAATACAGTCTTGTTAGGGCTCTTCTAACTCCAAATGAGTGAAGTTGTTTTTTGGCCTGGTTACAATCTGTAAGGATGTTCTAATGAGATTAACAAATTCATGATCACAGTGTATTTTGTGGCTCCAAAGTCGTCTTTTCTCTCAAGATGGTGGGTGGTGGATTTGAGGTTTTGAAAAAGTTCTTCCACCACTAAAATATACCAGTAGTGAAGACTACTGTGCGGAGGACACACCAGGACTGACTACAGGCAGCAAGTCCAAATAGAGACACACTAAAAGGACATATTAATAAAGCTTATTACAGAATCTGAAGCAGCTGTATTTGTCTAAGGTTAAGAGGAAGTGTATGTGCAATAATGAATGAAAATAAAAAGTGTCTTTTCCCCCGTCACAAGGAAGCACCATACCCATGACAGGCAGGTTTAGGATAGTGTGTTTGCTTCTGTCCACATTTTGCTTCTCCAGCATTTTTCTCTTCTTTGTGCCAACCTCACCAAAGTGCAATGGAGCACAACGTCAAGCCTGAGGAAGAGATGGAAATGAATGGAAAGGTGACTCTCAAACTGTCTCAGTCCACCCCCCCGTCCATGGGATGTAGAGATAAAGGGGGCCCTCCCTGCTTTCTGGTATAGAGATAACAACTTTCCAAAACATCTCTAAAAAGTGACCAGAAATGTCAGATCATGGGAATGTAAATCAGTGTCTTTCTGGAGGAGCATTTGGGCAGTATATTTTCCAAGCCCTTGATGTCAACATGTCCAATTATAGGAATTTATCCTAAGAAAAATAATCATGAATGTGTACCAAGATTCAGCTACAAAAGTGCTCATTGCAGCATTGTTTATAACAGTGTAAAACTGGAAACAACCTCATTTTCCAGCATAATGATCTGATTAAGATATGATATAATCACACGTAGGATACTGAACAACTATTAAAAATAATGCTGTAAAAGAATATTTAATAAGATGGGCAGATTCTATGATATATTAATAATTGAAAAGAACAGGTTGCATTAAAAATTGTGTGTGTGTGTAAAATAAATATTGGAAGGATGTATACTAAAATGTTAACAGTAGTAATTTCTCTATTATGATATTTTGGGTTATTCATGTATTGCTGCATGTTCTACAATAAATATGAATTGCTTAAATAAGAAGATATTTTTTAAATATTGGGAAAAGAGAATTGCCCTGAAGGAGATCAAATGGCTTTGTAGAAGTCAGCTGAATGATTAATTATTTATAAATCTGCATTATACCTTCATATTTTAAGTGTAATCCAAAATAAAACATGATTTCTTTGTAGAAAGCATTAATTATTTCTTTAAGAAAACTGTCTTCACCTTGGCAATTTGCAGCTTATCCTGTCCTATGTTTTACTTTTATTCTTTTTCTCCCCCCAAACAAAGTTCAGATTTATAGCACCTGCCCTTGCTTTTAATGTAGTAGTTGCACCTAATTTCCAAAGCACAGTGAAATTCCACCACTCTCCATTCCACATTTTGCCTTCAGCAACAAGCAGTCTGGGAGACATAAAACCAAGATATTTTCTAAGGGCAGGTAGCAGACACTTTTACTAAATATGAAATACCAAAGCCACCCCAAGCTAGAAGGGCATTTACTAAAAAGGTTGCAAGTAAGCACCAGATAATTTTAAGCTCCTCAGATGAGGCAACTTTTGAAGTTGGATATGAGCGCCTTAAGTCAAAGATGTCTTTGAAAAGAACCATGAACCATCCTCCAGAAAGAACCACAAAATGTCCATCTGGAAGAGATGTGAATCTGACCTTTGAATAAACAACATGAGATAAAAAAGAATATTACAGAATTTCCTTTTCTCTTAACAAAGCCTGGTAGGCATTGTAAAAAAGATGGTTAAAGTTATGGGCTACGGAGCCCCAGTCCAGATACTGACTATGGGAGCTTAGGAACGTTGATGATCTGTCTGTGCCTCAGTTTCCTCAGCTGCTAAAGGGATATGCACTAATCTCATAGGCTTAAAATAAAAGTGAAATAAAATAATGTTGGTACTTTGCATGTTTGACAAATGAAAAGCATTGTATAAATGTTACTGTATTATTATTTTTAATTTACTATTTTTATTTTGTTCAGTCCCTTAATCAATAAAGAGACTCATCTTGCTATGAATTTTAAGAAATGAAAGAGATTCTTTGGAATTTCTGTTTAAAAATAAGAGACATATTCAGGCTTACAATGGACTCCAAATACTATCATTATCCTTTATAATAAATATAATGCCAATAGCAAAGAGAAACATTGGTGGGCCAAATGGCACAAATAGATTCTATTTTTGAACATGAGAAAAGTGAAAGACAATTTACCAAGAACAAAAGTAACCTCTGCAACACATCACTAGATCTATCAATTCATTAACTAATTGTCAAAATATCATAGATATGTAGGCATATAAAGGAAATCGAAATGATCCCAATTTTCTTCATTCAAACAAAATGCTCCCTTTACATACTTTATTAAGAAAAGCCCTCCACTGCAAAAGCTCTAAAGAGAGAAATGATATCAGATTTTTTTAAAGTAATTAATATGTTTGGGCTGTATTTTGAGACTGAGATGTGTATAGTCAGTATAGCCTAAAACAAATAAGGCTAAAACTAACATCCTGACTGGCCACAGGCATGCAAAGAGCTATCTGTTACTGTTGTCAAAACCTAATGGTGGAGAAAAACCCAAAAAATCCAATGGTGGCAACTGAGGCAAAGGAGCAATGGACCAAGTCCCAAGAGGCTCAAAGAAAAAGATCTTAGGACTAAGCTCCAGGAAGGCAGAGGTGTTTGTGTTTTCTTCTCTACTATGTCCCACAGTGATACGTAGTTGACTTCAATTGTTGTTGAATGGTTGGAGAAATGAAGAAAAATTAGAAGACAATACCAGAAAATTAAACATAAAACTACCCTATGATCCAGCAATCCTCCTGGGTATATCTCCAAAGGAAATGAAATCAGTCTGTCAAAGAGGTATCTGCACTTCCATGTTCATTGCAGCTTTATTCACAATGGCCAATATGTGGAATTAACCTAGATGTCCCCCGGTGGATGAGTGGATAAAGAAAATGTGGTGTATATACTCAATGGCATACTATTCAGCCTTAAAAAAGAGACAATCCTTTCATTTGCAGCAGAACCCGGAGGATATTATGTCAAGTGAAATAAGCCAGACAAGGAAAAAGAAATATTAATACTTCATGATCGTACTTGTATGTGAAATCTCACTTGTATGTGACTTCTATAAGTCAAACTCACAGAAGCAGAGTGTAGAATGGTGGTCACCAGAGGTTGGGAAGGAGATGGGGGCTTGAGGAAATATTGGTCAAAGGATACGAAATTTCAGTGAGACAGGAGAGATAAATTCAAGACATCTGTTGTACATCCGTGGTGACTACAGTTAGTAACAATATATCACATACCTGAGAATTGCCAAGAGAGTAGATTTTAAGTGTTCTTACCACAAAAAAATAATAAACATGTGAAGTAATGCATATTCTAATTAGCATGATTTAGCCATTCCACCATGTTGTACACCATAAATATATACAATTTTTATTTGTCAATCAAAAAAATAATAAAAATACCAGAAATGCCCTGTATATTATAGTTGCAAGACTGTGTGGATGTGCTCACATTAGTCTAACAATTGCAGCTAAATCCTGGCACCCTGAGTGAGCAAACCCAGTAAGCAAACCTCTTTACAGAATGGTGTCCCAACAAGTCTTATTCCTGCTGAGTGCAATGACTCAGGGACACAAAGTGCAGGAACTACATTTTCCCTGGCTTTATTTCTTCTGGCATTGAGGATGTCTTAGCCTCTACCTAGGAATTACATAAAAATTAAAATTCAGATGCCTGAGTTAGCAATGAACTCATTTAAACAGGAAGAAAATATTTACTGTTTAAATAAATCACAAAATTGGACTGAGGCCTTGAAAAGGTTAAAGTTACAGCACATAAATGGCATTTGTCCAAACATTTATGCATTCTTTACTTGAGAAAGATCTTTTGTGAAATGGATGCTAGAGAATCATAGCATTAAAAAGAGAATGAAAGAATTTGGGTACAGAATCACCATAAAGCCTAAGTATTTGGGATGCTTTCTTAAAAGCTTTTGACAATGCAATCTCTATTTTCTGATGTATATATAATGTTAACCATAAGTCTTACCATTGCTGTTGTATATTCTCAATGGCTCTGTAACTTCCTGGTATTTATAAAAAGTGTGACTATGAACATGAGTTGGAGATATGTTTTCATATTTTCTTTCTGGCTTTGGGTCATCATTTGACACATAAATCAAAAGCAGGGCTTGGTCTTGATACTACATTACATGCACTCTATCAGGACTGAAAGGAAACACAAGATTTTCAGAATTTGGATTACAGTGATTCCATTCTAGTTTTTGGGTTTGTTTTTCTGAGCTACAATGCTCCTGCCATATAAAATATTTTTAAATGTAATTTTATGGAATATCACCATTGAAACAGTTTGCCAACCATCATCAAAATCAATATTTACTATTTTGAAGTTGCTCTATTTAAATTTCTTTGTTATGATGATTTTCAAGCTCTGCTACATGCCCCTCACTGTGCTATGTACTGTTAAAGATGCAAAAGAAATACCTTTTATGGCCCCTACCTTCTGAAAGCTTACATCAGATAAAATAATTAAAGAACCATAAGACCAAATGAGTTATGCATGCCATGGAAAACCAGGCAGATGAGGGGTGTATGGAGAATAAAATAGTTAATGATGGAGGAAGCTAGAGCTGAGAGGAGGCCCAACAGAGGACTCAATGGAAAGAGGAGTGTCTGGTTCCGTGAACTGTATATGCAAAAATGTAGAAGTGGCAAAGCCAAGAAAAATAAGACAGAGTATAATTTTTTTTGTTAAAAACTCCAAAATTATCTAATTAGCTAACACTTATTGAATATTTATTAATATTAAGGACCAGGTTGATTTGACTTACATAGCATAATTTAACTCTAAAAATGAAATGGGGCAAGGTAATATCATTATCCCCATTTTTCAGATGAGGAACCTGAGATTTAGAGTGCAAGTAATTCAGCTGCACAGCTAGTAAGCAATGAAGGGAGAAGTGAGCCCAGGCAATGCAGCTCCCAAACCACATGATACGCATTACACTGGTTCACAGGGCTCTCCGTGCATTATCACTGTAAGGGGGGTACACAGACTTAGCCTAAAGGGAGTGATAGAAGCTTCACTGTGGGGAAACTAACTAGAGATTAGAAACAGAATTCCATGACTGGGAAATACTGTGGGTCCCAAAGACGATCTATATCTGGCGTCCCCATTCTGTAAACTGCACACGTGCTCACAAATGATGCAGTGGTAATATCTCTTTGATCACAGTATCTACTGTTATCACAGAGTTCAAGAAAGGCATCCAAATTCTACACAAGAAGTCAGCCAGAGCAGCCGAACCCGAGGAAAACACTTAACCTTCCTTGATCTCAGTTTCCTCATCTTAAATGAAGAGGAAAGACTTGGTGATCTCTAGGGCCCATTTTAAAATTCTGCAAGCATTTTGTAAATGTCACTAACAATTTCAGACAAACTTTAAGATTCCAGAAATGGAAATGTCAACTGAATAATGAGTAGCAGATGCCATGTGGAAGTTCTGTCATGATCGTTCTTGAAAAATAAACTTGTTTGTTTCATGAGCCATACATGAAAGCAAGTACCCTATGGAGACTTCCTTTGACAACTTGAAAGTCTTTATCATTAGACAAATGCAAAACGATTGAAACGTATTTTATGAAAAATCAGAAATGTGTACTTGATATCAATTTTTGTCATAAAAACACCACTGCTTCACACCTTCATTAACCCAAATGTTCAAGAGAATAAAAGACATTTTACTGAAATACGCTTAAGGCCAACAGTATCATTAACTAATTGATCTCTTGTTAGGACAAGTGATGAATCAACTGAAAATATCCATTTCCTGGCTGTTTATGTTTAAACAACACCATTTCCTAAGGAGAAACTTGCAAATAAAGCATTTCCTAATTTAGGAAGAACATTCTGAAAATAAACCTTTGAAGAACTCTCGGTGAATTCCTAAGCACATCCTATAATGATTTTAGTTTCCCGAGTCCCAGCATTTTCATGTCATGTGATAAAAGTGCAAAGAGGTGAAAGGTTCATATTTTTTCATTTACTCTTTAGAATGTCTTCATGATTTTGTCTTTGTTCATAACTGCTCTTATGAAATGAGCTTTTCTCCATGTATTTTTTTCCACATAGCTTCTTTAAACTTTTATTTATTGAGCTATAATTTACAAACAGTAAAATATACAAATCTTAAGTATACAGCCCAATGAATTTTTTACATATGTATATACCATGTTAACCACTGCCAAGATTAGGATATAAAACATTTTCATCATCTAGAGAGTTCTCCTGTTCATCTTTCTAGTCAAAACCCCTCAGCCCCACTGAAGTAACTAGTATTCTGATTTCTATTTCCAGGGATTCATTTTACCTGTCTTTGAAATCCATATAAATGGATTCACACACTATGGACTCATTTGTGTCTGGCTTCTTTCACCTGATGCAACGGTTTTGAGATTCATCTATGCTATGTGGGTGTCAGTAGTTCATTGCTTTTTATTGCTGAATGCAGGGCCATGTGACAGTTTACCCATTCACCTGCTGATGGACATTTGGGTTGTCTCCAGGGTTGGGCTGTTATGAATAAAGCTGTGATGAATATCCCTATACAGTCTTCTTGTGAGCATATGTACTTGCTTCTTTTGGGTCTATTTCCAGAATTGGAATTTCTTGGTCATGGGGTAGGTATGTGTTTAACTGTCTGTGTATTTTTTATTAACACTGTCTGAGCGTTGCCATATTAAACATCTATTGTCTGTTCTAGGCATATACGGTTGAGATTGGCAGGCAAGAAAAAAGTAGACTATCTGGGCATTCTCATAGAAATCTCCCAAACCCAGCATGCAGGCAGGTATTAAATAGAAGAGTCAGCAATTTTTCAGCAGTTACCTGTGCACATAGAGAGTGGGAGCATCTTTCAAATCCTCCACAGGTGCTGGGGAAATCGTGCCCCTCTGTCATCAGAGAGATTATTCTCTTGAGACCTGATGTTTCAAAACTTGGATTTCCTAGCAGAAAATGCATCAGAAAACAAATCCCAGCATAACAGAATCCTTGGCAAGGCCAACTTGATATCTCACGTGGTCACTCAGGCTTTCAGAGAATTTGATATCCCATCAGGACTACGATGGCCTTGTGTCCCGAATCAAGCAGCAGACTTCAGCCTTGGGAAGCCTCAGTCATTTGAAAAGCCATCTCCCTCTGTTTAGATAATCATCTTTCCTCTGATTTACAGAATCTGGCTGGCAGGTGTTGAAAAGGTGCTCTTCATTTAGTCAGATAACAATGATCCCAGAAAGTATATTTCCATAGTTACATCATCCTCCCCCACCACCCACCACCAAAGCCAGCCAGCTCCTCACTCTCTCCAGCTGTGAGTCTGTAATGTGCTTTGGGTTATATTTGGGTCATTGATATTAAACTCTTACAATTCTAGCCCCAAAATGGAAAAGGAAAGTTCCCACAGAGACCAAGGAGAGTGTCTCCTTCTACAAATCTTTTTTTCTGATAAGAGGTGACCCATGGCCAGAATCGGAGATTTATATGTGCATTTTGACATAAATCTGCATCTGTAATTATGAGTCATAATGATCTTTATAGGGGGCACTAAATTGGCGAAGAAGAGTTACTGTTATTGACAAAGCATTGACCTGAACATTAGTGGTAGAAGAGCTAATTATTTTTTTTTTCCTGAGGAGTAGGACTTCTTTTCTAGTTATGAATCACTTAGAATTTGGGCCTTTATTAAATATCTTTTCACATCTGAAAACAAACATAACTGAGCCTCCAAAGCACATCCTTTATCATCACAAAATTACAGATGTATAAAAATTTCAAAACACATTCTAGAGGCTTTTTTGATCCTTTCAAAGACAGTGATGGGGATTTTTGAGTGACTGAAGAGGCCAACCTGTATTTTGTGAAAGCAAGATGTCTGCGAGATACACTCCCGTGTCTGAAAAAACGAAGGCCTATTTTTAGCAGGGCATGCTGGGATTCAAGTGTGGAGCCACTGTTAGCATTAATAGAGCTTTGTGCGGCTGAGTACTGAATGCAGGCGACTCCGAAAAGGTACTCTTTGGAGCAATGGGAGGTTCAAGTGAGCTTTAAATCATAGCCTTACCATACTTGCATGTTATTGGCAAGCCTGCCTAAAAATAGAATCTCATCACTTTAATTCTACAGTGTTCTTAGGTTAGCCAACGTTTATTATTAATAACAGCATTTTTATAGCACTGTCTGTTCTAGAGAACTTCACACACACATAAAACTTTCCTGTCTTAATGTAACAAGCTTTGTGTTAAGAGGTTAAAAGGGAGGTAGTAAGGAGTGGTTCCCACTCTCTGCCCAGGGAGGAGGACTGAGAACACGTTACCAGGTGGCTCTAAACAAAGCCACTCTTCAAAGTTGAGCTATCTGCCCAACAAGCATTTTAATTCTGTGAAAGTATGTTGTATTTTTCACTGATGATTTGCAAGGCCCTGGGGACAGTAACAGTAAAGCCCACAAATAATAGGCTGCTTCTGTGATACATTTTGTGTTTATCCATTCAGGTCTTAGCTGAGTCTTGGAAACAATAGCCACGATAAAACATGCATGCCTTTTCCCCACTCTGCAACCAACTGGGGGGGTTCTGAGAAATGTTTCTGTCTTTTTGTGGGCTTATGAACCCAAACTCAGCTATTCAGAATAAAAAGAGGATAGAACATTTTCAGCCTCCTATGAGCTTATACCAATTGCTTACCAAGGTTGTGTGAATAATTAGTAAACTTAGTAACCATGGTTTCTGGATAAATGCAGAGTGGATGTGTAAAGCATGCCTTCTGAGTTTAGAGTAGTGTTCATAGGCACCATTCTAGTTCAACAATGTAGCTGAATAACCACATGTGTGTGTGTGTGTGTGTACGCGCATATGTGAGAGAGAGTGCATGAGCACTGTGTGGTAGCTCAGACAGGTATTCAGACACCCTGCATTTCAGTGGAACAAACATATGGATACTAATTTCCATGCACTTTGTGCATTTAAGTCTAAGTGCATGTCATCTAAAGAAGAAACCAAAGTCAGGACTTCCACAGTAATAAATATTTATGAAGTAATTCTCTAAGTCATGCACTGTTCTAAGAACTGGATATGAAAACACTAAGACAGCCCTCCTGCCAGCTTTCAGCTTAGATAGGGAACAGATAAGTAAAAGGAAATTTCAACCAGTGAGAAAAGTATTTTGATAAGAACAGAGTACATAGGCATTTATAGCAGCCCACAAGAGAGGAGCATAACCAGGTCTCTGGTGGTCAGGGAATGCTTTCTGGAAGAGGTGGCATTTAAGGTAGTCTAGCTAGGGAGGAAAGAGGACAGTCCTAAAAGGCAGAGAAATCAGCAAGAACAGAGCCCTTGAGGCCAGAGAGTTATGCAATTCGAGCACTGGAAATGGGTCAGTAAGACTGGCGTGAAGGTGAGTGGTGGCTGCCGGAGGATGGAGTAGAATCTGAAAGGACTGTGTGTGCCACATCGAGGAGCATGGGCTTGATCCTGAGAGCACTGGGGACTTCATGGCATAGTATTTTAGGGGGACAGGACTAAGGTTCTATTTTGAAATACAGCAGGTGAGATAGTTCAGCTCACTCAACCTCATAGTTGTATTTCTGAAGCTGGACTGTACCCTCTCTTTACTCCTTAATTTCCCTCTTTTCCCTTTACACAGACTGTCCCAAGATAACTACATCTCAGCACTGAATCAAGGCAAACACACCAGGGTTGTCCTGTGAACTCAGAAATAAAATCAATGGGAAGACCCCTAAGACACTGGTTGCTACTTGGACACATCAATACTCCCAGCTGCTTTTGTGACTCCAGAGTCTCAGAGGTAAATCCTACAAAATGTCACAGAGTTTTGTGCTCTTTTGATGGCTTAAGGTATGAGAAGGGGGACAAAGGGGAACTGCACAAAAAGGGCATTTCTTAGGTATTGACCATGATAAATATGTTTGTTCAGGAAAGAAAAGGTGAACTGGAAAGCCCTTGTGTCTGATCTGGACATGAATGTATATGTGTTTATGTTTCAGAGATGCAGAAATGCATCATGGAAGGCCAGTCTATTGGCATTAACTGCTATCAGTATGCCTGATAGTTTGCAGAGCATTGGCCATTTCCATCCTGCAAAGCTTCAAGGGACGGCTGGCCCAAAGAAATCACAGCTCATGGTGGCATAGCACCTCTCAAGGTTTCTGGGAGGGGATCCAGTCACCTGCCTTTCTTCTTCCTTCTTTTCTTCTTTGTGCAACCCCATAGGAGATCCCTCCTGCCTCACATAGTTTTTGGCAAAGATACTGGGATTGATAATCTGGATGCAAAGGAGGAAAATTGGACTGATTATTATGGACTGTTCCTTCCCGTTGGAAAATTTGCTTTCAGTTGTTCACTTCCAGATACTCATAGTAAAGTTTTTTCAGGTATGAAATGAGGGTGTGGGGAAAATTTAATAAAAAAATCCATGTAAAGTGCTAAACTCAGACCTGGCTATTACAGGAAAACCTCAATCAATGTTAGCTGCTCGTCTTCTTGTGGTTCCTATGAGCCAGCCTGGTTTTGATGTATTCTTCACTTCAACCTGCAGATCCCGAGTCCAACATGGCAATTCTTCCTTGTCTATCAAAGGACTTTCAAAGATGATTGGGAGTTTGGGTATATATTTCATTATTGCATCTGCCAACAAGTGCTTGCACTATTCAATATACTGCTATCTTTTGGCAAATAGTTTTGAATTGGAGATTTTCTTTAAGAGAAAAGAACTAAAGCTTAGGCTAGAGTTTAGTGAAACTGTATTCATACAATGCATTGTAAATTGAAAAGCAATTTGGCAATATATATCAAGATCCATAAAAATGCTCACATTTCTCATCTCAGTCATCTTTCTCATTTCTGGAGATAATTTTCAAGGAAATCATTCAGAATGTAGAAAAAAATAAGAAAAATAAATATATTAACCATGGTGCTATTTAAATCATTTCAGCATTGTCAACAACCTAAATATTTACCCATAGAGTTGTGGTTGAGTTCATATTGATACATCAAATTAATGGAATATTAGCAATTCAATTCTGAGGTTCCAATGGGAACTTTCTGAAGGATTCCACAGCAGTTTATCCTGGAAGGATGGTTTGAAAGAAAAAATTTAATGGCCTTTTTAATACAGTCTCCTTTTGAAAGGGGATATATTCAAAATGGCCAGTCAATTGTGTTCAAACATAGGCACAATGAGTAGATGGCACCTTGATGTAGCTACTAAACCCCAGTAGCACAGGGATGGCAACCCATGCTTTTGGATAAACGAGTAGAATAAGCACTGTTTATTCTACTATACAGTAGATATGGGCAATGGATATGGGCAATGTTATTAGTTATTTTACATATATGATTTCATTTTATCTTTACAAAAACTCATGAGGTATTAATACTTCATTTTACAGACAAGGAATCTGTGTCAGTCTATTTTGTGTTGCTATAAAGGAATATCTGAGGTTGGGTACTTTATAAAGAAAAGAGATTTATTTGGCTCATGGTTCTGCAGGCTGTACAAGCATGGTGCCAGCTTCTGCTTCTGGTGAGGGCTTCAGGGAGCTTCCAATCAAGGTGGAAGACAAAAGGGGAACAACTGTGTCATATGGCGAGAGAGGGAGTGAGAGAGGGAGCGAGAGAAGGAGCGAGAGAGGGAGGAGACGGTGCCAGGCTCTTTTAAACAACCAGCTCTCCTCTGAACTAAGAAAGTGAGAACTGACTCATCATCGCAGGGAGGGCACCAAGCCATTCAGGAGGGATCCGCCCCTCGTGACCCAAACACCTTGCACCAGGCCCCACCTTCAACACTGGGGATCAAATTTCAACATGAGATTTGGAGGGGCCAAACATCCAAACCATATCAGAAGCTAAGTTCCAAAGCAACACAACTGATCTGTCTAACTTCAAAGCCAGTCATGAAATAGTCCTGAGAATTAGATATCATGTGCGTGAGGCCATAGTAAGCTCTCAGTACATAGCAGCTGTTATTTTTACAAATCACTGTGCAACACAGCCTCCAGTGATGCTAAATGATCCAACTTTTTAAAAATAGGAGGGCCAAGCACGGTGGCTCACGTCTGTAATCCTAGCACTTTGAGAGGCTGAGGTAGGAGGGCTACGTGAGGCCAGTAGTTCAAGGCCAGCCTGAGCAAGAGTGAGACCTCCATCTCTACAAAAATAGAAAAATAGCCAGGCATGGTGATGTGCACCTGTAGTCCCAGTTACTCAGGAGGCTGAGGCAGGAGGATTGCTTGACCCCAGGGGTTTGAGGCTGTAGTGAGCTATGATAAGACCACTGCACTACAGCCTGGGTGACGGAGTAAAAACCTGTATCAAAAAAAAAAGAAGAAGGCAAAAAAAAAAAAAAAAAAGAAAGAAAAATAGAAAGTAAATTTTGGTCTGAAACAGAAACCACTGATGCCATGTAGACAAATTCTAGAAGAGTAATTGGACCAACACCTTCAGCCAGCATAGGCTTTCAGTAACTAAGACTTCCATTCTGTCACTTGAGTGCCAGTTCCTTGCTAAGCTGGAGAGAAAAGTAAGCAATGATTTAGGTAAATGGAATTTTTCATCAGTCTCTATGGAAGAGCCTTCTGCAATAACAACCAGGACAGCTTATCCTTGGAGAATCATGTTATGACACTTTAGAAATGGGGAGAAAGAGAAGGAGAAGCTTTGATAAAATAGAAGAACATGAGTAAATTTGCTATGAAAAAATATTCTTAATAACGAATGGATTCATTAGCACAGATATATGAACTGTCATTTGAGGAAATTAAATGAGGCAAATATTTAATAGTACTAGGTTGTAGCAATCCAATTAAATAATCAGTTTCCTTAGAGTAAGAGCACTGTCCTTAAAAATGGAGGCTTTTCATACGACATAGAAACTATTCCTCAATGAACATAATGTTCACCTTTTATTACATTCAAAGCTAATGTTTTAAAAGCACGTTGAGCCAAGTTACCTTTTTCTGTCTCACATCCAATTATTGCTCCATCGTACCTCTCAACCCAGGACTCCCTGATCTGCCTGGCTTCCCATGAGATGTTCCAACAGCCCATTGGAGAGGAGAGGCTGGGCTGCCCACGTACTGAAAGCAACTCCCCATAAGCCGGTGTGGGGTGGCAGAAAAGCCCACACTCATTTCAGTATAAGAAAGCCCTTTCTTTGTTTCTGACGATCATCAAAGTCTTTACTTTATTAAATGGAATATGTCCTTATGCCTTAAATGCCTTTTGTGCCTTTCTGCACTGTTTTCCTGCTTCTACAAGTTCCAGGACAAGTTCTCCATACCTGAATTTGACATAAGCATTGTTTTGTGTCTCCTCTCCATGTCTGCTACCTAATTTAATTTGGGGTTATTTTTCTGGGATGAGAATAATGGCAAATAGAAATGCCATTCAGATTTTTCTTTTCTTTTCTTTTTTTAATGCTAGGGCTTATTTAGAAGAGGTGTTTATAACACAGGTAAAGTTCAGCTTGCTTGCCTTGCCTTGCTAGTGTAAGATGTGAAAACTATGAACAAAGGCAGACATTCTAACTGATGCCTGAGAAAAAAATGCATCTCCACAGAGTGCTTAGAAGAAAAGCCATTGAATGAAAGGCACAAAATAATTGCACAACATCTCAGAAAACTTGGTCTCAGCTGCTTGATGAGCTATTTGCATCTCTTCATGGATTTTTTTTTTTTTTTTAGAAAAATGGGATGAGATACTTTTTATTTTCCCCTCCTTTGAAGTCTCAGAGGTTGTTTAATCTCAAGTGAACTCAATTCACATTTTCCTGGCAATGTTAGCTATCAGCTCAAATCATTTTACTCATTGCATCATACTGCCAGTCAGCAAGCAGGGACCTAATTAGCTCTTTGCTTTAATGGCAATAGTTAAATTTACATTATTAATTTAAATATTACAGACTCTGTGGACCTGAGCACATAGCTGACAGAAAGATGTTAAATGAATAATATGGTGCTGAAAATAACACCAGAGTCTTTATTCCTACCATGTCCAAACTTTTAGCTATAATGATATCAATTAAAATTCTAATCCTAGCAAAAAGCTTTGCTGGTTCTCTTTTGTTATAAAAGCTGCAGTTATACTTCAATGCAGGGCAGGGGTATTCAAGCTATACTTTGCAAAATACAGTAGCCACATAGATCAAGAGACACAATTACAGTTTTAATTATGATTTTGCTTTTTAAAAATAAAATCCAAAAAGTACGAATGGAGCAAGTTCTTTGGTATCCTGTTGTGTATCTCTGGTGTTTCGCATGTCCTGAAGTGCTGCAATCACTCTGCAGTGTCAAAACCTGTTTGGGTTGCAAGACAGATGGGACTTTCAAAATGAAATGTACCTATGACTGTTTGCTACTATATATATAAAATGTCTCATTTAGTCTCATCTGTGATTTTCCAAGAGGAAAATGTTTCTAGGAGCAATTTATCTCAGTCCTACAGGTTTGTATCACTGAATGACCATCTGAAAAACAGGCCCAGAATCTTTTCTTAAAGGGAAACTGCATAGGTGTGTTACACAGAAGTGTTTTCAATACAGTAGTCGAACAGTGTGGAATAGCTTTAAAATGAATGAAATGCTAAATATAAAAAAAAAACTGAAAATATGTACTGTAAACATTTTCATTTGGTGTATGAAACCTCTCATTTGAGTTCATGAAATATTTCATTCTGTATCTGTGACAACAAAACAACTGGCATAGAAAAGTTAAATTAGTAGACAATAATGTTCTTCATTTTTGTGTCAAATTGTGCTCCCCCTGTCACCTTACCCCGCAGTTACCTAGCCAGCTGTTTACTTGGATAAACCAGCTTAGTGCTTCTTTAACATGAGCTCCCTTCCCTGCTAAGGCAGCCACTTTTTCCGACAGGGGCTGCAAGCCAGCTGCAAAGACTTCTTCAATTCCCTGAACTCCAATCCTTCTTTTATGGCCTATATTATTATTTTATTTTATTTATTCATTTATTTATTTTTCTTAATTGAAGATTCTAATTTCCCCCTGCAAATAAGTTCCTTGCAGTCAAGCTCTGTGTCTAATTTATTTTTGCCTCCCCGACAACGTTTAACCCTTGGGAGGATCTCAGTGATGTTGACTGAATGAACTAGAATAAGCTGGCAACAGAGGGATAATGCAGTGGTTCACCCATCAAGTTTAAAGTCACTTTTGCATTGGGGTTGCATAAAATGCATGCATTACTTCAATTTTAAAAGACGAACAATGACTTCATCATTTATTTGAGTCAACGACCTGAGTTCAAGTTATACTTGATTTTACTCGTCACTAGAGTGGCTCTATTCCAAGGCTCAGCTTCTTTAGCAGCCAAGTGGGGATGGTAGTGACCTCCAAGCTAGGAATACAGAACTCTGCCATCGTTTTGGTAAAACATGGGGTCTAAATAACAAAACATATAATACTCTCTATAAACTGGAAGTTGCAGATAAAAGTGGAAAAGATTATGACTGCTAATAAATACAGTTGCAACTGTGTTGGATCAACACAGCAAGGTGACGAAGTGTAAGGTCTAAGTCTTCAAAGAAGACATACTGTACTGAGGAGCATCTAGTAATTTTAAAAAGTGAGTTAGCAATCAATACTGTCTTAGGACAGTAGTTTAGGGTAGCAATCAAGGGTATAGATTCCGGAGTTAGAATCCTTGGGTTTAAAGTCTAGAATAATAATAGTGTTTGCCTTTTAGGATCCTTGTGAGGATTAAATGAGATAATTTACACAAAGCTCTTAGCACAGTGCCCTTTGGCCTTTGATGAGCCCTCAGTAAGCGTTAGCTGTGATCAAACAATCAAATTACATACAATTCATTACTAGCTCATCTGTGTGTACAGACATGCCTTATATTGTTTTAAAAGTAATTCCATGTATTTTCACCTTTCCAAAAGACAGGGACTCTCCCTTCTCATCTTAAAGGGACTGGCATAGGACCTGCCCACAGGGCCCTAACTCAGTGTTCCTGGAACAAATGGATGGATGAATCCCGGTTATTATCCAGAATAGGTTTCAAAATTACTGGGCAAGATGTGTCGACAGGAGCTAGCAAAAATGTCTATAGTCTACTGTTGACATGCCACAGAGTTGGATTAATGTCTACTGGACTCTCCCAGATCACTCAGGGTGCCATTTCTAGTGGAGTCACATATATGAAAAGTTACATCCAATGATAAAAATAAGAGGGAACATTTGGTGAGGGTTTATGATGTACCAAGCATCATACTAGGAGACTTGCATGCATTATCATATTTTATCTTACCATAACCCTCTAATGTTAATATTGTTACTATTTTTATTCTCATTTTTTGAGGCTGTCACTGAGGCTCAAAGAGGTTAAATGAATTGAGCCGAAGTCAAACTAGCAATGATGACACTATGACTTGAATCTAGATCATTGGGCTCCCAAATATATATGCCTGCCATTATATAATACTGCCTCTGTGAAATGCCTAGGGGTAGGGAACATAAGATGTGGGAACTCTGAGACCCATGCTGAATCTTCTAGAATTTTGAGATGCTCTCTGGCCTAGAGGTAAGTCTCAACTACCTTGATTCTTCTAGTTGTTAACTCAGGGCCCCTGTTTGGAGCCAGAGTCAACCCCAAATCTTGCAAAACCACAAGCCTTTGAAGAACTGAGTGGAGCAAAGGACCTATCCTCATCGTCTGCCAATTGCCATATTTCCCACGTGTTAAAACTCATGAGGCAGAGAACACTTAGCAAATTAATAGAAGAAAAAACCCTGACTTTTCCAGCTCATAAATGGTTGAGCTAGTTTCTTTGGAACCTCCCTAGCTAGGATACTGAAAGGAATGGGATTTATACTACAACTTTCTTCCCAGGTGGTAAAGTGCTTTACAAATAATGGAACTAATGCAATTCATTTGTAGTGAGTAAATTTGTCACCATGGATGTTGCATTAACTCTCTGAGGCCAATTCAATTGGGGATTCAATAAATAAGCTCTTCCAGTGTACTGCATGATGCCCTGCTGGTTAGAAAGAGTCCTAGATAAATAGTAATTTGATCCTTTGCCACCTTGAATTCTTTAATCCTTGAAACACGCTTTTGAGAAATGTGGAAAGGATTCATGCTTTTGTTTTCTTGCCGAAGAAGCTGAGGAACATGTGCAATGAGGAATGAATCAGGCAATCTCAGTTCTTGTTAAATTCTATGACCACATCGACTCCTCATTTCATGAATATCTTCTAGGCTTATTACTGGGTCATGTTTTTAAAAATGATCAACAAAACTGTGCTTGAAAATATTTCCCCGATACAGTCACAGTTGCTGCTGTCACCTTCTGCTCTCATGGGCTTCTGTTCTATTCTTACCCGTGGCCATTCTGAAGGGTTTCATTCTTTGGAGGGGCACTGCTCTGTGCATTACGCACTGGATGCTTCCTTCATGCTAAGCTGAAGGTCATTGTTTATTGAGCCAAAGTTGGCACTGAGAATGGAAACGAATGGGAAAAGGATGTGTGTTTGAATTCACATCATGTTATTTATGCCCATGGACCCATGGCATGTAGCACGTATAAGGATTTTTTTGGTAAACTCAAGTAGTCCTTAAAGAAATGCATAAATATAGAACAAAATTGAATTTTGAAAAAGAAACCTGTTTTAAAGAGCAATGCATGTCACCATGCTGCGATGTAATTCTCTGAACAGAAGTTTTTGGAAAAGTAAAACTGACACATCTGGCCTCGCTAAACTGTTAGAATGGGTTAAACATTGACTACAGGGAAAAAACCAAACCCTGCACTAGAGGGGAAGCCATTCCTTATGATACAATGGATAATAACTCTGTAGTTGTGCCATCTAGAAATCCATGTAATGCTCTTTAATTCTGGTATATCTTATGTAGGATTTAAAATGTCTGGAGGGATTTGCTGGAAGCATTGTTTTATTGTGTTTTAAATAAGGAAGATAGATCAGAATTGATAGGGTCTTTTTTTTTTTTTTTTTTTTTTTTTTTTGGCCTTATATAAGAAGGCCCCTTTTGGATATGACCACTAATCTAGTGACTGTGTTTTGTTTATTAGTGGTTAGTATTATTGTTATTATTTGCCACACATTTTATCCTCACAATGTCTCCGTACAGAGCTCAGTATTTCTGGGCTTCTTCAGATTCTTTCCTGTGAGTAATTTGCCTTTTTTGGATATTTTGTGGATAGTATTATATGAAAAAAATTATTAAAATACTCCTATGAACAATGTACATATCTGTTGTGAATTCTACATTAAAGGGGTGGAGAAGTTTATTACGAATACAGAGGTTTGGTTCATTTGCTTTCTCCAACTTGCTTTTTTATGTATCACAAAACTTGCTGAATGTACTGTTTGTCTTAATGTAGACTGTGTTATTTATGAAAAGTCTTCATGGAGGGAGAAAACATAGGCACTATTGTTCCAAGAATTGTTAAGGGGGTATTATTTCAGATAATCATGTAATTAGACTCCTTTAGAGAGAAATGTAACTATTCATATTTTCAGTTTTTCTATAAGAATGTAGCTGTGGCTAATTAAGGGAAAGTCAACTAATTTATAATGCTTAAATTTAGTGTTAAACCTGATAATATATCTGAAATTACAAAAACCAAAACAACTCCAGCCCTGGCTCAAAAGCAGTTCTTTAATTCAGGGTCAGATAAACACTGTTTATGTAATCAAAATTCTAATTTTGTAGAGTCTTCTAGGTCTTAAAAGGAGTCAAAGGCAGAAGAAAATTCCCCACAAATCTGCCATGTTCAAAGTATTCACTTCAAAAGAGAACTTTTTTTATCTCCAATTTATTCTGACAAAAATTCTCTTGGGCTTTTCTTTCAAAAGATGAAAAATGAGCCATGGCAGTCAATGAAGTATGGTGACTATTTATCTGTTTACACCTATCCATGTGATTGCTAGAAAAACCAGATTACACTCTGAATGTGATATGAAGAATGTCTACGATTCACAAGCCCATACTCCTCAGAGGAGAAATAGGTTAAAAACTCAAAACTAAAATTTAGAAACCATACATTTTATTTCTGTGAACAATAATTCAAGGCCTGATTTTTTTCCAGTAAAATATATCCCAAATTTTAAATAAAACTATCATCCAGCAAATCATTTCCCAGTTTTAGTTTTTCTCAACCAAAAAAAGATCACAAAGCTAATTATTTAATAATGTCTAAGTTTTAATTTGTGTGACAAGTGTCTATCTGAAAAATACTAACAAATCTAATTTTGATTAATTGAAGAATGCCGTAAATGCACTGGAAATGCCTTTTATTTATAGAATTTTATGGCAAATGCTTTTACAAAGCAAAGGGCACTTTTATAAAATTCATAATATCCCTGAATCGTTCTCATTGTGTAGTTCTTGATTTTCATAAATTGGGCTTTCTTTAAGTGGATGTGCACCTGTAGGAAAATTTATACAGCAGCCATTCTGCTGTAATCAGAAAGCAAATTCATTTTTGAAGGCAAGTAGGAAATACACAATGGCATAATGCCTCTTTTACGGCCGCATCTGCACAGCTCAGGGAAAAGTTTGCAGATATGTCTGCTGATCAAATTACAGGGCTGTTATGAGAGAATAAAGTTGCACCTTTGATGGGCTATTGTAGCTGAGTTAGGAGTCCCCAGTCATTAGAACTTTTGCATGTCATAGAGTAGAGCAGATTGGAGACCCACACACAAATACTTTATGCAACTAGCTGAATTTTGGTCATTTACATCAAATATCAGTGGACCCGTTAAATAAAGATGAAACACACACACACACACACACACACAAATACAACCAGCGATAAAGATGGGTTTAGGTTATTTCTGACTTTCACCTCGGTGATAGAAAGTCCATTGTGCTCATATAGTGCCTTCAGGACACCCGCTGAGAACAAAGCTGCTTTCAGAAGCAGTAAGTGATTTCATTCTATTAATGTTCAGGTGATATGTGAAACCCATTATCACATCACTAATGTGGTGGCAGACATTTCCTGGCTAACCCAAGGTAGCTCAAATGTTTGTGAAATGTGTGACTGGAAAAGGCAGTCCTTAGAAATCCTTTTAATATTTTGTTAGTGCCACTGAATGTTGCAAACAACCAAAAAACTGATCTTTTAAATTGCAAAAGAAGATAAAATTAAATGCCATATAAAAAAAACTACAGGAAACATTTAAACAAAACAATTTGCAGGATTTAATTGAAGGGTTTGGTGAAATGTTTGTGTTCCAGATGCAATGTTATCAGAGAAAGCCAGTTATATGGGGGAAAGAACTAATAATGTAAAAAAAAATGGGTAATTCTAGCTCACTGTCACAGCACATTGAATGAATAGGAGCCACCCCTGACTGTCACTCACTCTCCCCATGAGGACATCTCATAATACAACAGGGGCCACGTCCATGGTCCCCAGTCAGGCAATATGCCCTGTGAAACTAACATACGTCCTGAGCAGGAGAATCAGCTCCTAGACACACCAAGTGTACTGAAGTAAGAGATAAATAGGCAGGCTATAAAAAGAATCTGTAATATGATTCAAAATAACCACTGCTACCCAATTTTAAGAAAATACTGGAAAAATGATGCATAAATTCTTGCTTAACACTTTGTCAACAATTCAGAATCCAAAGAGGTCATATTACTCAGGACTGTAATTTCTTTTCCAAATAAAGAACCCACCTAAAATAAATGAAAATTTATCAAATTTATCATTTTCCAGATGGCAGTGAAGGTCCACCCAATAAGCCTGATTTTTTTTTAAATGAAATATGTTGCTTTAAAAACGGTTAAGATTTGAGGTTTAGGCAAAATTTTTTAAATCTAAAATGAATACAGTAAAATCAATATTGATTATTAGAAGTAAAGGTGCTAATTGAGCCTGTAAAACCTTTTAAGAACTAAAAGGAGAAAATTTCCAGTAAAACTACAATAAATTAGTCCTAAATAACCAGAATATTTGTGTGGAATTTAATGTCAGTACATCAGCCTCACTTTAATTTTTAAAAAAATAGTGTATTACTGATTCAGTCAAGAAGACTATTCCAGTAATATTGTAAGAGCAGTGTCATTTTGGCAAGTTACCTTTTCAAGTTGTATTTCATTATGTCCTAAAGAACTCCACTGTTTAGATTTTATATGCTTTTAAGAATTCATTTGTGATGACCACTTGTGTTTTCACTCCCATATCTTTCAGAGCTTGACATATACTGTTCTCACACTAAAGTGGAAGCAAAACCATTTTATTGAGCAATCACATTTTAATATCTGACACAACATTCTGACAGCAGATATTCTTGATGACAAGTTTAAGAGAATAAAACAGGTTGTATTCTTATTGTGTTATTACAAGAGCTGTCCCAAATTTTCAGTAAATTGCCTTGAATGGGCAAAAATGCTGGCAAGATCCAAATCCTCTGTAAAAGCTTGCTTTAATCAGTGTAGAGGCTGGTGCTGATTTTGGGTTGAAGAACCCTGAAATTAAATCTGTATGTTATTATTTAGACACTCCATTTAAGTACTTTTCATTCCAGAATACTCCAAGGGCTCCATATAGGCTGAAAGCCACTGTCAGAAGCAATGTTTAAATGCCCAGCAACATGTTATTGTTCTCTTTAGAGGCAAAAGGAATTCTGGTCTTTCCCAACAGATGCTTCTCTGCCTTTCCCCCTCTCATTTAGTTCTGTCTCTTCCACCTAATCTATCTACTTCTCATCCCTGAAAAAAACAAAATCTGTAACCAATTCACATTTCACAAAACCATATTTGTGGTTTTTATCCATCCACCCACGGAAACAAGAGCAAAATGGAGACATTTGAAACCAGGGAACAAACAATCTCCCCGTAATTTTTATTGACTGGGTTCCCTTCTTCCATCTTATGGGTGACATGGAGTGACAGTGGTGTTCAGGATTCCTGAAGGCACCTGGAAATATCGTCTGAAGTGCCCTGTGCTGACATCAGGTGGGTCTCGCCTTCCTGATTGGCCCCCACTGGTTCATGAAAAGCCCACCAAAATGATAGATTGAGCAAAGATTCATAAATGCTGTCACTGGAATCTACTTCGAACAATATCTAGTTCAAATTGGTCATTTTGTAGACAAGAAAACTGAGGTCCAGCAGCACAAAGAGTTAACAGGGGGTTGGAACTGGCACTCCATCCCCTGGTTTCCACCCCAGAGGTCTCTTTCCAATACCCAGGCCACCCCACAGTTTTTGTAGGCATCTGCCATTTAGCTAGTTGGTTACTTCTAAGAAGTCTTTTGGTGGAAACTCTTTAGGTGGCCCTAGGAGACAATGCACTCTGGGCAGTCTGTGGTCACCCAGAGCTCCAAAGCAGCGTTTTTGGACCGGAATGACAGTAAATTCCAGAAACATAAGACAGATGCTTTAGACTTACTAGGATCTGCAGATACCCCAGCATCCCTCAGTTGTGTTGTCAGCACATTACAATTCATTTAATTGTAAAATTTTCTGCAATGAGCATTATTATTTAATAATCAAAACATATTAAGTGTCATAAAATATTACCACTAATAACAACACCTGTTTTGATATCACTTGATAGTCTATAAAGACTTTTCCTGTAGTTATTCCATCATTTCCTCAGAAAAACTGTGATGTATTAGTATCCCTATTTCTAAATGAGGAAACTGAGGCTCAAGGAATTAAGGGTTTGCCTAAAGATATTCAGTTATTAGGTGGCAGAACAGGAACCTGAAACCCAAGTCCTCTGATTCTATATGTTTCTTCTACGAAATCATAGTCCCCCTTGATGTGAGCTTTAAAGTGGCTCTCTTTGCAATTTTCATGAGCATCTTGATAAATAAAGTTCTCTGGGAAGTTCAAATGTTTTTCTCCCCAATCACCTCCTGGCTTCTAGTTCTCTTTTTATTCTCTTTTGCATTTAATTTTGAGACAACAATATCCTGAGGAGTTTGTGGCCTGGACACAGCTCAGGGCTATGAACTAGGAAGCCTACACTCAGGGAATCTGAGGTAGGATTTAAAAGGTATGTGCACACAGATGGGAACACATCTTTTCAGGAACTTAACACATTTTATGTGTACACTTTTTTTTTTTTGCAATCTCTCTGTGAATTCATCATAAGTCCATTTTATTGTAAGTATGCTTAGCAAAAGCTATCCAAGAAGATAAATAAACAACAGGAACAAGAGCAACAACAACAAAAACAAGGAATTCAGGAATTTACTTACTACTAACTTAACATTCACTAAGCCTCATGTAACACCTTTCAGCCTAGGGTAGCTGAAATGCTCTTTTCTATGAGATATCTTAGAACTCACAGCAATTCATGATGACTGAGCTCTTGAAACAGAGTTGAGAGCTGAGGTGTCCGAGAACTTGAAGCAAGTTGCCATCTGTGGTTTTTGCCTCTCGTTTCTCAAGGAAGCCTTTCTGTTGTCCACAGCCTTAGCAAGGAAGGAGAGTTGTGTGGAGACTCCAGTTTGGGGGTCCTTCGATGGATTATTTTGGAGCATTGCCCACCACTACTTATACTTACACTCAGCTTGGTCAAGACCATGACTCTACCCAGGGAAAGAATAACAGCTGGGAGAACAGCTGCCATCTTGGCTACTTGCACTGAAGCTCTGGTGTTGATATTTGATTGTAACTCTCTAGATTTTTTTTTAAATTATATTTCTGGGGAAAATAGAAAAGCTACAATATATGAGGTCTGTCCAGAAACTATCCAGACATGTAATATGAAAAATAGAGACGCTTATTGAAGAAGATACAAGATACAAGAAACATTGCACATAGGACAATGACATCTCAGTCCCCTTCAATGTAGGCACCCTAGGACTTCACACAGTTCTCCCAGTGCCTGTTAACCTAACCTGTACACGTTCAACATTCTCAGGTGTTCTGCTTGTTGCAGGCCTTCCAGAACGTGGATCACTTTCAACAGATTCTCCACAATCTTTGAAGTGTTTGTGCCACATTTTTATTTGCACTGCACTCATTGCATCATCTCAGAAAGCCTTCTGAGTCATCTGAATATTTTCCTCGGAGGACTGTTCAAGCTTAATTCAAAATTTGATGCAGATTCGTTGCTCTATGTGCTCAGTCATTTTGAATGCGATGGCCACACAGTACACAGGCTCACTCAACGGGGTCTAGTGCTCCACTGACTAGTACACTGAAGTCATCATTGTTTACGCATGCGCATTCCAGTCCACTCGCATTGGCTGCCACATTACATCGATGTCATGCAAACCATTCTTGTTATATTAACAATGGCCGGATAATTTCCGGACAGTCTCATCCATGCCTATGTATGCATACACACACATATGAGAGTAAACATTAATTGGAGGTGGCATTCTGGTTTAAAGATCAACTCTACCCCGCAATGTATAAAAATAATAGTAACATAATCTTTTGAACCACTATTTTGACCCTTAGCTTATTTGTACTTCATTCATTAAACTGTTTGCATGCATTTTATCGTTTCTGTTTTGTTTTTCTAATCATTCACACTTCCTACCACATTTTTACTATAGTTTTTACTTTAGGTCAAGGACATATTTGGTGGCTTCAAAACTTTAAAGTAGAATCTAACATCATAAGTTAATTTCTTCTTGATTCAAAGTGCTATTGTGAAGATAAATGTGAGACCATTTTACAAGTTATAAAGCAACATACAAATGCAAAATAGTATGATCATGAATTTAATTCATTAATTGAATTTGCATACTTATTCATTAACCAAATATTTACTTAGTGTTCATCGTGTAGCAGTACAATGCCAAATATTTCGTAGTGTCAATGTTGCCTGAAGACCCCTTTGATTTTGGTTTGGAATTATGGATGGTAATTCATCCAGTGAGTGATATGCCTTTGAAATGAGTCCTAAATTAAAAGGATAACATACAAAGCCTTTCAATTTTAAATTTGTAAACAGTTGAATTTAACTGAGCAGGGCTTTGAATACACACTATTCTATTCAAAGTGAAAGTAATTTCTTAGCCCAATCAGCTGCAAGAAACTTTACCCAGCAATCAAAGCCTGGGTCTACACAGTGCAAAGTAATGTAGCTATTTGGTGTTTACTTAATTTTATCATTGTAGAAAGAAAATTAGAACAATTTATGCCCCTAAGGAGATTTTTCTTCTTTCCTCCTTTCCTTTTTATTTATTGTTGTTGCTGTTAGTGGCTGGGATATTTTGAGAGAAGGAAGGGAGGGTGGAACAATATTTTGACGAATTGCGTTGATCAGATGAATAGATTCCATGGGCTGGGCACACTCTAAATGTTCTTTGGTTCTTGAGTCCCCTAAATCACATTAGATTACGTTATTCGAACTTCATTGTCAGAATTTTATTTAGTTGAATAATGTCTATAATACCTTATTGTACCAAAAACGGTTTCATTGAATAGTACAGAAAAAGAAAGGGAAAGAGAATCGTTCTCCAATAAACTTATATTCAGCACCTACAGAAAAATACCTATTTTATAATTTCTGTTGGTGTTCTATTAACATATAAGCCCTCATGGTACAAAAATGGGACACTTTTTAAAAATAACAGACTCTCGAAAAGGAGTTTCAAGCTCCCTGAAGCTGCCGGTTTATCTTATCTTTCCAGCACATAGCCCAGGTCTGCCTATGTTTGTTATATAAGTAAATGAATGAATGAATGAATAATGATAATACCAGCAGCATCGATCAAAACTATTGAACAAGGCTCCAGCCAGTACTAAGGGGCATTCAACCAGAATTTTAAAAAGAGCATCACGCACACAGAAAGTTAGCTTGAGCTAGGAACAAAGTTATGCAGCAGTCGTAGATGGAGGGAGTTTTGTGATGGTGCTCGCTCTAGAGCAGGGATTTCCCAAAGGCAAGTCTATGCAAACATTCTCACAGGTCCAGAGCAAAATGAGAGAATTTTTTGAGACTCATTCCTAAAATTAAATTTATTCAATTTGAAGGACTTCAGTCTTAGCTTATGGTCTTCTCATATTGCAAAATTAAAACCTCCTTTCTTATATGAAACAAAGGAAAAAAGAGACTTGGTGTGTTCATCTGTACTGGACTAGGTGTAGAAGGGAGTTAGCAATACTGTTAGTCTTAAAACTATTTTTGGAAACTTTGCTAGTTTATGAAATGCTAAGGTAATCAATAAATCACAGTATTTAGCCTGTCAGCCTGCTCCTCTGAAAGTAAACGGGACCTGCGATCACAAGTCACAGTGACATCTTATCACTCTCATGACCGCCTGCAACAAACATAGTGAAAACCCAGACCTTCCTCTCGTCCACTTGTCTGCTACTTTCTGGTTGTGATGCTGAACAGAGGTGAGGTTTTCACAGTCTGTTTCTACTTCATTCCTATGCAGACATAGACTGCGCTTTTAACCCAGTTTTTGCTGCTAAATCTTCATTGGATTCTTCTTTCTTGGAGAGAATTTAGAATTACTTGAAACTCAAATCCAAATAGCATTCCAAGGCACTGGAGTTAGGAGAGGCAACAGGAAGGGCATGTTTCAAATGATAGCAAAGTTCCCAGCCAACCTCCCTGTACACGGTCCTACTTTTCATGATGGGATGCTAATTCTCAACCAGAAAGTCTATTTAGTCAAGAAATGGAAACTCCCCATGTGACACCATAAGCAGACTGTTTAAGATCACACAGTCTGCTCTGATTGCACACACATGGTGCTCTGAAGTCGTTAAAGAAAATCACTCCGATTCTGGGCACCCCAGCTGTCTGAGAGTTCAAAAGCTTAGATTGTCATATGCTTTTTGCTATTATTCATGCTGAGAAGATCTTTTCATCTTTTTTTTTTTAAATTGGTCAGAGAAAATGGGTGGTGCTTTTCCTTAAAATAACTTGAACAAAAATTAGAAACGAGATAACATCTGCGACAAATGAAAATTCTCCCAGCAATGTCTGAAAAACCAGTCAAGCCTGGAAGACAGCTTCCCTATCTGGGGAAATACTGTGAAGCTGGACAAATGATGAAACTGAACTTTGAACAAATACACCCCTAATCCAACTAAGACGTGGCTGAGCAGCAAACTCAATGAGATCTTTGGTTTAGCAGAGAAATTATGTAATGTCAGAGAGCCCCAGACTTGCTTAGCTACATGTCTGAGAATGCTTTAAACGGTCCTTCCACACCAGCTAATACCGATGTACAATTCACTGAACTGGTTTTCCCAATTTGGAGCAGTAGCAAATGATGATGATTTATTTCCCAAATCTTCTACCATGAGCAACCTAAAACACATAGAATTCAAAAGAAAAAAAAAATCACATGTTCAAGAGAATGTTGAGGCCGGGCACGGTGGCTCACGCCTGTAATCCTAGCACTCTGGGAGGCCAAGGTGGGAGGATCGTTTGAGCTCAGGAGTTCGAGACCAGCCTGAGCAACAGCAAGACCCCATCTCTACTAAAAAATATAGAAAGAAATTAGCTGGACAGCTAAAAGTATATACCTAAAAAATTAGCTGGGCATGGTGGCACATGCCTGTAGTCCCAGCTACTCAGGAGGCTGAGGCAGGAGGATTGCTTGAGCCCAGGAGTTTGAGGTTGCTGTGAGCTAGGCTGACGCCACAGCACTCTAGCCTGGGCAACAGAGTGAGACCCTGTCTCAAAAAAAAAAGGAGGGGGAGAATGTTGAATACCCAGATGTTGTAAATTAGGTTTCAGAGCCACTGGCCACTGGCTAATATATCAGAATACATCTGTAGCATTATAAGCTGCTGCCTATCTATGAATATACAAAGAAAGAACATTGGGTGGGTACCTCTGACATTTACAAGGAATCATTTATTCATTCATTCAAATGAACAAACCTAAGGAGAGTAGAGTTTACCTGAGAAGTTGAATTCAGAAGTAGGGCATATACACTGGTATTAACATAAAATGGTATCCTAAAAAGAGTGTTCGGGGCCTAAAGTTAACAAAACTGGAATTCTGGTCCAAATCCTATCAACTAATTAGCAATGTTTCTTAAGCAAGTGATTTTGCTCTCTGGGCCTTACTTAGTTTTATTATCTGTAAGACAGAGATTAGACTAGACTATCTCCAAGGTCCCAGGCAGCTCTAACATATTCTAATTCAAGTTGTTGATCAAATAGCAAGAGAAGATTTTTAAGGAGGAACATGACTTTCAAGATAAGTTATATCATCATCCTCAACACATATTGAGCGTCTTCTACAATAGACCACTATGATAGGATACAGAGAAAGTGGGCCAAACTGTTTAAATCAGGAGGTAGAACACACATAAAATCGCAGTACAGGGCAACCAATGCTAAGTGCCAAATGTCCAGCACAGAATTCAAAGGAAGGAAAGCTTCTCCAAGGTTTAGGACAAAAGGAATCCTTTTCAAGGAATAGGTAGAGTTTTAGCTTAATCTTCTCTGAAGGTAAAAAAAAAAAAATAAAAACTAAATTGGATAACTTCTCAGGATCCTTGTAAATCTAAGATTATTCTATAATAACAAATAATGTTAATAGTTAATAAAGGCTCTAATAGGTGTAAATATAATTATTAGTACCATGAAAATTAGTTCAATTTATAAAGGAGTTCTTTTTCTAGTACAGATATCTCATGATAATTAATTACAAATTTCCTTCAAATAATCAATCACACCATACAAGCTAACTACCTTATGTGTGACTTAATAACAAACTAATTCTGTTTTATATAATTGTTTCAAAATAAATCGAAGATGACTGCTGGAAACTATTGCTGACAAACTACTAGGATTTCTCTTTTGAACTTCCAGTAACTTCTCCTCACCATTGGTAATTCTAGGGTGGAACATAGGCAATAAAAATAATTAAAACAGTTATTTGGCAACTATAAAGAATTCCTTTCTTGCCATACCACTGACCTTTTCATTTTTAAACCGGTGAACACAGTTAAGAGAATAGATATAACAATTCTGCCATTGTCAAGTAGCTTTTTTATACTGGGCAACTTTACTCATTGCTGAAAGAGTTTCAATAAGGACACAAAGGAAAGCTTCTCATGGCGAGTGGCAAAAGGTTACATGTGGCATATCCCAGCCTTTGGTGTCCCCACAAAGATTACAGTGCCCAGGTGAGAAGAGAGCTCTCACTGGCAATATTCAGGGTGACATTTAAAGTATATCAAATTCAGAATTAGAAACACAGGCAAAAGACTAATTTCACATAATTGGGCGATCTTGTGTTTGCAGCTCTGGTAGTAGTCGAAAGGGAAAGATGTTTAAAAAATAAAAGAAAGCAGAGATGGGAAAATACTTATTTAAAATTAATGTCACACCTCATTTTCAATTAGTCTGTCCTGAACTCTGCCTCACTGCCACCCCCTTGCTTGTATATGCTTAAATCTGTAGACAAACAGGAAATTAGTTTACATAAAAACACTAATTAACATACACTGCTTGAGGACAGCAAACCAATCTTTTCATCTATTTTTAAATTCTTATTGTGAATCTTTAAAATATACCCCATTTTAAAGCATCACTGATTCAATTTTAAAACATTGCCAGAACCTGCTTTGCTAATCTGCAAACTCGATAATTCTCCCCCAAACCTCAGCACACTCAGCAACAATTTAATAGCAAATATCTCTAGTGGGACCTCATATTACTAAGATTCTATTACTTTTTATATTACCAAAAAAGTGCTAGTACACTCTAAAGTATTATAAATAGTTCAGACCAGGCAATGCTTGTCAAAATATGTGAAAGTTTATTTTTTTGCACTCAGTAACCTGGGATTTTTATCTTCTGTATTTATAATCTATATTGTCCCCCATAATTAGTATAAAATGTAGATTACTAATCAACTTCTTAAAGTTTCTGGACATTTTATTTTTGTTAATGTAATTACTAAGGATGGTAAGTTGTTGCTTAATAATCCCATCTTGCTACTAAATGCAAATTATAAACATACCTTAAAATAATTGCATACATGCCTAAAATGGGCTTCTTTAATTATATTCTTCTTAGACTGCTAAGCAGCCCTTTTTCTGATTGAAAGGATTTGTCTTTATGCTTCTCGAAGATTTTTAGTTTGAGATTAAGTGACATATATAAAGCTACATGCTTACTTAATAGTTGTTATAATACATTTTAAATTACCTTTAAGAAGTATTAATATATATCTCCCATTAACTACTAATGCTTCATATATTGACCTAAGTCTCTGTAAAACTGTTCAACTTTTGAAATGTTCAAGTTCTTCCATCATTAGTACTAGTCCAATTAGAATTATATGGAAGTAGGTCAATCTATAAATATAGAGATATTTCCACATAGAAGAGATTTTATAATGCTCCATCAAAATCTCTCCAGCAATTTCATGCCAGCTCTGTTTTTAAATTAATCTTATTTATTTCTCTTGTGACCACTATGCTTTCTATTTATTTACAATAATTACTATTCACAATACAAATCAGTCTTTAATAAACTATTCATAGTCTTTGTTAGAGATGAATTGCAAAACGCCACCTTGACTATAAAGCAAATCCACTGTGGACATTTGCTCCAAGTGCATGTTGACGAAGCAGAACAGACATATGGGTAACCTCCAACCTGTGTTCCTACGATCTACAAAATTTCTCTAAGGGTCACAGAATGATGCTCTTTCTGTCCAATTTTCTGCCCCTCCTTTACCCGCCACTGTTTCTCTAGTACACTCTATCCCTTTAAATTCCCTCTTCACATTAATACCACCTACTTTTCTTTTTAAAAACTTACAGTAAGCTATAACTGTTACGGGAACAAAAATACTGCAGCATATTCTCTCCCTGTAGGCAGATCTAACCAGCAAGCCAAATCACAAGGAAGGGGCTCCTTAATGAGCTCTGAGTCAAACAAAGGAGGGTAACTGGAAATGTTACGTGCGACACACAAAATGCTCACCACTGAACACTGGGCTGGTTTTGTTCGATGGAATGGGATTTTCCACCTCCCAGGGAAGGAAGCATAAAACTGCTTTGGGTTCCCTTTGGCAAAAATGCAGTCTTACTCCCTTACTATTTCAGTGCTGTCATCCGGACCGTGCTCTGGAGTGGGACTGATTCCATGGCAAAGCTGGAAGGGCACACTTAGTCTCCGGAACACTAATCAGATGCCTACAAGTGACAAAGGTCAACACACTTTTTCAGGGTTGATAGAAAGAAGTTGCCTTATCTATCAATTTCTCATTCAAACAGTCTCTGACAAACTCAGCCCCTACTACTATTCTAAAAATGCATTTGTGCCACAGGTGTGGTAGTCAATCCGCTTGATGTCTAGCTGCTTAGAATCATAGAAATTTCAAACTCCTTTTATAGACACAGAAAACAAGACCCAGAGAGGTTATATGATTTTCCAAAATTAGGCAGCTGGCTAGAATGCTCCTGCTTTTTTTTTTTTTTTTTACTGGTTTTACAGCTATTAAGTAAACTAGACCACTAGTGACGATGGCAACCAAGCCGACAGGGACAGAGTGTGAAGCAGTGCATTCAACTTCGGTTTTCAGATGTCCTCAGTGGGGTGCCTTTATGTTCTCATTAATGAAAGTATCTGCAGCCTAAATAAAAACCGTTCAGTTTAGAGCTTGTCTCCTCATAGTGAGATTCTCCAAAAGCACAATCTAGAATCTCAAAACAAGGAAAAGTCTTGTAGATGTACAGTATTACTTGTGGGGAGAAGTGCAGCCATAGAACACAGAGTAATACACAGCCAAGACTCCTCTCACGGGTGCGAAGTCTCTCAGCCTGTGACAGTTTCCACAAATTCTCTCTTCTCTCTCTGAAACTCCTCCAAAACGTTTCTCCACACTCTCAGGTGGGCTCTTCTCTCCTCCTTAATCCTTTCCAATCATTTTTATTATATAAAATTAGTGGTTCCTCTCCGGGCTTCTCAAATTTGCATCTCTGCTTTTACCTTTGAGTGTGGGGGTGTGTGTGTCCTATACATGTAACATATAATATGTACAAAAATATATATACGAGTAATATGTATGTGTATACACACATATCCCTACTACCTATCTAGAGTGTAAAGAATATTTTTAATATGTTCAAGCTTCTATAAATGGAGCTGATGCCAATTGTGAAAATAATTAGATTGAGTGGACTGGCTGTGTCACGGACAGATTTGGGACATGACTAGAGGGTAATCTTTTGCGGTCCTGGTCCTCAATGTCCACCCTTTCCCCTTCCCCTAGCTAAAGAGACACCATATTAAAGTCATTTCCTCACACAAGTGACATCAGGAGTGGTGGAAAGAGGTTATGCAGCTTCTAGAATGAAAGAGATTCAAATCTACAGTTCCTGTCAGAGGATACTTAGGAACTTAGAGTCCTACTACTTATATTCTACATGAACGAACCAATCTGTTAAAAACCCTGGTTGGGGATATGACTGGACAGCAAGCAATTCACCTCTAGGTGCCTCTTCTCAACCCTGGTAATGACTCTCAGTCATCTCAATTGCTCCCCATCCCCAAAGCCTCACAGGTTCCTGTCCCTTCCTGTTCCTCGTGGTTAAACTGGTCAAATGTTAGACCAGGACTAGCCAGTTGCTCAGGAGGTAAGCATCGATGCCAGAGGTAGAAAAGAATAATGGCATTTTGGTTGCGAAAAGTCACTTGGCTTTTAGCCATTGGCCAATTTCCTCATTCATTAGTGGCCTTCGAGACTTTTTCACTTCCCTTCCTGTTGTTCTGCTTTTTTCGGAAATTATATCATTTCCGATAAAAGAACTCAAAAAGCCAGAGGTCTGAATGTTGGTTTAGCCCCTGAGGACATTGCTGTTGGTATATAACTCAGCCACGTGCATGTTCTCACATACCTGATCATGGTTCACCAAGAAGAGATCCCAAGTGTTCTGCCTACACTGTTTATAATATCAGGCAAGGGATAACACATTTTAGAAAGGCTTTATAATAAAGCATTCAAAATTAAGGAAAATATCCCAATTTTAGCTCTTCAGAAAACCCAGATGCAGAGATTCAAGTTACTCGGGTTTTGAAAAGAACTTAGAGACCACCTCCTATTGCTTTGTTTTCTAGATAAGGAAAGCAAAAACATTTGCTCTCTGAGATTTTAAAAAACTAAAATGACAGACAATGAATTAGTATCATAAAAAAGTAACTTTTGTCTGCATAAATTTTCTGATATACAAAGAAAGGTTACTATGTAAATATTAATATATTAATGCTATGGATCTACTTGGGGAAATAACCATGTTAACTTACAGGTAATAGATAATAGGCTTTTCTTAAGTACTAAACTCTTAACTTTTAGGAACCAGTGGTTCACCAGAGAGCACCTCTATGCCTCTGCCTTCACATATCCAAATATCTGGAAACTCTCTGAACTCTGTCCTTTTCGGTGACATAAGCATAACTAATTAAACTCTTGGCCATTGGTGATCAACTTAACCTTCAGCCTCTCTCCCCTCCTTGGAGGTCCAGGGTGAGCTGACAGTCCCAACCCTACCAAGACCTCCTGCTTTGGTCTTTCAGGTAAACCGACTCATCCTGAAGCTACCGTGGGGCTGCCAGCCACCAGTCAACTAGTTAGCATACCAAAAGACATCATTTTGGAGTTTCTAAGGATTTTAGAGGTTGTACGCCGGGAAACAGTGTCAAAGACCAAATTATATTTTACAATATCACAGTCAGCCTGTCCTTTGAAGCTTTGAATCCAGGAATTGACTTCTCCTCTCTAGCTATGAAAGTCCTAGATGGCATCATTTTTTCAACTTAAGTCTGTTCAATCTACACTGAAAATCTGTTGTTCAGTGTAGCCACCTTCATACATGATCTTAGCTTGATCTTCTGGATAACTCACTGTAGCCTCCACATCAGCCCTTGCTGCTTCACCTTGCATCTTTTATGTTATGGAGATGGCTTCTTTCCTTAAATCTCAGGCACCAACCTCTTCTAACTTCAAACTTTTCTTCTGAAGCTTCCTCACCTCTCTCAGCCTTTTAACTCTAGAACTGCAGAGAGTTAGAGCCTTGCTCTGGATTAGGCTTTGGCTTAAGAGAATGTTGTGGCTGGTTTGATCTTCTGTCCAGACCACTAAAACTTTCTCCATATCAACAATAAGGCTGTTTTGCTTTCTTATCATTCATGTGTTCACTGGAGTAGCACTTTTAATTTCCATCAAGAACTTTTTCTTGGCATTCATAATTTGTCTAACTGGCACAAGAGGAATAGCTTTTGGCCTATCTTGGCTTTCGACGTGCCTTCCTCACTAAACTTAATCATTTCTAGCTTTTGATTTACAGTGAGAGACTTGTGACTCTTCCTTTCACTTGAACACTCAGAGGCCATTTTAGGGTTATTAATTGGACTAATTTCAATATTGTTGTGTCTCAGGGAACAGGGAGTCCTGAAGAGAGGGAGAGAGACTGGAAAATGGCTGATCGGTAGAGCAGTCAGAACACACACAACATTTTTTTTACAAGAAATATCCATCTATTTTCTTTAGTCAAATTGTCTGACACCCAGCCCCCATCTGACCAGGACAATGAGACTCTTCTGTCTCAATCAATAAGGAACATTCTAGCCACCCCAGGGACTTCCCAGAGCCAGGAAGCCTTACCCAGAGCCCAGAAAATGGTGGGCCATTTTTTGATCATTCTCCCAGGATCCATTGCCCCTCTACTCCGTTTTTAACAGCTGCTCCAGATTTTCCTCTGTATAGCTGGGGTAGAGTTTAGGTGGGATCAACCCCATCTTTAGTTTCAGAGGAGGGCCCTGCTGGTCTTAGTCAATCTTCATAATCTTATCCCACCTGCCACTGTGCTTGGTTTGCAGCAGTCCAATCAGAGAAAACCCAGGATACTTTGCTCTGGTTATGGGAACAAATGGTTTCTGTCCCATAAGTGAATTGGGAAGTTGCAGCCCCAGGGCTTGCAGCAGTTGTCTTGTGACCCTGAAGAGAGTCAGTCTGAGAACAAAGCTGACACATGGAAGAGCAAAGAGTAAAGAGAATTTCAAAGGAAAAGAACAGGAGTCTGATTAACCACGCCTGAGGTTGGCCCTACTTGCATAAATCCACATTTTTAATGGATACATAATATTTGCACATATTTATAGGGTATATATATGTGATATTTTGTACATACATGGTATATGCAATTATCAAGTCAGGGTATTTAGGGTATCCATCACCTCAAGTATTTATCATTTTGATATGTTGGGAATAGTTCAAGTCCTCTCATCTAGCTATTTTGAAATATTTTATATATTGTTAGAACACACACATTCATCAATCAGTTTCACCATCTTATATGGGTGCTATTTGTGGTGCCCCCTCAAAATTACAATAACAACATCAAAGATCACTGATCACAGATAACCACAACAGATATAATAATAAAGAAAAAGTTTGAAATATTGCTAGAATTATCAAAATGTGACCCAGAGACACAAAGTGAGCACATGCTGTTGGAAAAATGATGCCAACAGATTTGTTTAGTATAGGATTGCAACAAACCTTCAATTTAAAAAAAAGGCAATATCTACAAAGTGCAATAAAGCGAAATGTGATAAAATTAGGTATGTCTGTCTGTAACTAAAGTCTATGCATGCATGGTAAGATGTGGCCAATAAGGTGCCTCTGTCACTTGTAGTCAGTATGGTCTGTAATTTTCAAACTTTTTTAAGCTCTGGAATCCTGTTGTGGCAGCCACTGTTGGTTAAAGAACCAGTAGTCATTTCCTTCATTCTTCCCTCCCTGCCCCCACTACAGCAAATCTCAAGCAACTATGAGCTTCAGGTAGACAGGCTTCTTCTTCTTTGGACCCAAAGTCCAAAGTTGAAGAATTCTATCCAGGTATTAAATACACATGCCTGAACCAACATTCAGATGTTAATTTTAATGTCTCAGCTAAATGTGCCAGGGCCACGGCTACCTGGAAACCAATCATATAACCAGATTTCAAAAGGGGGTAACTCTGATTTAGGTGCCAGGTTAGTCAATAGTCCTTCACCACATTTCTAATAATTGTTTCAACATGTAAGTGACTGAGAATGGGAAATTGAGATCCAATTGCAGTGAGGAGGAAAGATGAAGATGCAGCTGATCCTGCACGCAGATCTCCTTCTTGTAGGGATCAGCCTACAGCAGCAGGTTCTGGCCAAAGGGAAACCCAGCTAGACCACTTGGCAATAGTCAGGATAAGGCAGGACTGAATCTATTCTTGTGTTTTTGTTTGCTTGCTCACTTTTTATAGAAAAAATGTATTTCTTGTGCTTTCTGTGTTTTTGAAGATTTTCAGAATTAAGAACTTATTACTTTTGTTAGGAAAATAAATCATAAATATTTTAATAATGGTACAAACTGTGAATCTGATAACTATTACTGCTAAGAATATATGGATTTCTTTTAAAACATGATATATAAAGTAATATGTATGTGTGTATGCATATATATTTTAAAGAAACCAGTAGTTAGCATAGTACTTCAAAGAAAAAAATTGTGAATATTGATTTTTTTTCCCTAATGAGATATCACCTGGGAAGCACAGCCAAGGTAGGACTATTTGGACCATTTTATCATTAACCTTTCTCCATATGTAAATTCACAGACATCTAACTATAGAGTGTGCTTGCTGTATCTCTAAAGGGATCTCTTGTCTGGTACAAATTCTTATTTTGAAAACGAATCGTTCTATTTTATTTCTAAAGTACTCCAAAAGTTCTTGGAACAGCCTGTTCCCAAGTTCAGTCACACTTTGAGATCATAAAGTCTTTCTGTGTCTTAAAAACAGAACCTCTCCTGATACGGTCTAAACCCATTTTCTTCTGCTGGGTCCAGTGAGATGGAGAAGGTTGGTTGGTTTTCTCCACGGTTCCACCGCACTGCCCATAGGTTGTTAATCTCAGCTCCCTTCAGCCTTCTCTTCTCCAGGATAAACAACTCACCTTCTTTCCTTGTGTACATAGTTTCCAAGCCTTATCATCATTTTCCTGTTTCTGTACATAAATTCTTTGCAATTTTCATACATATGTTTTAAGTTACACACCCAAAGTGTAACATTCAAATAAAAGCCCGACCTACAATAAATTTTACACAAGAATTATTTCCTAGCTGCAAATGATACTTGTCTCAACATAGCCTAGGATAATATCTCTTGCTTAATGCCATCACTAGGTTAATGACTCATATATTTCTGGAATGCCAGATCTTCTCCAGCCAAGTTTATGTCAAATTATACCCTCTATCCAGCCCCTTTTCCTACTGACCACTCCCCAAAGGAAGCCACTGTTAATAAATTTATATTTCAGTTCTTCCAGTGGTTTCTACTTTAACTCTAAATAAAGAATATGCCTGCATCTCTCTTTCTTGATTTTCCAACCTTAGGCAGTCAATACCTACTGACTTCTCTCCATAAAAGAGGAACAATTTCACTCATTTGTATGCCTGTCTTCTCTCTCTATCTTCTCCCAAGTTCAGGTTAATCCATGATTTTTCAGTTCTTCAGTTGGGTAGCTGTATTTTACCTACATTTCTGGATCTAGCAGCTTTTTAAATTAGCTATCCACCTTAATATTCTTACATAAGAAAGTTAACACAAGTCTAGACTATATTTACATTTTTAAATACATTTTATGACTCCTGGTATTATTATTATTATTATTATGGAAATGTTTTTTTATTGTAGACACAAGAAGATGAAAATTAATCCTATGTCACCTAACTCATGCTATTCAAAATAGCATGTTCTAAGCATAACAGATAGTCAAAGGGATTGCCTATTTTTAAACTGCACTAAACCCTCAAAATCATGCCACAATTTAGTTTACTTCTTGTTTGAATCCTAGCTTATTAGGCAGTGCTATAAATACTATAACTTGTTGTGAGCAGTTGAAACTGATTAACTTAAATTCATCAGGAGGATATAAGGGTAACTCTCAAAATCAAAAGAAAAGCTAAGGATGAATCAACTGCAAACTTTTAAGATAGACCATGAAACTGTAGAGGGAGAGCACGCATTACTAGACAAGAGCATTTGATTGGCCCAGCTTGGATCACAAGCTGGGGGGGGCACCTTGACTGAGAACCCCCACTGAGGTTGCATGCAGTGGAGAAGGGTAGTTCTCAAAACAAAATCTAGATGCTGTCTCCAGAAGAAAGAATAGAATCAGAGTAGACAAACCAGCATTTATTGCTTACAATAGCACTTGTCACATTTTCACTAATAAATAGTTTGGATATTGTCCTGCCCAACCCGATTTTATGTTCTACAAAGGAGAGGTTACATATAGTATTTGTTCTCTTAATCTACATGCCTAGCACAGTGTCTGGCATGTGATAAGCACTTACTAAATAGTTCTTGAATATGTTGAGTAATGGAAATGCCGAGAGCCTCCAGGATGTAATGCATAGACTATTTGTACTAGTTTATTTTAATAACAAGTATTTTCAGATAGCTGAATTACATGGTAAAAAGGGGACTACTCTTTCCAAAGGCATGTTATCACGGAGGAATACAGACTAAGTTTTCTTTTACAAGTATTGTATATAAAAGAAGAGTGCCTTTCAAAACTTCTGGATCATGGAAGGATCCCATGATCTTGTCTACATCCTGCCCAAACAACAGATAATGTATAATGGCCCCATCCAGAAAACTGGCCAGCAATTTGAATTTTTGTTACTCACTCAGGATGTCACTGCGGACAGCCTGGGGATCTCGACAGCCAGGAATCGGTAACAGCAATATTTAATACCTGATCCAATATCTCCTCTGTGAAGCTCTCTGATCTCCCAAAGGATCACCCTTTCCCTTCACTCCGTCCATGCCACTTTGTCCACTTCCTGACAAACTGAGCGAGAGTTATTTGTTTACATATCTGCCTCTCCAGTTAAACCATGGACCCTATAAAAGAAGAAAGTATGTCTGATCTCATCTTTGTATCCCCAGTAGCACGGGGCTTTGCAAGTAAGAAGTACTCATTTAATGTTTATTGACTCTAAGTAACCATCAGGAAAGAAAGTCTTTGACAAAGAAATATAAGGATTTTCTTTTATTCAGTCCAGACTCTAAAGAGAGAATATTCTATCTTCATCTAGAATAATAAATCCTCCTCCAAAAAGAAGAAGAGGAAAGGAAAGAAGGAAGGAAGGAAGGAAGGAGGGAAGGAGGGAAGGAGGGAAGGAAGGAAGGAAGGAAGGAAGGAAGGAAGGGAGGAAGGGAATAAAGAGAACTTTAGTTCTCTAATCTACAGAGAAACTTTAATTTCTTTTTAAAATGAACCCATTCATAAGTTAGTTAGAGGGGCATAATATCTTTAAATTTAATGATGACAAAAGAAAAAAGGAAGAATGCAGAAATTCTCCTCTCCAAGAGTTTCATTCCTTTATATCAATCAAGAAGAATGCTAATGAGAAGGGTTGGGCAGGGGTCACTAATTCCTCACTGATGTCAAAAATTTAGTTTCACTTTTCAGAGGCCGTTTGTGGCCATGCTTGTGAAATCTGTAATTCATCCTTAGACAATAAATAATTATTACTGATTACTAAGAAATAAGTCAACAAAGATATTTTCCTGTTTACATTCTTATCAGACTGTATCAGAACCATCTGTTTTCAAGTTTGTTGTTGCTGTTTTTAAAATTTTTTTTATCCCAAGGGACAGATTCTCCACATTGTTCTCTGAGTGCATGCATGTAAAACTGCCTCTTGAAGCACAGTTGCAGTTTGTACTGAAACATTTGGGTAGGGAAAAAACCCCATATACTCTTCTGTAAGAGAAGATGAAAAGAATTTACTCTATCTTCAAAGGAAGAATATATTGTGGTCTGTCTCATCTCTAATTAGCATCTCCTCATGTGCCTGGGTGACTGTTGATTCTGCTAAAAGTATATATGTGGCACTTTATGATGCTAAAGTAACTTCAACCTAAAAAAATAATCTAGTAAAAGACTCTACTCATATGAGAAAGACTCTACAATTTTAAAACAAATAATATGTGACCTCTTCGCTCCATTGTTCATCAACACCAGCCTCCTGTGATACAAGCAATAAATAATTTTGTTCTATTGCCAAGGAAACGAGAGAGTGAGATTTTAAATTGTGGTACTCACCAAGTTGCTACATGGCTTTGGGCAAGCAATTAACCTCTGATGTCTCAGTTACTTCATCTGTAAAATAGGAATAAGGGTTTTACACAGGTGTGATGCCTGGATTAATTAGTATAATTATCATTATTGACAGGAAAATAATGTTGGTCACTAATATCATATCTCCTGCTAGCACCTGGGAATCACTTAGGTCTTCTCTGTGTTAAATCAGTTTTTTAGGAGTCTGCAAAAAAAAAAGAAAAGAAAAGAAAAAGAAAAAAGCCACATATAGAGGCTTAGACAATATAGTTAAAATGGTCCATATCCATATAGGCTCATATCCTTAAAGGATTTTTTTTATAATTTGCATTTATTATTTAGGTGTTTTCTAAATTTAGACTAAATATGCAAATTACAAAAATACAAAGAAATTTTTCAAGGCCCACATTCAACTAGTAAGCTACATTGCAGCAAATACTTTCCAGTTCATCAGTAGGTGACACCATGACATATTATAGTAGAAGTTTAAGCTTGATCCATAGAATTCAGGGTAACTGTAAAAGTATATACTGAACACATTGCTCGTATAACATTCAATAACCTCTAATTCCTTGTGCGTATCTGCCCCCAAAGAACCCCAGCTCAAATAGCCAGGACAGACAACAGAGGTACATGAGATGACAACTTTACAAGACTGGGCGCGCTGAAGCTGGGATAGTGGGGTGTCCTTATACCAGAGCCTAGGTAAAGAGATGTATTGAGGAAGACAAAAATGGTGTTACTCCTTGTTATCATCTAGGACTCCTAAGTGCTCTTACTACATGTGTTAGGTCAGGATAAAATATCTGCTTTAAAAACATTGTCTTTATATGTTGGCAAAAGTGACACAGAAGGAAATATAAAAGATAGAAAGTGTTCAAAAGATCAGTACTTGATACTATAACTTTTGTATCCTTCAGTGTAGACTCGTATTGTTTCTAGGTCCAAAATTTCTCCTCTTGGCTTCTGATACTAAGAGATTTCCTCCTAGCAGAGAATTCTCTTTTCTTGAGCAGAGTAGGCATCAAGCCTCAGATCTCCAATTTCTCTAAAGAAGTAACCCTAAATTAGTCTCTTGACAAGTCATTCATACTAAGGACTCTACCCCTTTCCTCCACATATGCTTCAAAATTATAGGCAACAACTTCCAAATTGAAACTCTAAAGCCGTTGCCATTTTCCTATTATCCTCACCTATCATATGAAACATAACAATTAGCATTTTTAGCAGGATTGAAACTGCTAACACAACTTCTCTATGTCCTACACCATTAAACTTGATTAGAAATCCCTTCGTGATTAACATTCATCTCGCTGTATCTTGCTTGAAGGTTAATAATATCCACCATCTCCTGAGAGAGGGGGAGGGGAGCATATTTATTAAACGAATAGCAGCGTGAAGCCACCAGGAAAGGAAATTCCCCCCTCAGTCCACTAGAGGGTGGCTCAGTAGAGCCCAGGGAGGACAGCTGAGGCAGAGTGAGGCACAGACAGCTCCCTGTCTTTGCTCGCCTGCACTTTAGTTGGTAAGACGAAGCAACATTACCATTCATCGCTCTCCATTCCTCACCCTCGGTAGGCTCTCATTTCTAATAGACACTTCACAAATGGCCAGAAGTCAGTGTTGGCTGGGCCATGGCATGGTGGAGGAAAAAAAAAAATCAATCTATAACATCACACTGCTTAAAATAACATCCAGTCTAATTCTTCTAAATCAACACTGGGTGAGATAAATACAGAACATGTATTAACATTCTAAGCTTAAACCATTCATAGATTATGTAGCAGTATGTGTGCACTTCAGGTGTGGATATGGAGTGAGCGGTGTGTGTACGTTACAGGGAAAAGCATCTACACTATATATAATGCGTAAAGAAATGTACCTAGCCTTTAGCACACCAGCTGTTTCTGCTTATCAGCCTGAGTTATTCATGAAATGCAGTAGGACATTTTGTAGTAAATATCCTACTTGATTGACTTTTTTAAGCCTAGTCACCTATGCTGATTTATATAATTTAGGAAGAAATATAAATTTTAGCAATGAAAGACAACCCTTAAAAATTTCCCTCATTTTAGAACACTCTGTTCTGAAAAAGAAAGGATGGGGAATGTAGCCCTTTTGGCGGACTCCCCATAGATGGTAAAGCAAAATAGAATACGTTTTTTTCCTACCTGTAATATTGTTCAGTGTAGCAAACCCTTTTGCTTGTTACAGTACAGCAAATGGGGTGTTTAATTTGGGATTCAATGTAGTCTAGAGTCAAGGTGCAGCAGTTTTATTACAGAAATACAATTTTATTGGAGGCTGAAGATTTAATTTCCACCTTACGTAGAAAGCCATAAACGCATGCCTATTTTACATTTTGCATAGCATTTGATATATGTAATTCCTGTCCTAATTTTAGAGTTTGAAAAGGTGGAAGAATCACAATATGTAGATTCAAATTCTTCAACATTTCAGCCACAAATGGCATTTAAAAATGAGCAATTTTCTGTTCGTCATGGATTTGAAAATCTTCCTTCCCCTGACTGAGCTCGGCAGCACATGCTTTCCCGGTCTTCCTGCCAAGGTGAGCCACAAAGCCACCCAAAGCACACCCTTGTGTTGGAGCAAAGGCTTTCTTTGTTTAAATTTGTCGACTAGATGGCATTCTACTAAAAAGCAAGATGATCAGATAATATGGATAGCTTCCCTTCTATTGTGCCCAATATCTGTAAGGGCCACATGTTAATATCTGCTCAGATGTATGTATTTGGAATAAAATAATTTGTAAATGGAAGGATTGAACTTGAAATAATCAAATAATATTAACTGTAAAGCTATAATAACACTTGAATTCAAATTTGGAGGATTGTGTCATTTTCTTTCCTTCAAACATATTCATTAACAAAGACACACACAGACACACAGACACACAGACACACACACGCACACACACACACACACACACAGACTGCCCTAACATCTGTTTGCCTTTGCAGCATTAGTTCTCTTCATCATTTCATACCTCCTCATACCTCCTCTTTACCACCAGGTGGAGCCCTTTGTTTATGGACATCTGTCCATTTCTTTTTTTTTCTCCAAGATGCTACCAGATAAATGGCTCCAGAGCTAAAATACTGTTGCAAACACGAAAATTTAACACACATAGATAAAAAAGTAAAGCTTCTCAGGCATTGGTATAATAAACCTTGCTTTAAGAGTCCTATTGCTACTAGATTTAATAGCTTACACATTTTCCTATTTACAACTTCTGCACACCAAACAGCAGAAAATAATATTGTTGTGTGTGCTATAAACAGTGTTGCTGCAGGTCTATTTTATGAAGCACGATCATTTTTATAATCTCACATGTTTGGCAACTGCAGTCAAAAGGCAAAAAAAAAAAAATCCCAAACAACCAAATACTATATGCTATAAGCCTCAGTTTTCTTCAGTCTAAAAATATATACCTCATTGAAAAGAAAATGTTTTTCTTCAGACAAAAGAGGGTGTTAATTTAGCTGCAGGTAATAGAGGGCAATGTCAAAATCTTCTCCTAGTCAAATTTATCTGTCTCCAATTTGAAATCCAGTTAAGGGTAAGTAAAAATCCATTTTAGCTTTGGTTCTATTTAGGAGCTAATTAAAACTGAGTACTATTAGCAAAGGTACATCGTTCAATTATTTGAATATTCATATTTTAAGAACTTAATCAAAGCTCATCTCATGAACAAAAGGCAGTCATATTTTAAAAATTGGAACCCCAATTTGCATGGGCAAATAACTGTGGAGTGAGCTCACCTAAACTAGCTCACCAATGACCTCAACCTTGATCTGGAAAGATCGTTTATTCACAAGTAAAACATTCATGTTTTCTATGCTAACTCTGTCTTGGATCTTTTCTCAAAGTAGCTTACTAATTGCGATGTTCGAAGGTCTTTTAATAACATATGCATTTCCCAACACCATGAAGTTATATATTTAACTGAAATATCATTTCTGTTGCATTTTTAATTTTAACCAGGATTTGTTCTCTTTGTACTTATATATCTAAAATTTTGCTTACGCATCTGCAAAGCAGTGAGTGGAAGATTTGTGTGTTTGCTTTATTTAATCAGTCTCCCAGCCCGAGAGATCTGGCTTTTCTATTGGTATACAAACCGGTTCTTCGATTGGAGGCTGAATGTGAAGAAGCCCTTATACAACAAAATGCTGGAACCACCATTTTGCCGTCTGCTCGCATACAATAAAATGGTGGCACAAAAAACAGTTAACACATTGTGCCCACAAGAGTTGTCTTTGAAAGAATTCTGTTCTCTAATCCAACTATCAAGCTGCTTTTTCAAATACTGTTAGCGAGTGGTTAGGGGTTTGCTTTCTTTAAACACATAGAACGTGTGTGTGTGTGTGTGTGTGTGTGTGTGTGTGAGAGAGAGAGAGAGAGAGAGAGAGAGAGAGAGAAAGGAATGCTGGAAGAATCCGGCTGTGTACATTCGAGGAAAGGATAAAAAGGACTAGTCAAAAATTAACACTCAAGCTGAGAGTGAAAGCAAACCTAAGTAAAAAGCACAGTTCCTGGAAATTGCTTCTAACAGTTCACAAAAGCTGCATAGTGAATTTGGCCTTGATGATTCCTTTCATTTTAGCATTCACAGCAAGCAACTTTGAGTTAGGAAATTTAAGAGAGTTGATATTTTTTTTCTTTTTTCCCCCTAATGCCCTGTAAAAATTAAAAGCAAGCCCACATTTGACTCTCACCTGGGAACCCCCACTCTCATTTTTCACAGGGGAGAAAGAAACCTGAGGGCCAATCTTCCCTTCCTCTTTCACTTCTTCTGCTCTTATTTTTAATCATTACGAATGCTGCCTTGGCTCTTTCTAAGTGTGGAAATTCTCATTTTTCTGCAGTGCTTCAGAATCACACAGGCTCCTTGGGGATATAGTGAGGAGCTAACCAACTGCACATGGGAAATGAGAAAGTTCGTGGTTAGAAAAATTGCAGTCTTTGGTAATTTTCCACATGGAGTAGAAGTCATAAGCGACTTTTTTCTTTTAAACATAATGACTTTACTTGAGCACTTGGTATAGAGTTGTAGGTTCAAATTTGAACATATAAATGCACTAAAGTGTCTTACAAAATTTAATTTCACTTCTTTCTATAAACATTTTCACTATTTTTAAGTGCATAATAAATAGGTTAAAACAGGCCACCCTCCCTCCAAGATCCCCCCACTTCCAGACAGAACTATAAAAGGCTACTGTCTGCAAATGAGAAATAGCCCTGCAGGACCCACCAGCAGGTTATGCAATATGTGACATAGACCACCAGGGGCTGAACTGAAACCGCTAATACTTTTCTCATAGCATCATTAGCTAGAGTAAAACAAGGTGTCAAAGTGAAAAGATGGGGAGGCTGACCTGGCTCATTATATTTGCATGCCTTCATTTTAATTATTTTTGCATTAAAATTAAACACTAATATTCAATTGTGTGCTTTAAATGTTGCCGAAATACAGTACATTACTTTTCATGTTTTTAAACAATTAATGTATTATTTTGTGATGATTATCAAAACTTGTTTTTCAATAAATAGTAAAACTCTCTTGACAGCAATGCAATTTAAATTTAAGGCTAAGGAGAGGTTATTAATAAAAATTTTCCCCATTGTACTTTATGAGATAAAATTAATTGATTTGTTTTGAAATTTAGATCTTAAATCAAAATCTGCCTCCAACCGAGAAGAATGAGCCCGGAGCTCATGGAATAAGTTTGCATGTGTTCTTGACCTCGTGTTGACAGTCATCAGGAAAAAATATGTTCTCTTTATAATAGCTGCTTTGCAATTTTGAGACATTGCTAGACTTTTACATGCACTAATATTAGTTGCCCCATGTACCTTAAATAAAGCCAACCCAATAAATTTAGAATTGTGGCTGAAAAATAAATGTCATGTCAGTAACCCTCAACCAGATACCAGAAGAAAGATTATGTGATTGTTTAGTCCAAAAATTAAGTTTCATGTTTTTAATTGGTGTCATATCCTGTCCTAAGTCTATAGTGCTTAAATCAAAGGCAACCAGGCTAACCTGGAGAGGAAACATAATAACAACTCCTTTCATCCCCTGGCTCAAATGTTTTTATGCTCAACCCTAATTTTTGCTAAAACACTTTCAGGCAAAGACAACAGGAAACAGTAAACATGGCAACACCATGAAAATAATTTTCGGATGCACTATTTCTCTCTGTGTTCAAAGAATGAGTCATACAGGCTGCCGAGGAAACTGATGTATCATTAAACTCAATGCAGACAAAAACAAGTACCCTTCCAGCAAAATGGATTAATTTCATAAATCTTGTTTCCAACTAGACTAAAGCCAGGAATTGACTCCATCTCTCACATCAACGGCTCGAAACTGTGGTGCATCGCAGTACACGTTCAAAGGGAATCGGGAGACTCTAACAACAACTTTAGGGACAGGGATGCAATTATAACTGACAGCCAGATGTCTGGCTGGGCTGCTACAACTACCCATCAAGATTGCAGATGGTCTTGAGACCTTTGCATCTAAACAGAGAGTCTGAGTGAATGATATACGGATAAACAACAATACCACAAATCATCAACACACACCAAAAAAAGTTGCTGTGACTGATAAAGATTTCAGATGTCAAGAGTTGGGCAACTCAACCCTTCTTCTCCCCTTTCCCTCCCCATTATGTCCTACCCAAACAAAAAAGCTTGTTAGCGGTTGAGAGCCCAGCAGGAAATGTTTTGACACCCAGTGCCAAATGCTAATCCTTCACTGACGTCTTTAATACATGTAAACGTTTAGATTACAGAGGCAAAACGGATTCCAATAGAAATTACTTTACATGTGGAATATGAGATTTAATAGTTTGGCTAACCCTATATTACATTTATTGCACTTCCCCCTTAATCAAAGATTACCTTAAAGGAGCACATTAAAATTCAAAGAGAAGGAAAATTTGTTTTAATTATCATTAAAGCAATAATCAACATGCAGCCTTTTGTTTTTTGTTCCTTTTGAAATATGTGTTTCAGAAAAAAACATGAACAGGTTCTCTTAGTAGATTATATGACATTTTTTAACCTATCTAGAGATACATTTCTTCATTTCACAGATTCCATATATTCTTAAAATAAGTATAACCAGATTTGATGTGCATTTATGATAAACTAGCATAAATATCATAAACTAGCATAAATATCAAGCCATTCTAATCCAAATATGGATAAAGGATTCAGAAAGAAACTCAGTAAAAATGTCTTACTTCGTAAAACAGTTTGAAGCTTTAATTAATTTATGGTATTAAATATTTTCAAAAATAATACAACTGCACTCAACCTATTTATTCTTTTAGGGTGTATTGGTGGATTTTTCAGTGTCATTAACTATTTTGCTGTTTTCATAAGGTCTCTCAGAGCAACGAAAAATTATGTCCTTACAAGCAAACTCCTTTTGACAAAGGTGCTTAGATTTAATATTTCAAATACATTTTCCTTTGTGACATTCTTCTCTAAGACTCCAGTGTACATGCCTTTAGTTGTTGGTTTCAAACCTATTTTGAGATCTCAGCTTTCTCCGGAAAAATGTCAAAACCAGAAGCCTTTCAAAGTAGCCACTGTGAACATGGAGGCCGTTTCTGCACAGCCAGACGGACGGTCTCTCCAATTGCCCTCAGAGACTCGCCTCATGGGGCTACGCATAGCAATCCTCCAAACAGAGATGCATGGTATGCCCTTTCTCGGAAGCAACACTTCCAGAAAATATGCTGACCAAGAAGAAACAGCAGGGGTGAGAGAAGTGGCCAAAGCACTCGAAACATCTTAACAAGAGCTAATTAAATGTCTTGCTTAAAAAATATGGCTTAAGAAAGCCAAATACAATAACTTCTTACAGATGGTTTTAGGAACTAACAAGACCTGTAGGAAATGGCGCATTAAGATTAGTGTCCCCAATGTCTCTTACAACCATTAGTGACTAAAGGTGCTGTGCACTGTAGGAAGAAGTGATCAGAATTTGTCTGATGTGAAGCTGTTTGGTTTGTTTCTCATTTCTCTCTGAAGGAAACTGTGCATCTGTTTCAGTGCATCATGCAGGCAATTACTGAAACGGCCAATCAGTTGAATACAAAGAAAGCATTCGCAACCCTGAAATCTACTTTTTTCTGATGGGGTACAGAGCCATACTGAAAAATAGCTGGGAACACCAAGAAGGCAGGAACTGTGTTTTGTCAAATCCATACCCCCCTATTCAACACATAGGGAGCATTTTATAACTGTTCATTCATTTTTTGAACAAATATTTCTTCAATGGTTAGCTTATGCTGGGTAGGGGCTAAGTTTTGGAGTAAAAGTAGTCAAGAAGACAAGCATGGTATAACTATTATGCCTTTCAGAGTATGAGGATATTTGTTGAAAGGATGGATGGATGTATGGATGGATAGGAAAATGTGTGCTGGGAAAAAAACAGTGTTACTCAGACACAGGTCTGGTGGTGTAGTTTGATATTCCTCTAGGATGAGCCCCTTGGGCTGAGCACATTCAAAGAAATATAGAGCCAGATTCCCAGGTGAGATAGCTCAAAACAGAACCAGTGGCAGTGACTGGTTCCAGTAGGGGCCTGAAACTGGTTTCTGGCATGGTGATTTGAGCTTTGCTTCTGAAGCTAAGTGAGGTTTCCCAGGATCTTAGAACCTGTTCAAGATTACTACTAGTACCAGCATTCTTGTTAGAATCTGTAAGAAGAGCCTCTAATAATAAAGGAAAATATAGGCCCAATACTTAAATTTTTTTACCTTCAACGTATGAAAGGGTGTGTATATGTCTCACTCTGTTACTAAGAAGAGACCTCTTGTTTCCAGTTGTTTGTATAATGCCCCTTGGGAAGACATATCTTGTTGGCCCAAACTGTCTTTCACCCCTGCAAGCTTCTTGACCTCCTTGCTGTTGTTTGTTTGTTTGTCTTAATTCTACTCCTATTTGCCATGTATTCAACTGCTAATGTTTTACAGCTTGTCTATACCCGTGACGCAGAATGGGGTTCTGGGTGGGACAAGAGAAGGGCATTCAGTGAAAAAATTCATGCCAACCTGAATATTTTCCGTAAAAGAACTAGTTAACACCTAGATCTAGTTAACAACTAGATTTTCCTTTTGCAGCTGGTTGCTTTGCAATATAATGAAAAGGAATTTCTGAACGATTGGGTTCATGGGCCAGTAGTCCCCGAACACACAGACCACATGCACCATGTCACTCTTTTTTATCAACAACACCATGTACCAACCACCACCATCCCCTTCATGAAAAAATGAGTCTTCACTGGAATCAATGGAAGAAAGTAAACTTGCTTTGAATGTGGTGCTGCTCATTTCATACATTCACTCAACAAACATTTACTAAGAAACTCTTTGGTGTCATTTGCTGAATAACTCTCTGTGCAAGTTGGTTAGAAAGGAAAGGCTACTGAAGGAACTGTTAAGGGAAAAAATGTATCAACGTTGTAGCATTATAAATATAAGTTTCAGCCTTGGGAGAGTCCAAAGGCCCAAACAAATAAGGCTATTTTTCTCTAATGTCATGGAGTAGGCCAGAGTGTTTCAGGTAATGGTGTTGATGGAAATGAGCTGATGAGGATGCCGGTGCCACCACTCACTTGATGAGGGCTCACCGCATACCTGCCACTGTGCACCACACCTCACATTCATTTTGTTATCTAATTGCCACAGCAAACCTGTTAAATAGGACTCATTGTTGCCATTTTACAGAAAGGGAAACTGAGGCTCAAAGAGGCTGATTAACATCTAATACTAAGAACATCTAGTAAATGGTAAAATGCAGATTCCAACTTCAGAGTCATCTGCCTCCAAAGCCCACAGCACTATGCTTCCTCTCTGATGTGATCTAGTTGCTTACAGTTGAGGCCATTTAATATTCAAGTCAAAATCTAAATGATTATCACTACACACATGTGAGGTTTGGGTGACTGCTTTTGAAGCCAGGTCTGCAAGACCATTCAGATGGTCATTTAAATGCATGTTTAACACACTGACCACCACACTAGAAAAAAAATTTTTTCCTTGGAGCCACAGTGTTTTAGTATGAAAATAGAATAAAAACTTCGAAAAGAAAATGATCCTTTCTCATTTAATGAAAAACGAAATTTATTGACTTCTATTCATTTAATCCACTTTTTAAGAATTAATTTGTCAATATTAATTGTAATAATAAGAACATCCAAAGTAAGATTTTTCACAAACAACTGTGGGGTTTTGCCCAGGTTTTGCTTCACAAGGCCCTGGGCTCAAAATTAGCATGAGTTAAATACAATTCACAAGGCAGTTAATGTGTTTTTAAATGTAACATTCCCATTTATTGTCCAAATCTTTGTACTATTTTATGGGCTCCAAATTTCATTCTTTGTGTTCCCTTCTACATCGGATCTCTCCAAAGAGGTGCCACAGATGTAATATTTCAGACCCAAAGGTGTTGCCCTTCCTGTCCCAGCACAGCACTGCCCCTAAGCTGGCCCCTAAGGAGCCCCCACACATGTGTGGCTTAGCAGGTCGTCACTCCGACGCTGAGACACTGGCTGGGAAGGAGAAAGAATGGGAAAGGAAAGGTAAGAAGAATGAAGCAAGGGAGAAGGAGAAGGACCGGCTTTGTTCCAAGTCCCTCCGCAGAGGGCTAAGTTCAGAAAAGAGCAACTGGGGCGTGTGGAGGCAAAAGATCCAGAAACCTTGGCTTGTCACTTGATTCCTATGAACCTGGGCAAGCCACAGACCTCCCTGGGTCTCAGTTTCCTCATCTGTAAAAATGAAATAATGATAAGGTCCATTTCACCAAATATTGAACGTCTAATGAGATCATGTATTTTTAACAGCTTTATTGAGTTATAATTGACATATAATAAACTGCACATATTTAAGAGGTGAAGCATTTGAAAGAGCATTTGTAAACCATAAAATTTTTATCTCCACCAAGCTCACAATCCCACAGTAGCTTCCTAATTTTTGAAGCCATTTTCTGTTTGGTTTTTAAGAGCCTTCATAATCAGGCTGCACCTCATCCAGCCCACCTCATTTCTCACCATTTTCTGATACAGATTTGATGCTCAAACAACAATGAAGCCAGCTTTCTTCCTTGAACATTCTTTCCACTAGCTTTTCCCTGGAACACCTGGCGACCACTGGGCATCCCCCTGCATCTTCCTTCCTTCCTACAGCCCTTGAACACTGAGCAGGTACCCTGCCGAGTACTGCCCTGTGTGCAGGGGGGCGCTTCTGTGAGCAAGACAGACAAGCACGTTGCCCCCAGGGCCCTTTGAGAGCGCTCCCCGCAGCAGGCGGGGTGTTCATCCACCAGACTCATTCTTCCCCAGGAGAAGCCTCCAGCTCTGGTGCCCTCTTCTCTAGGAAACCTTTTAATTACCACAAACTAATTATCTTATCTCTCTTTTTTCTTACAGCACTTGTAGGCTGCTTCATATAATTTAGGGCATAATTTTATTTTGTAAAATTAAAAAAAAAGCCCTAAATTATTACCTGGGAAGCTATTATTCCATATTCTTATAACCATATCAAATAGTAGACATATCAAATGCTTGTTGATTTCGAAAGATGACATCAGAAGAGCAGGTATGGGTAAGAAACTGTCTGAGGGGATAGGGCCCATCATTGCCCCTCAGTGACACCTGTGCCTTGGGCTGGTGGGCCCTGCTGGGAGGGCAGCACTATTGGGGACAGTCTGATTCACGGCTTGTCCAAAGCCAACCACAGGGGAAGCCATGCTCAAGGACATCTTCCTGCTGCCAGTGAAAGACGAGTGTCTCCTAGCAACCAGATTCCGGTGGCTTCCTGTCCTGGGAGCCGGTGGTGTGCTCACTGCTTTATTGCCTAAGGTTTTGTATTTTGGCCTTTCTGATGATTGCATTTATTCTAGATTCTGAAACTTTAGGAATAAGGTGTGATCCACAGGCTAGCTGCAGAGATTAGAGGTGAGAAACCATTTCATTCAAAACATCCTTTCAGCAACCACTCATGACTCTCATGGTTTTAGCCTAAAAAGGGTGAATACATTTTTTTTTAAAGATTTCATATATATCAGAGCTGTTGGTTTGAAAGATACTTAACATGGAAAAAGCATATGTTCTTTCCATCAAATAATCAAAAAGTACTCAGACCTTTTCAAAAGAGATGTACTATCATTCAAAACCTGTTATAGCAATAAACTTTAACTTGGCAAATTCACAGACGCAGAAAGAAAGGCAAGTCAAATTTGAAGAAAATAGTTCAAGGTCCTTAAAAGTTTCAATGGCTTAAAATTATGCCTGCTGCAACATGGGTTGAGCATCTATTCCCTTGCTGTTCTTTCTAGAGATTTCTAAGCTCAGTTTTAAGGTACATAGTGCTACATTTTTATTTCGATGGGATTGAATTTGAGCAGCTGATGTTGCTTTTTTAGTTTTCACTTGCTTTTATCAAACATTCATCAAGACACAAGTTCCTCATCTATTTAAAAAAATTATCCAGACTTCATAGTGAAGAGCTCAAAACTAGCTGCAAGTATATCCTTAACTGCAAAAACCCCATAAACATGAATGAAAAGTCTGATTACTTTTCTCTTTCAAAAATGAAAACTCAGAGACAGAAAAAAGTCACATGTGTCAGAGGACTGGCAAACCCCAGGACTCTTTCCCAGCAAGGCCACCGAGGCCTGGTACTGCCCTAGATTCCTGAGCGGTCAGGCTTAGAGTCCGGGATTCTGCGTGTATGCGGGGAGCTTTGTGTCTGTGGACTCAAGAGCTCTTCCAAGGTATCCCTCATTTCCTCCCTCCTTTTCTCCCTCTCTCTCAGCAATAACATCCACAAAGTCACGAGTCAAAGATTAATTCTAAATGTTTTGGCTGTGGAGTTTCATGAAACCTAAGACTGAGCCCTTTCTTCTCAGGAAAAGTATAGGATTTACCAGATAGCGGCCAGTGGCTTTCTTGTTTCATCATCCACTTCTGAAATTTATCCTGGGATGGAGTTTTCACTAAGGGAGTGTTGAACATTCCCTAGAACAACTCCTGGGTTCCTTAGTTTTCTCTTCTGGGATTCTGGATGTATTTGTTTCAAGGGTACAGAATGAATCATGTGGTTATAGCAGAGCACTCCTGCATTACTCTAACTTACTCACTAAATAACCTCGTACATGGACCAAGAATTTCCTTATGGTCTCAGGCTGTTCTTTGTTCCCTGAAATGGTCAGAACACCCATCAAGTATCTTGGGAGAAAAGTATCTTTAAAGTCCATTAAAAACTTTTGGTTAAAATGAAAAACTGGGCCGGGGGCGGTGGCTCACGCCTGTAATCCTAGCACTCTGGGAAGCTGAGGTGGGTGGATGGTTTGAGCTCAGGATTTCGAGACCAGCCTGAGCAAGAGTGAGACCCCGTCTCTACCAAAAATAGAAAGAAGTTAATTGGACAGCTAAAAATATACAGAAAAAATTAGCTGGGCATGGTGGCACATGCCTGTAGTCCCAGCTACAGGCTGAGGCAGAAGGATTGCTTGAGCTCAGGAGTTTGAGGTTGCTGTGAGCTAGGCTGACACCACGGCTCTCTAGCCTGGGCAACAGAGTTGGACTCTGTCTCAAAAAAAAAAAAAAAAAAAAAAAAAAAAAAAAGGAAAAACTTATCTGCCACCCACTTGTCTGAGTACTGCTTTCTTAGTCATTAATTGACATGTAAATCTGTTCACTTGATGTTTTAATACTACATGAGGTAAATTCAGCTTAATCATATTTTTCCAAAGGGGAGAAAAAGTAACTCTGACTTCTCCTGTAGGCCTTTTCAGACATCTATTTGTAGTAGTGGAAGGAGCTGAGGGACAGGAAAGGCCCTGGGAGGCAACCTGAGTCTCACCTCCTCAACCCAGCATTCTAATCACTGCATAAGATTCAAGCTAATTCAAGAATAATAGGCCTGGGTCCCAGACTTAATCATTTCCATTTTCATCATGGTTTACACAATAATTGTAAATGACCAAGTTGATTAGTGTCTCTATAAAGCCAAACAGATTGGAAGGCAGTGAGGAGTGCTAACTGAATAAGTTTTACGTTCCCATAGACCTGGGTTAAACTCCCAGCTCTGTCATTTACTAGCTGTGTGATCTTGAGAAAGCCACCAGACATCTCTGAGCCTCATAATTCCTTACCTGGAAAATAGGGGTTTTGATAACTACCTGTATGAAGATTAGTTTGAGGATGAAATGAAACAATGTGTGCAAAGGATTTAGCACAGTGTCTGCAACTACTGTTTATTGAATAATAAATTATAATACAGACAACTTTGATATGTGTGATACATTAGATTGTCTTATCAATTATCTGTTACTTAAGTACAAAGCACTGGGTTGAGTGGTATAGAGATCCCTCAAAATTTTAGACTCTCTCTTTCTTCAATGACTTTATAGCCTATTTGCTAATCAAGGAAACAACATAGACACCCACAGAAAAATAAAATGGCACTGGACACAACTTTTCTTGGAGTGCTGTCCATTCTCAGTAGAGTCAAGTCCACCCCTGAGACTGATCGTGCCTCGATTATTGTCTCATGGGTCACACCTGAACCAATTAGGGCAGTCAATGAAATAATAATCAACATTCATCCAACAAATATGTATTGACCTACTATGAGCCAGGCATTGTGCCAGGCGATGGATATGTCAGTCTTCCTGGAGTTTACTTTAAGAAGCATTCGGGGTCTGTTTTAAGCATTCCGGATGAGTTAACTCTTTTAACTGATCAACAAAACTAGGAGGGAGATGTTAGCAATGGTCCTACTTTACAGATGAAAAACCTAAGCACAGAGAGGTTAGATAACAAGGCCACACAAGTAATACACAGCAGAACTAGAGCAGAACCAAGCCGAGTGGTTCTAGGGTCTGCTTTTCTAACCCCCATGCCTTCTTGCTTCCTAACAGCACCTAGTCACAGGAGGGGACAGTTGCATGCTTCTGGCTTCATTCCTTTACTCCTCTTTTTGAAGATGGATTCCCTAGCCCAAGATTGGGGCTTCACTCTTTCCTTTCCTTTCAGCACTGAAGACCTCAGAAGGAACTCTAAAATCCCTATGGACACTAACCAAGCTGTTATATTTAAGCCAATCTCTCTTATTTTTTTTTTAATAAGAGTTATAAACATGCTCTGATGCATTAAAAAGATCTACCTTAGGGGAGGGTTACTTCATGATCTAATAAAACAGATTTCTAACTTGAAAGCTATTGCAGCTTTTGAAGTATTATTTAAATTGTCCTAGACACAAATTACTTATAAAATTGAACTATCACTTTATAGCTGAATGAAAATTAATATGTTACTCTTGATTTCTATGCTTAAGCATAAATTTTCTTATGTAAAACACTCTGGAATTTGGAGAGCTAAAATCTGAACCTTTTCTCTGCCCAATCTTGTTATCTGTTGCAATAAAATGTGAAGAACACAAACCATCAATAATAACCAGAATGGAGGAAGAATGTTTACTCAGAGCCTAACATCATTTCCTTTCCTAGTTCTTTAACTGTTAGAGAAACAATTCGAAGAAGAAAAATAATTTGAAAAAAAATTGCCTCATATTTGTAAATTGAAAACACTGTTAAAGAAGAAAAATGGCTGCCCCAATAGTTTTAGGACATAATTTTTTTTTAATGGATGAGTGCAATCCTTCATATGTTCTTTTCAGAATCTGGACCATCCTGGGCACACAGTAGACTATTAGACAGGCTCTAAGTTTTGTCCATGGTTAGCAAACGACATATAAAGAACTAAATTGCTCCCTTGAAGTTGAAATCAAAGAGCCCTCATGAGCAGCCTGATATATATCTGAACGGGAGAGTACACACATGCATGTGATGGAGGCAATCGAGAGAGAGGGGCTGTTTTAAACCATGACAGATTATCAGATCCTAATGTGATTATGCTGGACCATGAAACACACACACACACATACATGTACACATACACACTTGCTTGTAAAACACATCTCTGAAATTCTTCAAAGCCAAAGTTTAGAAGAACAAGTGCTATGGACGTAGCAACAGTAATTTCAAAATCACTCCTTTTACGAGTCCATTCCTCATCTCTTTTATCAGGTTGATACACTTTTTAGGAAACAACAGAGAAAGAGACATATGAAGCTGAAGACAGAAATTTTAATTATAAAACAAAGCCACCCACCTTGCTTTCAGGGTCAGGAAGTACAATGGCCTTCTCTTGCAGCAAGAATGAACTTATCACCCATGTGTTAAATGATCACATATCTATTTAAAAGAAAAAGAAATCATTTTTAAAAAAGAAATAAAGCTGCAATATCTCAGTCCTTCTCATAGCAAGTCTTACCAAAAAAAATAAAAATAAAATAAAAGCAGCATACTGGCTGTCTGGCATAAGGCAGAAAGCTGAGTCCTTAGGTCACACTGTTCCCCTGTTTTGCAAAACAAAATAAAACCAAAAGCAACAGAAAAAGGTGTCGTTTGGCAGGAGGGGAAGGACCTTAAAACACCTTGTGCCCTCCTGGGTCCCTCCCAATGTCTTCAGTGTGGGCTGTGGAAGCCACACCGCTCAACACCAATGTCACCATCGGCTGCTTAAATGCCACAAAAGTACACTTAGACATGAGAGGAAAGTGACTGACACGGATATGTTGAGCCAGCCCCACTGCCACTGGAACAGCCTTAAATGCCCACACAAGGAGAATAAAAAGAAAAGCACATTTTGCAATAGAATAAATTCTTTTTTTTTTTTTTTTATTGAGACCGCAGAAAGTCACATGACCCTGCATGGAGCCTTTCAGGAAAGCAACCGAAATGCTAAAGAAAGGAGCGGGGCTGCCTCCTTCCTCCCGCAGCCTCTCAGCCCGTCCTGCCGCGTGTCCGCATTCTTCTGGGCGCATCTGTGGAGCTATTAAGTGGGATAATCCCTCTGGCCTTTGATACATTTCTGGACATGATTATTTCATTACTCGCAGTATATCAGTAGGATCATAATAAAAAGGACTTCTGACAACCTGCCAAGAGTTTTGTGGCCTTGTAAACACAAAAGTGCTCTAATAAAATTTTATTAAGTGTTAAAAAGTCATAAAAAGTGAAATAACATAAACTACAAAATTTACTGTCCTCAGCAAATGCTGAAAATATCTTCCATAGTAAAATTAAATTAGCATGTAATAGACAGAGAAGCAGTGTGGAGTGGATTTAAAAGAGGATCCAGGGAAAATGACACTGTAACCCAATAAGGGTCACGGGGATTTCATTCGGATTTTCCCCCCCTAAATGTGAATAAATGTGCTGATTACAGACAAGAGCTGCGGGGTTACTGGAGTCTCGCACATTGTCAATACTTTGGAAGAAATAATATATAGCAGATTGTAATGAGCGCGGGGAGCCGAGGGAGCGCGGCGGGGGAGCGCGAGCGGGAGGGCGTCCACTAGGGCGCGCTGCGAGACCGGGAATGCCCGCCGGGGCGCCCGCCGCCGCGCACTCGGCCCCTCGACATCGTATTTACAGTTAGGGTTCTTTCTCCCTCTCTCTCTCTCTCCTGTGACATTTTCTCCAAATCGGAAGAAAATGAAGTGTAAGTTGAGCTTTGCCGCAGGCAGCCCTCGGTCTCCGCTTTCAGATTCGGGGTCTGGGAGTGGCACGAGGGGCCCCCGGCGGCAGTGCTAACCCCCAGGGGACCCGCTGACGCCCCTAGGCCGGCGCCCGGGGACGGGCTGCCCCGCGGCGGGAAGCCAAGAACGAGCGCGGCCGGCGCGCGGGTGCGCTCCGATGGCGGCGGGTCAGCGGCGCGGCCGCGGGTTCAAGTGCGCGCCCGGCTTGGACAGCGCGGCTCCGGGAGGGGGTCTGCCCCGCCCGGCCGGCTCTCCGGAGTTCAGAGTGCCCCGCCGTCCCGGGGACCCCTCGCCCCCGCCCTCCCCGCCGCGCAGGGCCGCCCGGCCCCGGGTCACCGCCAGGCGCGCGGGCTGGCACCGGCAGCCGCTTCTCCCCGGCCCGCGCCCGCCGACCGCCGAGGCTCCGCCTGGAACAGGAGCCCGACTTCCTCTCCACGCCGCGCCGAGGGGACTCTGCCACCGGCAGGAAATGGCTCGGACGCCCAGCTGCCCTCGCGTTGCTGGAGAGAAGCAGCTCCCGCCACAGTCTTGCCTCCCCTCCCCCGAAAGCCCCGCGCAGGTTTGTGAAGAGGGGTGCGAGTTCTGAAAAGTATCGTCTTCTAGGGAGAAAGACGCTGCTGACGGTGCCCGGCGAAAGATGGGCGCTCTGTAGCTAGAGGTGATCGACGCGCCGCGTCCTGCTTTGCAGTTCCAAAATGATGCTAACGCTGCCGTCCGAAGAGTCAGCATCAGTGTGAGTGAAATAGGAAATAAATGCTCAGCGACACGTTTCGTGGCGTCATTTTTCCTTAGGGATGTCCAAAGTTTTAAACTGCACTTAAAAATTAGCTACATTTTGCCAGAAGGAAAGTATTTTTTAGGTTAAACCCGTTGATAAAGCCCAGAAGAGGTAAGTTAAAGTTACCACATAGATCCTCCAGTTTCCTAGAGAGGTTTGCACAGGTTACTAGGGTGAAGACGACTTGTTTTTTTTAATTTTCCAAATGGCAAGGGCGTTTGGTTCTGAGTTGGCAAGCTTAATGTTCAAGGGCAAGCGGAGCATCCAAGGGTCTCTTGATGAGCAATGTTCACTTAATACTCCTAGCCTGAAAGAGATATAATTAATTTACAGTGAGAGTTATAAGCCCATGTCTTATCCTTTCTTTTGTTATAAGTTATCTGGAAAAGGTGTTCATTAACAATTAAAAGAAAAACTTGTTTCTTGTCATTTGCAAAGTATTGAATTTGAAATATCCTGGAGCAGCGGGGTTAAAAAAGCAAACAGGTTAACTTCAGTGTGGTTTGACATTTGCTGCCAAAGGTTTTAAGAGCTAATAAAAACAGAATTTAAAAGAATGGACATAAATAACAAAATTCCATTTTGACTCTTTGTGCCTCCCCCGGGGGAAGGGGCAGATGATACTGAGTGAGTGGCCTTTGAGCCATTCCCCCCGAAGACAACAATTGTGAAGGTGACGGACCAGTGTTGCCTCTGAAAATGTACAGCAAGTATGTTTATGGAAGCACAGAAACAAATTTTTTACTACCTAGGATTTTCTTAACAGTGTACATTAAAAGTTTTGCATTTAGAAATGTATGATAAACATTTCCTCAAAAGGAAAAGTTTCAAAAGAAAACTTCACGCTTGTATTATTTTGTTCTGTGTTCATATTTTAGATTGAAGTTCATCTCTCTTTCAGAAAAATATATTTTTATAAATATTGCAACTATTATTTTTAACTCTCTCCAGCTAGATATATGATTGCTGTAAGTATTTTTGTAAAAAAATTTTTTTAAATAATAGTAATGCAACCCTGTTCAAGGAGTTTAATGGAAAGAACAGAATTTCCAAGCCTATAAATGCAATCTATATAAAATTGTGAGATCAAAGCTTTTCATAAAAAGACTTGGGAATCTATACATTTTAGATGAATATAAAAACATATTTTAAAGTAGTTTACCCACACAGTTCTTCCCCACCTCTGAAAAAAATTCAGAGACTATTTTCAATCTTATAGAAATTCCATAATCAAGTATAAAAAAAATTACTGTAATTTATAGTTCTGTCAAAATGGTGGATACTTTTTAATGTGTTGTGAAAAATATAGAAGAATATTCTCTACCCTTTATATGTTTGAGGGACTGGAAAAGACAAAAAGTTTGTAAACACATATTACTACTGAAATCTATAATACTATTAAAATGTGCAAGCAATTATATTCTATCTAAATAACAAGTATTTTTTCCAACTGCTTTTTAAACTTTGAAAATGTCATATGTTTTAATTAGTACCTTTCTTTAAATGTTCTCAATATTTATATCAGCTATATGATAAAAATTATTAGATTTTGTTCTATATTACTTTCTGCATAAACAGTTGAGAATATTTTATATTAATCTTCTTTTTATATACATGGGGTAAGTTTGAACATGTGCCTTATTGGAGTAAAGAACAATCCAAGTTCATTTCTCTCTCTCAAACTTGGCATTGATCTTGATCTCATTTTTTATGCACACAAATTACTATTGAAATCAATTTGGACATGCCAGTTTGTATGAAAATTTTAAGACAGTGTAAGTTTTATATGGAAGAATATATATTAAGGTGTGACATAGCTGAAATTAAATCAGGAGGTGCAGCATTCACTCCTTTGTATGATAATTTTAAAGGTAGTTTTGCACTCAGGAAGGATTTTCTTATGCTCTGTATTTATGAATATCTAAATTATTGTACCTTGCAACTTTAAAACTCAATAACCAAATACCAAATTTATGTATTTTTAAGGTGACTAAGGCTAAGAATATGAGAAGCAGATTGGCTTTATGAAAGAAAGCAAGCATTTAAAATTGTATTTTAAAATATAAACTTAATTTCAGTTCCTGACAGAAATCCTGTGGTCAGCTCATCAGTTTTCCAGATCAGTTTTAAAACAGCATATAAAAACTACCTTTTCCACATTAGAAGTTCATATTTAGGTTTCCTTAACTGCAAAATCACTCTAAAACACAGTGTTTTATGTGAAGGGCCATTTCATGTGTTGGGTCCATCGGTTACATATGAATGTATAAAAATCTTGTTTAAAGACCAGTAAAAGTGAGGAAATTCCAAGTCGGGCTGGCTAATTCCATTCATAATTCATCCCGAGTGCCTGACTTAGGAAACTTGCAAACAGTTTATAGCTATACATACAAAATAAGTTGACTTGCTGTGTAAGCGGGAAGCAGAGTGAAGTTTGACCTCCCTGCTCAGAGAGGCTTAAATTGATAAAATTATGGAATGTGGGTTAAGCTTTTTGGTTTCCCAGGAATTTTGCAGTCTCAACCCTTTTTGGATTTTCACCTTTTGAAAATGTAAACACAGGACAATACTTTTGTCCTGAGATGAGGTTGGTTTTCACCCATCCATTTCCTTCACATTTACACATTTGTTCAGTAATTCTTCCAAGTGCAGAGGGACAGAGGCCCTGCCTTGAGAAAATAGCACATGCCATTTCTCTGCCCCACTTCAGCCATCCCCACCGCCAGCCCTCCCTTTATTCTGCACCTATTGGAGAGGAATTTAGTACTGACACATGGTTCAGACTTCTACATCCACAGCCCTAAGTACTTTTGGGGATTGGCAAGAAATCCATCTAGATTTTGCCTTCTGAGCTGGGAAAAACTACTGGGGAATCTCGTGCCTTGATATTGGGGAGCTTCCAGTCTGTCATTCAAACTTTAAATAATCTGTCTGTTCCTTTTCCAAGGCTGATGTTTTCTCTTAGTTTGCATGTTCAGGAAGATTTTTAAACATTTTCACAGGTTACTTAAACATTCTGAGTAATTGCAATTTTAAACCAGACTAATTTTATGAGTGAAAACTGGTCCAGAGAGAGTCTTTACGTAGTAACTTCAATTTGATGTGAACTCAGATGACTTTTTTAAAAGAAAGTCTTGAAAACATGGGTTTTCAGTGGAAAAGGCTGGCATCTACTTAGAGTAGGGATCCTCAGGACCAGTTAATATCCACCAGACACACTTCATTAGACTGGAACAGACATGATGCTGAATTATTGGCTCCCCGTTTTCCTGAATGTAGGTCATTTTGGGTCCTTATAATTTGACGTTTGAAAGGATTTCCTGTCTTTGAAGTACAACAGTTTGTCACCTGTTTGGCTAGCCTCCTTAAAAGTTGGGGCTCTGTTCCTACTTTGAAAGGCTTGGTGACTGTTCCCTGTTCCCTGGCTAGCGTTTCCCAGCTTATTGAATGCAGTGATACCTGCAGCTCTGAGCCTCTCCTTTACATGTCAGCGCCTGCACATCCTGTGTTCCAAACTTGATTCCTCTAGGTCAGAAAGCCTAAAAGAAAAGCCCGAAGCCATACATTCCCCTGGGTGAAGCCATAAAGAGGTAAGCTTTCATAATGAGGAGCCATATATCAACATTCATAGCTTTTCAGAACCGGAGTAACTAGTACTCAGGCATCAGAGTCTCCTGTAGAGCAAAACACAATAACTAGTGCCAAATGTACTATAGTGGGTGAAGCCCATGTACGTAATAAACCACCAAGTGTCCTTTTAAGAACACGGTATTATTTTTACTTAAGAATGGATACTATTTCATCACCTTTTATGATATGGATACTACAGTTAAGTACTTCTAGTGAAAATTTGCCTATTTGGAAAGCAAATATTATTCACAACAGACTGGTGTATTAGGAAACAAGTGCGAATTGTTTCTAGGAATAATGGATATGCTTATTTTTACCAAAGGATACAACACGGCATGCCAAAGCTCTTTATAAACTGTAACACAGCCACAGATGAAAGTTATTTGTATATATTTAAATAAATCTGTCTGCCTTTACCACACCGTCCAACTTATCCTTGTGCTCCCACTGCAAAGACTCCACTTTGCTCTGTTTTGGAGAGGCTCATGGATTATTTGAAAGCCTGGGCACAAATAAGGCATCTTCATAGTATCCCTCATCAAGAATGCTGTCATCTTAATATTATGGACTTTGGGGGCTTTCTTTTCAGAGAATTGGATACATGTGTATATGAAATTAAGCTATTCTGATAAGTGAGGGAAAGAAAATGAAAATAGATTTCAATACAGTTATGGCTTAAGATCATGATCAAGTAGAGAAGAAATCAGACAGACGGAGTGTGTCAAAGGAAGGAGCATCAGGCTAAATTGTTTGTAATTCTTTCATAATGAATTGGAATGCAATTTTGATGACTATGCATTTTCTTTTTGTGGCTACTAATCAGTCTAATCCATTTCATGTCTCTAGAAGAAATTGTAGCCTTTGTAACAGAGTGTTTCCTACTGAGTTGTGCATAGGCACCTTCCAGGTTGCTTTCTAGCCAGTAGCATGTGAATCATCTAGAGAAAACACCTTCACAAAGCATCCATCCCAAAGGCACAGCTCCTATGTCTCTCACAAAGCAAGTGGCACTGTGTCCAGTCAAGGAGGTGGACTCGGATGCATGCCTTTGTCTCAGATTGTTTGGTGACCCTACTCCTAGTTCCTGTTCTTGGCCACTGTAAGCCAAGTGTGTGTACGTGTCAGAATGGATTCTATGGCTACTAAATGAAAATTCTATCTCTAGGTACATGCTCCTGTGTCTTTCATGTGGGCAAAATGTTCCAGTCTTTCCTTGATTACATCACAGATGAGATGAGAACCAGACAGGTGGGAGAGGGTACTGCTGAACAGCTGAATATCGCCACAAACTCAGAGCACTTAACAACACTTTGAAGTCATGCAGCTGCTCTTTCTTTTTTTAACTGTCTTCAGTGAAACTCCAAAACCCCCATAATGTCTACCTTAAAAGCATCAGGAGTATTTTAATTGGGTAATAACCATCCATATTTTCTTTCTGATAAATTAAAAGGAATTAGGAATGAAATTTTATGATGATTATAAACTACATTACTGACCCAAGGGACAAGAACAATTATGAAAAATATGTCTTGTGTATTTGGCATGAATATGAATTTAGACTTTTAAACCATTCATCTTAAATACTCAAGCATCTTATTAAAGCTTATAAAATAATATTCACATAATGATAGAGAAACTTATAATCATGATTGATATTATCTCATCAATATTGCAGCAGGCCCCATGCCAAATACTGAAATTGACTTGGTCTTTGCCTATTGGACTTAGGATAAAAATAAATTTATTATAAAAAAGATGAAAGATGGTAAAAGATTTTGTATATTGGAGATTTTTTCTTTCTCCAACTAAAATTACTAACCATGAAAAGGAAAAGTGGTTTATGAAAAACCTGGAAACCTGATGAATTGGACTTTTACTATGAAATATTGGGGGATGGTGTGATCAAAATTAAACTTTAATAACCAGCAGCTGTTTGAGGACAAGTTCAGCTTACATGAGTGTGAATCATTATTTGAGGGTAACCCACTAAGCTTAAATAGGAGTCATCTTTGAGAGCTTTGAATTAGTACTACCCACCATCCATCATGATCAATTAACTCTTGTGGTAAACTTTTTGAATGAGTTGGAAATTACTAGAGGAATTGCCAAAGACAACGTGGGCAAAAATGGGCATGCTAAATGGCGGGGCTGCCTGTATCAGCGTTTTCTTTGGCCCAGTCCTACAAAGCCCCGGCAGTTGCCATTTAAACACTTGTTATGTTAGCAAAATTAAGCCCTTTAGAGCTGTGGTCCCGAACCCCTGGTCTATGGACTGGTACTGGTCTGCAGCCTGTTAGCGATCTCCCCTCCGCCCCCATTCATGGAAAAATTGTCTTCCATGAAACTGGTCCCTGGTGCTAAAGAGGTTGGGGACTGCTGCTTTAGAGTATATATTTAACTGTGAGTAATTTGTTCCACTTAAATGTTGTATAGACAAACACAGATTAGACCTCTGCTCATGGGCTTGGGTTTTGGTTCCAGCTCCACTGTGTGACCTCTGGCAAGTTACTTACCTTGGTTTCCTTATTTATAAAACAAAGGCACTTAATTAATGCCTTTTGCCGTATTATTAATAGTGTGAGTATTAAATGGCGTAATGTTCACAAATATCTGGAAGACAATTTGCAGTCAATAAATGTCTGCTACTACATTTGTAAGGTAAAAACAAAATTGAATCTTTGTTCTTACCATTTTTCATTACTTAAAATTGTAGTAGAGATTGTTCAAGAAAAAGAGAGAGCATCTAAATGCACAATTTCAATACTAGCTTCTTGTTTTCATTCAGAAATATAGCTTTGAACTCAAACTCGAGATTTCAGTGTTAGCCAACCTTCTCCACTTCCATCACCATCTGAAGGAAAATATCTGTGTGTGGCACAGAACTTAGTTCTTTTCACTCCAAATGATAACCTTTACCTGACAAGTCAGGTAAAAAACTGACCCAGAGGCTCTGAAGTACACAATTTCCTTGGAGAAAGAAAAAATAAAGGAAAAAGACTTGCTAATTCATTTTGGGGCTTGTGGGTAACATGAGAAAGGCAAAGCATGTGGAACTTTTTTCTAATTTGTAATTTTAAAAAATTCTTCTGGGAAGTGACTTTTATATGCCAAGATTCATTCCATGATAAGTTTTTATGGCCAAGTTATCAACTCTTGACTATGGGAACCAAGAATAGTAACGCTGACACACCTGTAACTAGAGCTGTGTGGTTGGCACCCTCATCATGCTGTACTGACCCCAGATAAACTTAGGATAACTGCAGCATGGTGTGAGCAGTGAGGACCTGCTGCAACTTTTATGTATGTGCATATTGTGACATCTGACAGACTGCTCGATCTAGATCAGCACTGTGTAACCCATTCATTGTTGTCTTCTTTCAATAAGGCCTTACTCAAACATCATCAGATTCTCACTGAAGAGATAGTTTACTGCAACAAACTGAGATTTTGAAACTGAAGTCAAGAGATAGCACACTACCTTATGTTCATCCATTTAATGGTCCTTGATGGCCAATGAAAAGACACTGGAAGAGTACATGAATGATGAGGCAATGTTTAATGAATCTATTCATAATATTCTCAATATCAAAAAGAAAGGAGGGAAGGAAGGAAGGAAGGAAAGAAAGGCTCTGACATCTTCAGAAATAGAGCTGTTCTTGTATATTTTATTCCATTATTTTGGATAACAGTACTGACCATGCTGAGATTTGTAGTCTTTTATTCAGTTGGCCAAATTTCCCTGAAGCTTCTTTTTTTTCAGGTCTTACTGGGTGTTCTTGTGATAATTGGATAATTTTGGACTATATTTGAGATTTACCCTTAAACTTTGGATATTCTGCCTTTGTTCTTGACAAATGTTCAACCATCTTAGAAGGCTTTCTAATTTTTTTCTTTCTTTCTTTTTTGCTTGGGATCAGCCAGATCATGGCTCTGAAGCTTGGTTCTTCCCCTGACTTTCCCTGCTGACCTACTTGCCCAGGTGTTCTCATTTATGAAATGTGACTCTTTAAAGAGTCATTCTAAGATTGTAAAATGTCAGGATATATTCAATAATCTGGTCCTAAATTAATTGGTACATTTTGGAAGGACCTAGTATGTCCTCATCTAGTCGGCGGGGAGGAGGTGGGTGGGATGTGGGGTCCCTGTTAGCAAGAAGAGAACATTCTACGTGGGGTAATAAGGTATCAGTTTATTCAAGAAGGTAGACCGTTAAGAGCTAAATTGTGTGGTGTGCACTTTAGGAGATCAAAGGAAAGGACAGAAAGAGCTATGAGAGGGTTCTCCAGAGGAGGTGGACTGCAACTATATTTGTGAAGGGTGAGTAGCTTTGGATGGGTGAAAAGAACATTTTTCCCAGTGAGAGGGACATGGTGGGTGAAAATGCTGAGGCAGGGATGGGCTCAGTGTGTTCCCAAAACTGTAAGGACTCCAGGAAATTGTTTCACTTGTACCCTGTGTGCTTACTATTTTTGTTTGTCCAGAGTTGACTGGTTCTCCCAGGGGCAGATTTGCATGCACAGTCTGCATGCACTGTGGTCTATTTCATTTTAGCTTTTCATCTTGCTTCTCTCAAATTCAGTTAACCACTTCGGTACAAGCGTCTACTTTAGCTGACAGCTGTGATGTGAAGGCGCACAGCCGAGCGTCGACTTTAGTCAACAGCCAAAAGCTTTTACTTTTACAGCTTTTATCTCTGCAGTTGCAGTGTGTATGTTCAGCTAATAAGTTACTACGAATCTGTGACCTTTTAACAAGTCCTTAGTAGGAGTTATTATAGTTATTTTCCTAAAGCTGCTTGTAAAGGAAAACAAGCTTTCAGTGCTTTAAAGCTTTCCTCATCACACAAGAGCAAAACGGATTCGTCGTCAATGCACAGCACAAACTATCGTGCGGACTGTGAGTGCCGGCTGTGGGCAAGGTTTCGCGGCCGGTGAGCGCCGTACCGAAGCGGTTAAAATGCCATCCCTACTGGGTCACGGCTTCCCGTTGCTCAGTCTCCTGAGGATTGCTGGCTAGACCTTCACGGCCTGGCCCTCCCCTCTCCTTGAGCTTCACTGAACTTCTGGATCTTTCTCACACCCCAGCTTCAGCCACCTGGAACCTGCCCTTACTATTTCAGCTCCTGGAACCTGCCTATTCTCTCTTGCCCCTGGCCCTTCATGTAAAGCTCAGTGCTTGGTTTAAACATCACTTCCACAGGAAGCCCAGGCTGGCTCCACGCCCTTCCCTCTCACAAACCCTGCAGTAAGCATTTTTTTTCATAGTGTAGACACTGCTTTTTTGTGTTCAAACTAGTGATCTTGGAGACACTAAAATTTGCTCACAAATTATTTGTTTTTAAAAATAGACTTTATTTCTTAGAATAGTTTTAGATTCACAGCAAAATTGAGCTGAAGGTACAGAGCTCTCACATATCCCCTTACCCCCCAATCTCAGCCTTATCGACATCTCCCAGCAAAGCGGTACATTTGTCACAATTGATGCATCTATATCGACACATCATTATCACCCAGACACCATAGTTTACATCAGGATTCACTCTTGGTGTTGTGCATGCAGTCTATGGGTTTGGACAGGTGTATGACATATATCTACCGTTATAGCATCAGACTCAGTAGTTCCAATGCTTTTTAAAAAATCCTCTATGTTCCACCTATTCACCCCTCCCTCCCCCTAACCCCTGGCAACCACTGATATTTTTATTATCTTCATGGTTTTGCCTTTTTTAGAATGTCATAGTGCTGGATTCATCCAGTACATAGCCTTTTCAGATTGACTTTTTCACTTAGTAATATACATTTACATTTCTTCCATGTCTTTTCATGGCTTGATAGCTCATTTATTTTAAGTACTGAATAATATTCCCTTTAGCTTGGAGGGACTAAAGCTTATTTATTTATTCACCTACTGAAGGACAAGGCTGCCTCCAAATTTTGGCAATTATGAATAAAGCTGCCATAAACATCTGTGTGCAGGTTTTTGTGTGGACACATATTTTATTTTAATTACTTACTATTTGTCTGTCCCATAAGACTGTAAATTCCTTGCAATGAAAATCCTTGTTTGGCTTGATCAGTAGTGACCAGCAGAGAGAATGGACTTCATTCATTCATTCATTCATTCAAAAATTCCTATTAAAATTTGCCATGTGCCCTATTGCAACAGAGAGCAAAACAAACAAAAATTATCTGTCCTCACATTCTGCTTGGGGAGACAAACACTAAAACAAGCTAAAAATAAAATATATAGTATATATGTATATTTATAATACAGCAATGAATGCTTGGGAGAAAAATAAAGCAACAAAGGAGAACAGAAAGCATTTGGTGCTGGGAGAGCTTTAGGTAGGGTGACCAGGGAAGTCCTCTTAGTGAGTGACATTTCAACAAAGACCTGGAGGAAGTAGGGGTGAGCCATGCAGACAGCTGGAGAAGAGCAGTCAGCTGTAGGAAGCAACAAGTGCAGAGGCCCCCTCTAGTATGCTGGAGGGGGTTGGAGGGAGGGGGGATGGAGCTCCAGGAGCAAGGAGGGGAGAGGTAGGAAGTGAGGTCAGAGAGTGGGGGCTGAGCAGTGGGGAAGGACACTGATCGTGCACTTTAGCAAATGGTTGGAGAAGGACTGTTGTTTGTTATTATGCAATGTGTGTGCTTTAGATCGGAAGATCCAAGTAGATAGACTAGGCTGTGTCCTTTTCTGCCTTAAAAACTATTTTACAGGGGCCGGGCGCGGTGGCTCACGCCTGTAATCCTAGCACTCTGGGAGGCCGAGGCGGGTGGATAGCTCAAGGTCAGGAGTTCGAAACCAGCCTGACCAAGAGCGAGACCCCGTCTCTAAAAAAAAAAAAAAAACTATTTTACATGACAGTTTTAGTGATTTAAAACAATAATAGCAATCCAACATGGAACAAAGCTCAGCTATCATGAACTTGTTGAGTAAAAAGATCCCAACACAATCAAGCACCACCCAGGGATCTTAGGCAAAATGCAAAAGTCCAATGTGTGACATAGTGAGCACATGACCGACCCCATATGGTGTCTTTGCAGGAGATTCATGCATGAAAGTGAAAGGACATGAAAGGAGGTAGCGTCAGTTACAAAAGGAATTTTGTTTTAGAATCCACCTTCTTGGGGGAATACAGGGAGTGAATGCTTATCTAATAATGGTATCATAGAAAATAGCTGTGGTTTTGTTGTGGTTTTGATCTAGTTATTCAGGGACCTTATTCTTTGGCTACTACTAGTAAATTAGCAGTTAAAGGAACTATTTCATCAGGTAACACTTAGCACCATACATAGCTACTTCATGCACAGGGAAGAAAGGGGCTGCAAGCAGAAGGAATCCCTTTCTTGAAATAACGCTTCCTAGGCAGAGACTCCAGAGTTCGTAACTTGTATGGGTGCCACAAATCCCTTCTGTACAGGACGTCTGGCCCAGGCTAACGATGCAGAACGTCACTCAGCACGGCTCACGGGCTCCCCGGGCTGCCACGTTCTGCCAGCACACACCACACACACCAGCTTTCCTTCTCTCAACACTTGGCTCTCAGCCCTTCACAGACCCCCAAGAAAAAGGTGCACAAGAAATAAGGGCTGGACAAATACCACATCTTTCTCAAAACTGGAAAACTCATTATGAGAACCACTTTCCAGCCTAGGGCTTAGTTTGAGCTCCATCATAACACAGAAAAACAAACCTTCGTTGTGTTTGTCCAGAATATAGCTCCATCAAAATTCTCCGTCTGCCATAGCACATGACATGGCAGACAGAGCATAAATGCACTAGAGAAATAAATGTTAATATGCAAAAAGCTATTGATGACCATGAACTTAATAGCAAGAAGGAAATGTGAAAATACACAGTATCTGTGAGGGAGACATTGATGCCTCTGCCCTAAAGGAGAGCTCGCAGCATAGTTCATGAGGCACTGACTGCTTCTCAATGTTGCGTTATCTCCTTAGCATGTGATTAAAGTTTTGGACTTTCTTGCTTTCCTGTGATCTCCACCTTTTGTCGTTGTTAGTGAAGGTAGTTGAGCTTCACTTTGGCCTGAAATCCTGTCGCACTTAGAGCTACATGATCAAAGTCTAGTGTAGGTATTTGGGTCGGTGCCAGCAAAGTTCAGGTTGTACTTCAAACGGGTCCTCGGAGTGCGTCTCAGCCATGGGTAGGGGCTCGTTGGGTTTGATCTTGAGCTGTGCATGTTTAAGGAGTCTCCAGCCCCTTCAGTTGATAAGCCCTGCTTGGCAGAGCTCTGGTTTAATTAACATGGCCCTGGGGTCGGTTTGATTTCCCATGTTTCAACACCTCACTGGGTGTAACCTTATCTTGCCACATCGTATGCATGATGGATCTGAAACAGCAAAGCAGGTGAAGTTTGTCTTTGACCTGACAGCTGGATTACTTCCAAGTTCACAACCACAGAAGAAAAGTCCAAAATCTCAGTTTTTCTTATCTTTTAACATTTTACGGAGCAGCCACCGTGGGTGAGATGCTAATATGATTAGACATGGTTCCGGTAAAATGATTACTTACAAGTTTATTCCTCCACAAGTATAAGTGTTAGAGGCAATGGAAATAAATGATAGATGGTTCTTGGCCGTGACAGCGAGGTGTCTCAGAAGCTTGGAAATAGGGAAAGTAGTTGACCTTTAAGCATTAAGTTACTTAAATAAATGCATCATTAAAGGGGACAAAATGTTTCCTTACCCATTGGGAAAAGTGATTTCAGAAGCAGCAGAAGGGTAGCCCAGTGTCCTGAGGAACACAAGTCCTACCATGCTTCTCAAATTGGTTCCACAGTCACAATGCCTATCTCACTTTGTTTACTTTTGCATTTCTCAAACATTTTTTTAAGCTACTGAACTTCATCACCACTCCCAGCCTTTTTGTTTGTTTTTAAGTCATACTCATTAGCATACTAAGGAACTGACTTGCAAAACTACTCTGGAAATACAGCATGGCCCAAGGTAAGGGAAGAATGTGATCTTGGATGCATTGCTTTGGAACACAAAATAAGTAATCAGACAGGCAGAGTTTCCTGACTTATCTAGAATTTCCCCAGAGAGATGGTGATGGGGGTGAAGGTGGAAGTCACTCCACTCACGGGAGACTGTGTGTGTGAGTGTGTGTGTGTGTGTGTGTGTGGCTTGAAGGGTCATCACATTTGTCCTTACCATAGTCTGCATGGAACATCCTCTGAAACTATTCGCTTTCCCTTTGCATATATCTGAAGGATAATAATGCAGCTTCTCAGATAATGTGATACTAGGAAGGTATTGCTGTAGATAGGAAAAAAAGGTATTCTGTGCCTCAGAAAGGAATATCCTCCACTACAGTCAACATTTTCATTTACTGTTGGTTTCTTGTGAATTAACCATCTCTGAATATCATTAACAATACCTGGGTCCATATAATAGCTTTGCTGCTCACTAGATGTGTGTTCTGAGGCTGGGCTCAATTTCTTCTCTTGTATATTGGATATTCCAAAACCCCTCATGGGATTGCTGTAAAGTATTAAACAAGACAATATATGCTTAGTGCCTTTCACATCACAAGTATATTTAATATTCAATTTTGTTTCTATTATGATTCCTTATTTGAAAGATCAACAGGTATCAATACAATTTATAATGTGCCAGAGCGTTCAAACGTGTTCCTCAACAGGCCATTGTTAACAAAACGTGCATTGCTTTCTTTGATTCACCATTGGAAAGATATAGTCAAACACTCATAGCAGTCACTCACCTTGCAAACCCAAATGAGTGATCATATGGGTGAAAAGTAAAAGAAAACCTTTATACACAGGCAAGATTTCTTTTTCCCTCGACTCTGAGCTCCTACAAAACAAGGGCCTTGTATGTCTATGCCCAAAGTGCTTGCTAGTGGGCAGGCATTTCTACTGAATGAGTGGATATGCTCATTGTCAACTAGGAGGTTCTGAGAACGAGAGTTGCCATCAGAGGTGCTGAGTAGGAGACCTAATAATAGAAACCAGGTCCCAAACACCAGCTCAGCAGAGTCTGCAAGTGTGAAGGAAGTCTTTAAGAAGCCAGTGCTGTCCATGGCTAGAGAGAACAGGGAATTTAGATCGGGAGAGGGAATGGTTTACAGGATTCCTGTTCCAGTCTTTATTCTGATAGAAACTTGCTGGAAAAGGTCCCAGCTCTCGGGTGCTGTGAACGCCTGTCTGAGTGAGGTGCAGGAGAGTCAGGTGAGATCGGTTAGGGTGTTCTGCTCAGTGTGGCTGAGTGTGATGGATGGCTCGGTGTGCTGTTTATCTAGTGCAGGTTGGTATTTCACCTCTGTTTTCATTAGACTGATGGTAAGGTAATAATTCTTTCCTCTGGCTGAAAAATCTGTCTTCAGCCATTTGTTGATCTTCTTGAACGGGCCCTTCAGGTGCACAAAAGTCACCCTAAAGGAGATTTTGAATGAAAACTTAAATAATCCTGGTTGGCATCTATGAAGCTCTCGGGCAGCACATGCATCCGCTAGCCTGGCTGTGGTTATTAGATCCACAGTCACATTTGTCCAAGGACAACGAGCCTAAGGAATGGCACAGGGTGGCCACACCTATGGAAAAGAGAGTGAATGTCACACTTCATTTCTTTGGAAACATTCAGGCTTATATTGTAAATGTAATTAAGGCAATGCAGTCTTCATGAGGTGTTTGCATGAAGCAGTGTGTTACAGTGGAAATGCCCCAGGCTGGGCCTCACAAATCTCCACCACAACTCTGTCTCTGGGTGAATCTCCTAATGTCTCTGAGCCTCAATTTCTTCATCTCTCAAAAGATAATAATAATGTATGCACTGGTTTTGATTAAAAGCATTTATCAAGATAACACAACTTTTAGTTTTTCCCCAAGGCTAGTAGGAACAGACTGAGGACAGTGACAGAGGATTGTGACACTAATAAACTATAACTCAATGCTCCTTCCTCTTTCCAGCCTCCTTAATGGGGGGCATAGGAGAAAAGAGGAAGATGTTGGTCACTAAGCACTGATAAAGGAAGGAATCTGATGGGACAGATCCCTCCCAGAATTTTTCTGCGTGTGTGAGCTGATGGGAAGGGATGGAGCTCTCACTCACAGTGCCCATTAGGTTGCTCCATCTGGAGAGATTTCCTCCACTCCAGAGAGAGTGGCCAACAGAAAAGATAGAATCTTGGAACTGCTGGTCCTAACTCCTGGGACCTCCGTTAAGAGTGAGGGTCTCTTCCTTTGCATCAGCCTGTGGGAACAGCCCATCCATGCCTTCTATACCATGGGTCACTTGCCTGAGAAATGGCTCTCATTTAATGTAACTAGGGTGAAGATATGTCCTGATTTGTTCCTGACAGTCCAGTTTATGCTTTTTGTGCCAGAATAAATATTATAGCACTCCCATTAACTTTTAAAGTATCTAGGTCTGGACAATAAATTATATGACACCCTGAACACAACATTAATTTTTCACAGACACCTTCTCAACTGCCAATGAATGCTTCACGTGTATGGTTACTACCTCTCTACCATCAACTTAGTTGACCTGTGTTAGACAAATACAAATACATTTTTACTTTATAATTTTCACAGGGCAATCTGTAATCATCAATATCATTTTCATAGCACTCGTGAGTGGCAGGGGAGTATAATAATGACAAAGAATCATGGTTAATAAAATGGGGTGCTTCTAACAAGGAAGGATTTTCCCTCAGATACTTTTGTGAGAATCAACTTACATAACTTTTATAAAGTGTCTATCAAATGTAAACTACTATTATGTATAGCTCTGAAATAACAATGTCAACTAAAGAATAATTTTTGTTCATTTATTCTTGAATTAAGTAATCATTCAACAAATGATTGTGAAATGTTTCCAGGCACTGTGCTAGATATGGGAAATATACCAAAAAAAATGAAAGAAAGTCTCTGACCACGGGAATTTATAGGAAATGGGGTAGAGAGACAAGTAAGCCAGTGATCCGAATACAGCTAGGGTAGCGCGGAACAGGAGCACCTAACCAGCTTCGGGCCACTAGACAGGGGAGGATGAGGGGTGTTGTGGTGAGGGACGGCTTCCAAGAGGCAGTGATACGGAGCTGTCTTGAAGGACATGCAGGAGTTAGCCAAGTGAAAAAGATAGGAAAAATATTTTCTTTAATGTCTTTTCTAACATTAGAAAATAAAATAATAAAGAAAAATTCCAAAGTCAGGAAACAGTCTTTCACTTGAACATTGTCTTTCTGTGCATTCGAAAGGAAGCTGTTGCTGGCAGTCTAGGGAACTGACTAGTTGAATAAGCTTTCATATTTAGGAAACTTTTAAAAGGCTAGAATTCTAAAACAGCATTTTCCAGTAGAAATATGCAATTCACATAGAGAATTTTAAATGTGCTAGTAGCCACATATAAGTATAAAGAAACAGGTGAAATTAATTTTAAGTCTATTGTATTTAACACAATATTTCCAAAATATTATCACATCAACATGCAATCAATACAAAAATCATGAGATATTTTGCAATCTTGTTTTCCTATGAAGGAAAATCTTCAAAATCTGGTGTGTATTTTACAGGTAGAGCGTGTTTCAGTTTGTACCAGCCGTGTTGCCATGTTCAGGAGCCACAGGTGGCTTGTGCCTCCCTTATTGAGCCAAGCAGTTTTATAACATCAATATCAAGTCTCACTATGGCCACAAATGCAAATGAACCCAGAGTGTCCTGGCTGGATTTATTCATGACTATTAATCCCTCGCTTACATAAATAGCATATACTTCAAGAAGGGAGAAACAAAGATTCCACAAAGATCTATGTGCTGTCCTAGGTATTTCTCTTATATTTGACAGCCAACAGTGTTTCTAATGACAGGCCCTATACCTCATAACCAAACTGTGATGCAGTCTTGGAACTATAAATGTTTTAACTGTGGGTATAGTAAAAGCATTTTGGGATTCCCAGGTGGGCTACAGATGCCACTACCAGTAGGGCCAGTTTGTGATTATGCCACTATGATACAATTCAGAATCAGTTATTCCATCACAACAGACGTGGTCAAGGCAAACCTTCACACATGATGTCACCTATCACAATTTTTTTCTTGCTAAAAGAGCTGCTATTTGTATACAGCATATTATCATTTGTAAGCCAAGACAAAATAATGTCACTGGGATGAAAGACCCATTAATGATTTACTACTGGAAGCAACTATCTCTGGGTCTCAATTTCTCTGTCTGTGAAATGACAATAATAATTTTGGCTCTAAGGTCTTAGTACCATGAGAATATGAACAAATATATTCTCATCTTTCTGATTCCCAGTTTAGCACAGCACTTATGATTGCAAAATTATTTCTTCAATCTCTAGAAGTATTTGTGAGAGATAGGGCCATCCAATGAGTCACTTTTTCTTTATTTTCTTTAGTGGGTCACTCACAGTTTGTGACAAGAACATTACTAATTGCCTAGCCGGTGCCAGGGGCACTGTGGAGTCATTGAGGAAGTCACTGTTAGCTACAACCCGTATAAAAGCCAATTACTCTCTGGAGAGGCAACATGCCATCTTGAGAGAATACAGGGTTGGTGCCTCAAAGTTCTTCCACCGGGGTGCACAGCCTGGGGCAAACTATTTTAACTGCAGCCTTCTCAGCTGTGAAAAATGAGAACAGCCATCCTTACTGCTTTGGAAGAGAGTTGTGTTTATTAATTAGTTTGTATTTCAAAGTGCTTCACAACTGGAAAGTTTCACTATTGAATTAAAGAAAATTTCCTTTTCGTTTTATCCACCACCACATTAGGATGAAAAGAAACTGTGCTCACTGAGGCTGGGAAAAAATGGAGGGGATTCGGGCAAAAAAGCTAACAAACCTGACTGCCAAGGCAGTGGCTCATTTCCCCGGCTGTAAGATGGAGCCCATTAAAGGGAGCTTTGTAAATTAGGTGTCTTGAAAAGCAACCAAACCTGCTCTCTGAAGAACTGCATTCATTTTAGATTTAATTTTTGTGATCCCTTCAAGAAAAAAAAATGAAAAGAAAATGAGCCACATCACACCGTGGTAGGTGATTTGAGAATGAGAAGTGGCATAAACAGTATCATGTTAGCTTACTTGAAAAATAGGATGTTGGACCTGCTTGTATCCCAACCTTTAGACTCCCCAATCTCCTTGTCCTTTTTCTACCTTATCTATGTAGGTCCACCAGTCTTTTCCCGACAAGTGTTCCATTGTCATCTAAAGATTAATTGTTAAAAAAAACAGAGAGAGAGAGAGAGAGAGAGAGAGAGAGAGAGATTGATTGAGAATTCATTCATATTCTCCTTGTGGCTAACTGTCCACTCAGTTTTTTGTTTCTCCTTCCATACTGTGGCATGCAGCTACCAGCCAGGGACGGTACTTCCCAGCTAGCCTCCTGTGCATCGAGCTGGGCCATGGGACAAGCTCTTGCCAATGCAAATTGCACAGAATTAGGTTTCTAGGAAGTGGCTGTGCCTTTTCCACTGTCTCTCCCGGCTGGAAATCATTCTGAAGACATAGAGAAAGGCCAAACCTCAAGATAGAAGCCTGAATCCTTTATCACCACATGGAGGAGAACCCCCCACAGAAAGGAACATCTGCTTTGGATGGTTATTTGAGTGAGAAATAAACTTCTGTTGTGTGAAGTCACTGAAATTTTGAAGTTGACTGTGTAGCAGCCAATGTTGCTCTAGCACATACTGTCAAAGCCGACAGTATGTCTACTCTTCCCCACATTCCTGTAACAGGTGTCGGTTCCATGTCAGAACGTGAAACACCTTTAGGACTCTCATGATACCCAGTATAGTGAAGAGCATGTAAGGTATTTAATAAATGCATGTGGAATTGAGGGAGGGAGGGAGGGAGGGAGGAAGGAAGGAAGGAAAGAAGGAAGGAGGAGGGGAGAGAGGAAGAAAGGAGTGAATTAATGTGTATGCATTTAAGGTGATTCACTTATTTTCTTCCATGCTTTCAAAGTCAACATGATCATTCCCACTCCTCCCACACATCTCCCCATTAAGTGGTGGAGAAGGGGAATATTTCTACTTTCTTCATGGTCTTCCAAAGGATGGACACACTGCCATGAAGGAAATTGCTAGCCAGAGGAAAGCAATCCCTTAGAGAAAGCAATCCACATGTCATCACCCAAGAGAGCTGGGCCACTGCCAGCGCCTCCATCAGCAACTTGGAAGACTTGTCCGTCTTCCCAACACAATAAAACTGGAGACATGAGCATCCACAGCTTCAGCCAGCACAATTACATAAAGCCAAAGCACATTATCACTTGTAGGTCACAGGATTTATGACCAACTATGATGGAAAATAAAGACAGAGATACTTTACTTGTCTGAATTCATCACTCACAAAAGACAATATGTCTTGTATTAATAATAGAGAAGAATTGTATAATTGTACTTTTTCTAATGAAAACCTTAGCAAACAGAGCAGAAACAGATGCCAGCATCTTAGAGAAAAAAGATAAATGGAGAAGATTGCCAGTGTGCTTCTGTTCTGAAACTATGCAATTGACATCCTTTAATGTTGAAAAATTCTTTTCAAATGCATTGAGGCAGCATTTCTCTTTTAGCAGTTTCCTGAGTTCAGGAAGCTGTTTCTAACCTGAATGGAACAGAGAAGTAGGTTTCCATTAAGTGTTGGTGTCTGCTGATCCAAGTATTAAGCAGTGAAGCTAAAATCATTTTATTTCTGGGAACGCTGTGATTTCCATTTGCCATAAGGATGTTACTCCCTCTAGGAGGACCCCTGCCATGCTCTCCCATAACACCATGCTCTTTGTCCAGCGCAGCACACTGAGGCTCTATCACAGCTATTCACTGGGTGCTTCTACTCTGACAGGCACACCCTGTGAGTGCAGTGCCCAGGGTTGGTGCACGAGCTGTGCTTAAAAAATATTAAAGATCTCTGTTTAGGCTGTGAGTTTATGTCATCAAAGTTCTTTGCCCAGTTTGTTTTCACTATCACTCCCTTTATAGACAATGAAAAGGTAAACCAGTGTAGTCTTTGCCTAACGTTTTCAAATTTTGAATTATTTACATACATGTGGATGAAACTGTTTAACTGTTTATCAGAACCAAAGTTACAGTCTTCAAACTTCTGCAAGACAGAAAAGATTATTTGAGAAAGGAAGGAGGATGCTACACAGGCCTGCAAACACAGGATTCCTCCCTCCATTCTGTTGATTTCCCCATCTCCCCAAACCCTAAAAGTGAGTTTGTTTCCAGAACACCTGAAACAGAGACCATATTTTTATGATGTTTGCCTTTTCACAGTGAAGTTTACATTACGGAACTATATTTTCCCCATATTTATTTTTAAATCATTTGGGTTTGCAATAAAATCACATTCTCATTTTCTTCCCTCTTCCCAGATGAACACATTTATTGTTTTAATCCATGAAGGGTTCCACGTGGGGCTGTGGTTGGTGGCTGGGGTGTTCTGGAGTGGTGCACTTGGAAAGGAATGTGTTATTTGCATTTAAGAAAATACTTTGTTGGCCGAATGTCTAGCCACTAAAATAATAACAGTTTATCAAAAGACAGTTTATCCCAGTTATCCTTCCAAGAGTGGCAATCAGATTTCCTAAAGAATCAAAGAAAAGGGTAAGAATTGTGAGAAGGGGTAAACTAGAAGGACAGACCATGTTTGGAAGTGGGAAGTGGATCAAGGAACTTAGGACTTGAAACATAGGAAAAGAAATGGGAATGCATAGCTCCTTCTCCTCTATAGACGTCTGGTTTGAATATAATCCAGGTTCGTGGGAAGTAAAACCATCTGATATTCTATGGCCACCTCAGACATGCATTACTAGTTGCAACCAGGCTAGCACCAACATTAAGAAACCACTAGCACCACTGACGCTGACTGGTGAGGCTCAGCTACTGGCCCAAACCTGCCCATACCACTCACAGTCAGGACCAGGGCATGGCGGGGGAACAGCAGCACACTTACTCCAACCGGGTTCTGCGGGGGAGGGGAGGGCTTCCAGCCCCGTGCTGCCCCTTCACCTCCCCTCTGGAGCAAGAAACAGAGAAATGGCAAGAAGCTAATAACTCCCTTAGTTAGGCACTCTTAATTCCTCTAAGGTGACCATTGATGTAGTTTTTTATTCAATAATAACATAGAAGGAATGGTTAATGGGTGCAAAAATAGATAGAATGAATAATACTTGATAGCACAACAAAGTGACTATAGTCAACAATAAGTTAGGGTATACTTTAAACTAACTAAAAGAGTGGGATTGGAATGTTCCTAACATAAGGAAATGACAAATGGCTAAGATGATGAATACCCCAATTACCCTGATCTGATTAATTCACATTGCATGTACCCTACAAATAAAAACAGCTATTATGTACCCATAATAATTTTAAAAATTTCAGAAGAATATTTATATGTGCATGATTAGTATTTATATGAAAGTGAATGTATCGAAATGTTCGAAACTTAGATTGTGGTGATGGTTGCACAATTCTGTGACTGCACTAAAACCTACGAAATTGTACACTTTGAACTGGTGAATTTTATGTTATGTGAATTATATCTCAATAAAGATGTTTTTAAAAATGAATATATCTATCCATTTTTTTCCTAAAAAGAAAATCATACACTGGGTTTTGTTATTATTGTTGACTTCCTTCCTTCTCTGCTTTTATTTTGCGTTCTTCAAGTCTTGGTAATCCCAGGATATACTCCAGAACGGATAATGTTGGCTAATGAATTATAGCTTTGTTCCAATCTTAGAGCTGCCAGGCCAGACCAGGCCATATTGTCCGAGTCATGGGGTCAGCAGGAAAAATTATACTAAGAAATGAAACTGACCCAGTGTGATGCTTTTCACGTACTCCTGCACCCCTCCCAGCCCACCCCTCCTTCCAGGCTTCCCATTGCCTTCTCTGGGGGGTGATGCTTATTGTGGTCTCAGGCGTCATAATTTGAAAGGTGACATTTTCTGTGATACCTTCCACTTCTAACATTCTATGATTACGGATGAGATTGGTGGACATTGTTGTGAATGTAAAAATTGGTGGTTATTTTTTTTAACTTATCTTCAAAGCTAATTTAATTAGCAATAATCCAGCCTTACAATGTCTTATGTGATACAATTGCAATTTTTTATAGATAATAAGATCTTATAAGGGTTGTATTAGTCAGTTTCATACGAGTTACTCATGTCCTTTGTTTTTCTTGATGGGTTGGTAAATCAAGTGAATAGCATAGAGCAGTGCTTCTCAAACTGTCTGGTACAGAAGGTCGGCTTTTAAAAAATATTCAAGAGATTGGTAACTTTTGTAAAACCACTAATAATAAATTACCATTTCTCAAAAGAAGACATACAAGTGGTCAACAGGTGTATGAAAAAATGCTCAACATCACTAAGCATCAGGGAAGCACAAATTAAAACCACAATGAAATATACCTTATTCCAGTTAGAATGGCTATTGTCAAAACACAAAAGAAAAGTGTTGATGAGGTTGTGGAGAAAAGGATGGAGGTTTCCAATAAAATTAAAACCATAACTACCATATGATCTAGCAATTCCATTACTGGGTACATATTCAAAGGATATGAAATTAGTATTTCAAAGAGATATTTGCATTCTCATGTTTATTGCAGCATTATTCACAATAGTCAAGTATCTAACAATGGATAAAAGGAAAAAGAAAATCTGGTGTATACAATGAAATACTATTCCACGACAGAAAAGAATGAAATCCTGTCATTTGCAACAACATCAGTGAACCTGGAGGATGTTAAGTGAAATAAGCCAGACACAGATACCACATTATCTCTCTCACACGTGATCTAAAAAGAAAAGTAAGTATCATTGAAGCAGAGAGTATAACAGTGGTTATCAGAGACTAGGCAGGGGATGGAGGAGGGGGAGGATAAGGAAAGGTAGGTCAATGGGTACAAAGTTATAATTAGGAGGAATAAATTCTGGTGTTCTGTTGCACAGTAGGGTGACTATGGTTAACAGTAGGTATTGTAGATTACAAAATAGCTATAAGAGAAGTTTTTGAATCTTCTCAACACAAACACAAAAGAAGGATAAATACTTGAAGTGATGGATATGCTAACTACCCTGATTTGATCATTATACTCCATATATATGTATTAAAACATCAAATTCTACCCCATATATGTGTTTAATCACAATGTATCAATTAAAAATGTATTAAAAAGACATGTAAAATACATTCCCCCTTTTAATATTAGATTTAATGGTAGACATAAAATTACATTTCCATAATCATCAAACATAACATAGGAAAAAAAGTGAATTTTAAAAAACTGTACACATTGTTCATTGAAAACAGCTATAAAGGTGAAGAATAGAGAAAATTGCTGTTATACCCATAAATTTTGTAATTCTGCAATCATAACATGAAATTATGAGTGGAATGAATTCCTCATATTAAACACCTATAGACACGCTTTTAATGAACAATTTGTTTATATCAATATTTGATTTTAATGTGATGAATGAGCTCACTTCTTGCTTGTTAACTTATCTAATCTAGGTTAAATTGATGAAAATGCTACTCCTAGGGGGTAATGTATATTAAAACTGTCTCTGTTTTAATAACTCTTAAAATACAGAAACCAGTCTTACAGAGATATATTCATGATAACAACAAGAAGAAAGCAGGATCTCCATTTTTTACTTTTTCCCCCAAATGTAGCAGGTGATAACGTTTTGCAAAAGTTTTCAACTCTTTAAAAGTAAGCAGTTCCAACAATTTATTCTGTAAAGCTATAGTTTAAATTAACTTCTGAACAGATGAAGATTCTCTATTCATGTATTTTTTAGTTACAATTGACAAATTAACCTTAAAATAGTATATGTTTTATTATGTTCTTACTGCTCACCATATATAACTCACCTCATGAGTTCAACTTCCCTGATCTGGTCTATATACTGTTCAATGAAATGAATCCATTGATAATGCATTTGCATGTCAATTATAAAAATTTGTTGTCACTCTTAATTTCTATACATCTCATTTCAGACCAGTAACAGTTGATCTACCACACTTTGAGTGGCACTGTTATGTAGATAAAAGATTCCTTTAATTCACCAAAGCAATTGAGATTTTCTCTTGTGATGAACTCAAGCATGAGATTGGTGGTTAGACTCTGAAAACTATGATTCTATGATCCCACAGATTAACCTAAAGGAAAGATTCAGAAAAATTACTGTTGAGGTCTTCATTTAAACACTTCCTGTTCCATACTCTTGCCAATGACTTAGATGAAGATATAAAATTATACTCATCAGGCTTAAAATATAGTTTATATTTATTAAGCACTTATTTTATACAATCCATATACTAGGCTAATTGTTTTACAAGAATCATTTCATTTAATCTTTGGAACAAAAATTCTATTATGTAGGTTCTGTAATTATCCCCAATTTATAAGTGGGAAAAGTTAAGTAGCTTCCCTAAAGTAGCACTGCTAGTTAGTGGTGGAGCTGGGATTTGAGTCCAGGCCAGCAGATTCCACATCCAAAGGTCTAAACCACCTAAGTAGACAAGCAAAACTGGCCAGGGTTGGTGAAACCATAAGTGAAAGAAACAAAATATTTGAAATATTCTCTAGGCTACATTGCCAGGCAAAAACCAATAAGGGGAAATTTAAGAGAAATAAATTTCAATTCCTCTATTAGATTAACATAAGTCAATTACACAAAAGCAGGCTGGGGAAGACCTGGCACATCAGAAGCTCTTGAGCATCACCTTGTATCCTGCTGGCCTCACCTCTGATTCCAGCCACTGTACAGCTCATTTCCTCTAGAGGCTCTGCAAGATACTTCTGTTAATGGCACCTCATTTAAAGAACTCACCTTCCTGCCCTGGGATTATTATTTTTCTTCTTTTTAACAGCTTTATTAAGTATAACTGATGTACAAAAATCTGCACATATTTAATGTATACAATTTGATGAGTTTGGATATATGCATATACCCATGGGACCATTACCACAAGCAAGGTAATAAACGTACCCATCACCTCCAAAAGTTTCCTGGTGCCCCTTTGTATTTTTTTGGTTTCATCTTTGTTTGTGTTTATGGCAAGTACACCTAACATGAGATCTACTCTCTTAAAATTTTTGGTGCTCAACACAGTATTGTTACCTATAGTTACTATGTTGTACAGCAGATCTATGGAATTTGTTCATCTTGCATAACTGAAACTTTGTACTCCCCAAACAACTCCCCATTTACCCCTCCCACCAGCCCTTCGTGACCACCATTCTACTCTCAGCTTCTATGTGTTTGTATAGTAATGAATACTTACATTTAAAAAGAAGAATGATCACAAATAAAGAACCTACCTTTACACTTCAAGGACCTAGAAAACAGCAAACTAAGCTCAAAGTTAGCAGAAGAAAAGAAATAGTAAACATTAGAGCAGAAATAAATGAAATAGAAAATAGGAAAACAATAGAAAAAATCAACAAACCTAAGAGTTGGTGTTTTGAAAAGAAAAAAAATTGACAGACTTTAACTGGACTAGGGAGAAAAAAACAAAAAAGATTCAAACAAATAAAATCGGAAATGAAAGAGGAGACATTGCAACTGATACCACAGAACTATTAATAAAAAGGATCGTTAGACACTACTATGAACATCATAGTGTATTGTGTTGTCATGTATAACAAATTAGTTATCCACCAATAAACTGGATAATCTAGAATGGATAAATCCCTAGGATACTTAGGAACTGCACCTAGAGAAGCCCGCTCAGTTTACATGCAATAATAGTAGCTGGGGAAACCCCTAACCAAGGGGCATGAGAGCTGATGGATAAACACATTTTGTTGGCAATGGTTTTTATTGTGAGCAATTCTGAGAAGCAGTCTCACATGGTCCTGGCAAGATGGTCTAGTTGACCACAGCAGGAACCAACTCCATAAGGCACCTTTGATGGGCTTTTCCACTTTCCCTATTTGAGGCTCCCTGGTTCCCACCCCAATCCCTGCGATCACCTCCAAAGACACCCACTGCACACAAGCCCTGGTCATCAGACTCTGCTTTCAGGGGAACCCAGGTGAAGACACTGGCCTGGAAGAAAATCATGTAAAAAATAGCTCTTAATAGATGACGAGTTCAGCCAAAGACAGGAGCGTGCTCTGATAAAAGAGAGAGAGAAAGGGAAGAAGGGAGGGAGGGAGAAAGAGAGCAAGAGCAAGAGTGAGTGAAAGGAAGAGAGGGAGGGAGGAGGGGACAAAGGAGGGGAAAACAACAATGATAACATCTTGAGTGCTGGTGCCTAGAAGCTTATATACAAATTATATGTCACCCATATCATAATCTCCAAGAGAATAAAAGAAACCAAAGAAAGGGAAATGTGTTTTTGCTAGTTGGTGAATTCAAGATACAAGGTGAGCAAGAAACTGAAAGGTAGCCAGAAACAGGCTCCTTAACCTGGGATGTAGTGATGCAGGTTTCAAGGACATTGAACCTGAACATTTAGGTGTGAGTGAGAGTGAGTGTAATATTCTGAGGAAGGTCCATACCTTTTGACATAGTCTCAAAAGGGCCCCTCAAACAAAAAATATTAAAAGAGAATCAGCTTGGCCGGGCGCGGTGGCTCACGCCTGTAATCCTAGCACTCTGGGAGGCCGAGGCGGGTGGATAGCTCAAGGTCAGGAGTTCGAAACCAGCCTGACCAAGAGCGAGACCCCGTCTCAAAAAAAAAAAAAAAAAAAAAAAAAGATAATCAGCTTGCATTGTAATGCATACAAAGCACTTCTGAACTTCACAGAAGAAACACTTACAAATTACTAAAATACTTCTCATCTAATTAGCTGCTGTTCTCTGCCTATTTATTTGGTATTTACACGCCCTGAGATGAGAGATCTAGGCTAGGAGTAAGAAGACCTCATTTCCGGTCTGTCCTCATTGCAACCACAGGCCTTGTCCAACTCGTCTAAGCCTTGGTTTTCTCGCTGGTGAACCAGGTGGAGGAAGCAGGGTTGGGAGAAGATGGAGATAATAATATTGTGTGTCCCAACTCATGGCATCACAAAAATCACATGATAGGACATATGAAAGTGCTTTGTGACCTCTACAGCCCATATCAGATGTGAAAGATATGATGTGATTGAGTACATTCATTTATTGGGTAGAGAACTGGGGTAGATCCCTGCCACTCATGTGTGGTCTATGGACCCATCACCTGAGAGCTGGTTAGAAAAGCAGAACGTCAGTACCACCCACCCACCTTCTGAGTCAGAATCTGTATTTTAACCAGACCTCTGAGTGCACCTTCATGTGCACCTTCAAGTTGGGAAGAACTAGAATAGATGACAACTGGAATTATTTCCAACTCAGAACTTCAGGTTTAATGACTACAATTGCTAAATGTCTTCTCTCCTATTTCTCCAAGTTCCTCTTCTATTCTCCCTTTTCTAGTCATAATGCCCTAATTCAACATTGTTTCCACACAGTGCTCCACGAGGTTGACTTAACACTGCTGGGAATGAGATGTGTATAACCATAATCCTTTTTTAAACATCCGACTCTTTTTTTTTTATTAAAAATGCCCATATTGTCCTTGTTTTCCTTCCAAAGAAAATCTGCTATTAAAATTTTTTTTAGGTGTTTAATCTTGATCAGACTTTTCCAATTAGTGATTAGGTACCTGGAAGACACAGTTTTAAAAAAATATCCTGTGAAGATGTTCATACAATGCTAAAAATAAATATGTCTTTTAACATTTGCTAACTGCTCCAATCCCTGCCATTTTTGTCCAAGTGTAAAGGCATTACTACCTGAAGACCTGGGGCAGATCAATTGGCACTATCACCTTACAATTCTTAGCATCCACAGACATTAGATTTTCTCGTGTTAAAGCTCTTTGCATTACTTAGCAGGCACTGGAAGGGATTAATTGACACCCTCCCCCCACCAACACACAATTTTGATTTGATCCCATGACAATGTTGCTCTCAAGCTCTGTGTTCACTCTGCTGCAGCCTTCAAAAGGCAGAGCTCCCACACAAATGAAAGGATGCTGGGACCAGGCACTCCTGGATTGACTCAAGAGATTTGTTGTTTGCTTTGTTTGTCTTGTTTTTGTTGTTTGTTTTTACTTTGTAAGCTTTTTACAACTGGATACTGTGCTGTAGCTTCCTTGAAGAAAAAAGCTTGCTAGCACTGGTAATGGTAATAATGCTAACAATACCTGAGGTATACATAGCACCTTTCCTTCTAAGTGCTTGATATATCTTCCCATCTGTGACCTCTTTTATCTTCACAACATCTTTGTGAATTGGGCCAAGGCAGATAACACAATAACACACAGGCTAAGATCTAGCCTGTTTGGTTTCCAGTGTTTCTAGTAGAAAGCTTAAGAGACATTCAACTGAGTCTTGGCACTTGCAAAATCTTGCATCTTCTGAACTAAGAGATCTTGTATGTAATTGTTTTCTTGCTTTTGGGTTCTTTCCAAAGTTAATTACCAACCTTAATTAGTTCTAGTTATGAGAGCTCCAAGACTATATTCTTTGTAAACATATGCTACTTTATTAGTTAAGTCTAAATATTTATAAAATCTTTCAGTCTAGTAGTTTGGCTTCTCTGATAATGGTTGTCTTTATCTCTTTTTTTTTTTTTTTTTTTTTTAGAGACGGGGTCTCGCTCTTGGTCAGGCTGGTTTCGAACTCCTGACCTTGAGCTATCCACCCGCCTCGGCCTCCCAGAGTGCTAGGATTACAGGCGTGAGCCACCGCGCCCGGCCCCTGTCTTTATCTCTTTATAAAATGAGACATTGAGAGAGACACATCTAGCCTTAGTGCCCAGGGAAGAGCTTCTATTATCCCTTATTTGTCTTCTAATAAGGGTTTACTTTTAATCTAAGTCCCAGTTGGCAGAGAAGTTTGGAACAGAATAAAACAGGTAAATTACTGAGTTAATAGAGTTGGTGGGTGTATCAGAGATGAGGAAGAGGCCAAATTTGTAAGCATAATTAAGACCATACAACATTTTTCAACATTGATGGCTTTGTTGTGTCCAAAAATGAAAAACTATTTTCAAGGAACCCCCAAATGACCTGTGTCTGCCCATGTGTCTCTAGGGTGCCTTGACTGTGCCTACAGACTACCTCACTCAACCAAGAATCCAAGCCATTTCTCTGAATCTGAAATTTTCCCCCACAGATGCATACAGAAGACCCATGGGTATGTTCACATCAGTGAAAAAATTGTTCCTTAGATTAACTGCTGTGTTTCTTAGCTAAGGTCTTTGGATAAACTCCAAAGCAATAAATCATCACATGTGCCAGGAGAGAATGTTTTTGGAAGTTAGATCTATCTATATGACCTTAAAATATACTACCACATAATAACAATAATAATAATGGACACCCTCCATTTGTATAGCATTGTACAAGTTACAAAGTACTTTCTCACTATAACAAACATGTCAGTAGTGATGCCTTGGACTGCTGTTATGTAGTATGGGATAGCAAGACTCCTTCTCAGGAATGTAAATGGAGAGAAACAGATCTAATGAGGGTTAGCAATGAGGATATGTAGATATGTGTGTGTGTGCGTGTGTGTGCGTAGCTGAGCATATTATTGGATGGCGGCCGGGAGTCTGAGAAGTCATAGAAAATAAAGAAGTAGCAAAAACTATGAATAAGCAGACAGAAGTAGAGAAAATACATGCAGGGTACAGTGGTTTTAAACTCAAATGCCTTTATCTGAATAAAGTAAATGTGCAAATTTGCAATTATATGTCAATAATACATGCCCTATCAAAAAATACTCAAATTCAAAATTTGTTTTGAGCATTAAGCTAGCCAAATGAAGCACATCTTCAGGCTGTGTTTGGCTTCTTGGCCACCATTCCCTAAACCCTAAAGGAGATGGAAAGAAGACACTCGGCAGAGTGGACACAGCAGTGGACACACCAAGAGGACAGCAAGGTCACAGAGAATAGACACCACAAGAGCAAGACCATATCACTTGTGAGACACAGAGCGAGGGAGTAACATAGAGAGAAAGACAGGGATGTGGCCAGAGGAAACTCTACAGCACCCTCCCTATTGCAGTCCATGTGTGATCTTGCTATAAATGCCTTTCTGTTAAAGGGGTCTGAGTGAGTCTCACAGTCATTACCCACACACGTGCCTTTGCTGATTTTCATAAAAAACCCTGCATAGTAGTGGGCTTTTGGGCTCTTGTCAGGTTCTGCTTTCAGTACACCCCACAAGATTTACCTTCAGCATAGGTTGACTGAGAAGTGAGCATAAATGTTCTTTCCTAATGCTGCCTTACATTTCAAACCTACTGGATTCGTGGTGTCCATCTACCCAACTTTTCTCATCCCCTTAGAGAAAGGGTGCTCCGCAAAGAGGAATCAGTGGTGCCAGTGCTAGGAGAGTTATCTTCTCAAACTCATCCAATTCTGTGTTCAGAAAGCCACAGAGGATCTGAACACCTAAATATGTCACCATGTGAAGAATATAAAGTAAAACAATGTAAAACAATACAGCCATACATTAACCTAAATCGTGCTAATAAATCCTTAGGTTTAGCAGGAAATGGAAAATAGGTAACGGAGTAACAAAGAGTTTGTTTATTCCTGGAGCAGGCGGCCATCATTTGTCACCTTCCCAGATGCTCCTGCTAGAAGCAGCTGCTAACAGGCTCACTTGGGGTGATGAGGTGAACCCAGGAAACTACTGCTTTCTAAATAATAAAGGAATTCAGTTGTCACTCTGGGACTGAGAGAAGTAGCAAGGAGATCAATCCATATCAAGGGAACTTTGTAATGGAAACCAGCAATGGAGCACGATTGGGCAGTGGTTAGGCACAGGGCATTTGGAGGCAGTCAAGTTTGGATCCATGCATGGATTTTTGAAGCAAGGGTGAACACCTGACTCAAGTGAAATCAATTCATAGGCTGGCAATCAACCTATTGTATGTGTAGCCTTGAAAGGTTACCTAGCCTTGCCGAGTCCTAGTTTTCTCTTTTGTAAAATGGGAAAATGGCAATAACTAACCCAAAGGGCTGGTACAAATACAGAGTGAGATACAGCAAATAAAGTTCCAAGCACATACCTAGGACATGGAGCATACTCAGCCGTTGTTAGTTATTTCTATTGTTTAGCCAAAGAAGCAGCCCAATAGCCCAGAAGCCAAAGTTCTATGTCTTTAAGGCCAAAATAGGATAGTAAACTTTTGCAAGCTTCTATTAACGATCAGAGTGAAAGGGAAGTCCATTAAGTGCAGACGGGAAGATCACAGTACCAGCAACAATTCACATATTCATCCATTCAGGAAGCAAAATTTACTCTTAGATTAAAGTAGAGAAAAAAACTAATTGCTGCCAGAAATGATTGAAACCTACTTTGTAGGACCTTATTTTACTTTGTAACGAAAATTAGAGAAATTAAATAATTTTTAAATTCTATTATGAAGAAAAATATCTCAATTACATGCTGATGAAATAAGGCAAGATACATAACACACACCAGTGATCTTTCACTGGCATATAAATCAATGTGAGTCAATGCAGTAATGCTGTGATGGATCAGTGTGAACCGTGCTAGACTCTGTGACTAAGCCCATCATGAATGACACACACCTGTTCTCCACCCTCCCGGCCTCCCTTGCAGCTGTGTGACATAGAGAGGGATTCCAGGCTGAGAGACTACTTAGAGCTGCGGTCCCCAACCCCCAGGCCATAACCGAGTACGGTCTGGGGCCTGTTAGGAAACTGGCCACATATCACTACCTGAGCTCCACACCACACCCTGACCCACCCATGACACCCCACTCCCCCATCCCCAGTCCGTGAAAAAATTGTCTTCCATGAAACCAGTTCCCTGGTGCCAAAAGTTTGGGGACCGCTGACTTAGAGGGCTATGGGTTTTTGTCATGATTTTCAATTTTAAGTTTCTCAAAGGCAGGAATTGTATCTCGTGCATGTTCTCTTGAGCATCAATTACCAAATTAAAGAAGTCTTGGACATAAATGATGGCTAGTTATTAATTGCAATATTCTTAGTATTCAGGAGTCATTTTCTTTCCTGAAGTGCTTTATGAATTTGAGCCAAGGTCAATTGGAGGCATAGGTTTCTTCAGCTTGCTCCTGGCAAGCTATTGCAAGTGTGGCAGAGAAACTGGCCTGGGCATGTGGGATTCCTCCGGCTTGGCCAGCTTCTCTCTCCCCTCTGGCCCAAAGCCAAACTCGTCACGTGCTGCGCAACAATGGAGGCGGGCAAATCAGAGAGGCTGTGACTGGGCACAATGGAGGCTACTTCTTTTCTGCCGGCCTGTTTGTCTTCTCCAGATTCCCAGAGAAATCGCTCCAGTTCACGTCCCATAAGCGGCAGGTTAGTCCTGGCACTCGGGAGGCTAAAGACATTTTCTCCCTTCTCAGGGACACAAATGGCAAATGATTGTGCCATGAGCTAATACCTAACACAGAGTATTCCACCACCTTGCATCTTGGGGCTCAGATACTGCGTTCTTTCCTATGTCTAACACACGCAGCAAGAACACATGGAAACTATAATGAATGCTTCTCATTAACAAACAAAAATACATCTGAGCCAAGTGAGAGATATTGCTGCTTAAAAACCCTCGTTGGCTGCTGGGGGTGCCTATGACAGATCAAACCATTTAAACACACTATAATGTCAAAAAGGATGCGAGTCTCAGACCCTTTCATCCATAGAATGGCTTTTGGGCTCACTCTGCAGAAAGGTTTTTTTCCCTCCTTGTAATAAATGAGTTTAAGCCAGAATCAAATTTTGATACTTAAAAAAAATCAGCCAGTACAATTGATAGCACCAGTTAAAGGAATGAAACACTTTTGCTTGGAAACAATGATTCATGAACTGCTCTTCCCTACAGGAGACGAAACCATTTGGGCTTTCCTCAGAGATGCTTATATTACTGGCAACGTTTAAAAAAACTTCATTATATAGAGAAAATTCCAGCCTTCAATTTTTCTTCTTGAGAGGGTTCAGTGGTTGCTTTGGTATATGTGTGTGTCTCTTGGTGAGTGTGTGTATGCGCACACACTCACGAGTGTTTCATAAAATTAGATTCTAGCAAAGGGAAAGTGCATTTATGCAAAAGCAATTCATCAACCACTTCTGTGCTCAGAATTCACCGAGGTAATTTAGATACTTTAATGGCAAGGTAGTTTAGGTAGGTAGGAGGCGACGTCCCCTCCCCCATCAAACAGCTATGGTAATAGAAAATGTGTGCTCTAAATGAATCTTTTCAGGAAAGTAATTCTCGTTTTAATTATTTATCCACTACCAAATATAAAATATAATTACACAGCCAATGTCCATGGGAGCAAAATCCACAGTGCGGTGTAGAATAAAAGAGCTTTCTGCTTTTAGAAATTTTCCATTAAGAAAGATATTAAAAAAATAAGATTAGCCAAATGCGGTTTTCATAATCTGATTTTCATAATGTTAGTGTTTAGCACAAGCCCACCGCTTAATCAAACACAATGGCTCCAGAATTTGCAGTGTTTTTACCATGGCCTTGACCTTATGATGTCAGACATATATTACCTCTCTGCTATAATTTACTATTGACATCATGGATTAAATTTGTTGTTTCAGCTAATGTAACTGAGCAAGCAAGGTAGATTGTGAAACCGAAGCCAGCTACTGAAATACGAGGGTTGTCAAGTATAAATTTACAAAAGATATTCAGACTGGGTGTGGAAGACAAAAATAAATGGACAAAGAAGCTGTTTTTGACAGACTGCAAGGGGCTAGAGACTTCAACTTGAACATTGTAAATCCAAATGTCACGAAACAATGCTGCAGAGTGAGAGACACGTCTATTCCTCAGGAATATAAATGGTGATGCCGAAACCAAACTTTCAAGATGCTGTGCATTTTTGAAAAGTATATCCCTGCTGCCCGATAACAAACGCACTGATCTCTTCTTCCTCTCTCCCCGCTCATGCTTAAAAAATCAGTGCAAGTCCCCACCTCAGAACCATTAATGACCACAAAGCCAGTATTTCCTGGGGCACCATTTGGAAAAGAAACCAACGAATGTCAAGAAATACTTTAAGATGTATTTTTTTTTAAAGAAAAATAAATGACCTCAGCGACTGCATTTCCCAAATGTGAGCCATAACCAGTTTTCATGTCTCATACAAATTCTGTTTTTAATACCAAAGCATAAGCTGCTTAAGAGGGGATGTTGTAACTGCTAAAACATGTGAGGTGCTCCCATCACGCAGCACGTAACCCTTCGGTGGTAATTGATCCACCTCTGTGGCTGGTCCCCTAGAGCCAGCCTGGCCTGCAGGGCTGTGGCCGCATGAGACTGCTAGTTCATGGTCAGCCTTTCTTGGTAACCTTCCAGATGCTTTATTTTCCCAGGTATTCCGCAAGCTAAAAGAATTGTAGAATAACTGAAACCAGAAAACAATAAATGTGCGCTCCATGAATAGATTGGTGAGTGGATAATACAAGAAGAACAAAAAGCCCAGAAAGTGAAAATACTTTTTCAATGTCACAGGTTGTTGTTATGGATAATACCAGCCTAGTCTGGGATTAGACTACTCATGGAGGACATTCAGTGGTCATGCATTTGTGGCACTTTTGAGGGACTGGAAATCCCAAGGTACCTCTTGCCCCTATAAACCTGCATAATGACCTGTTATTCAGCCTTTTCTATGGTAGCTGTGAGAACGCCTTTCTGTGTCCATGAGTCAAATACACAATGAATATTTATGGAATAACACATAGGACTTTATGCTGTACTGAGGCTTTAAATTACACATCATTACAAATAGACTTTGCCTTATCTGCCGTGAAGTTCCGCTGTGCGAAGTTGGTGTGGCAGCTTTTAAACCCTCAAGAACCAGGCTTCATCCAGCTTCTCATTCTGCCCTGTTAACATGCGGCTTTCATCTCCATGGTTTCACACAGGAAGGAGAAAATGACGAAGATGTAGAAAGAAGTGGGGCTTTATCAGGAAAGCAAAACTTTCCCAGAAATCCACAGCAAAATTGCACTTGGTCAAAACTAAGCTACTCAACTGCAAAGGAGACTGGGAAACACAATGCCATCTTGAGCAAAAGAAGGGATCCGTGGGCAAGAGAAAGAGAAAGAAGGGAGAATAGACAGACAGTAAGATGTGCCTGCCACATCCATATGCCTAGTGACTATGAAGTCTAGACTTCTCTCATTTTTTTTAACATACACACACACGCACCCACACAGTAAAAACTTCAAAATAATATTTTTTTCTGAAGACTAAGAAGATAAACTTTCCAGATGCTCCCCTACAAATAGTAATTAAAATCCCTTAAACATTTCCTTATTTGCAAAATGAAAAGAACACTGAACCTTGAAGAAGAAAGCCTGATTCTGCCACCAACTATCTGAATGATCTTGAGCAAGTTGTTTTCCTTCTCTGGGCTTCAGCTTCCCGACTGGTCTCACTGCCTACACTCTTGGTACCTTGACAAGTCGATTCGCCTCCCAGCAGATACACACCTTCCCTCTGCTTAAAACCCTTCAGTGGCTAGGGCAGAAATTCAAAGTCCTCAGAATCTGGGCCTTGTCTATGCCTCTTATGTCATCCTGTACCACTGTCCCCTTCGCTTATTTCACTCTGCTACACCAGCCTCCTTTGTTTCTAACCACTTCGGCACGGTGCTCACCGGCCGCGAAACCTTGCCCACAGCCGGCACTCACAGTCCGCACGATAGTTTGTGCTGTGCATTGACGACCGATCCGTTTTGCTCTTGTGTGATGAGGAAAGCTTTAAAGCACTGAAAGCTTGTTTTACTTTACAGGCAGCTTTAGGAAAATAACTATAATAACTCCTACTAAGGATTTGTTAAAAGGTCACAGATTCGTAGTAACTTATTAGCTGAACGTACAAACGTACACACTGCAATTGCAGAGATAAAAGCTGTAAAAGTAAAGGCTTTTGGCTGTTGACTAAAGTCGACGCTCGACTGTGCGCCTTCATATCATGGCTGTCGGCTGAAGTCGATGCTCGCGTTCATCTGTGGCTGTCGACTATAGTTGATGCTGGTAGCGAAGTGGTTAACCACCAAGTTCAGTGTTGCCTTTACACTTGCTGTACTCTGCCTGAAATGCTCTGCCCCAAGGTCTTCAATGACTGGCTCCTTCTTATTGTTCAAGTCTCAGTTCAAATGTCACCCCCTGACAATGATATCTAAAGTACAATTTTCCACCCACATCCTCTCTATCACAGAACCCTGTTATTCTCTTTGGAGCATATACCACAGCATTTCATTATCTTGATAATTTACTTGTGGATTTATTGGCTGCCTCCCACTGAGAATGTCAATTCCTTGAGAACAGGTATCTTCCCTCTTACTCATCACGGGTCATCCTGACATAGCTTCTGTCAAGTATGCACATAACAAATATTTGTTGAATGAATGAATGAATAAAGAACGAGGGTCTTTAACTTGATCTCACAGGTACCATCCAAATCTAAAACTCTGTGATTCTCTTCTCAAAGGGCTACCGTGAGGATGAAAGAAAGAATGGATGCCAGTGTACGTTTTAAACCGGTAAACAGTGCACAGTGTTAAGACTATTATAAAAATAGTGTGATTTGGGGCAATTTGTAAACTGTTAAAAAAATGGCTCTTTGAACATTGTTTATAAAACAAAGCCTTGAAATGATAGAAATTAGATCCAGAGCAAATGAACCATTTTGAAATAAAGTATTTTCTAAACAGGTGACATTTTGGAGAACAGTATCAACAGCAATTTTTCCTTCAATCAGCTTTGTAGAAAGGGGTATTCTTCTCCTATCCTATAATATTAATACTTGAGGAAGTTCTATTTGCACGTTACTTCTAAAGGGCAGCAATTTATTTTGTATCAGTGATTCTGTAAACTAAAGACTCTGCTCAGTGAGATCATATATCTCTGTTATATCTACTTGATATGAAATTTTACTGATGTGAGTTAAAATTTACTAAGATATACCCATTTGAAAACTTTCATGGGCCAAATTGTGTGGAGTACGGAACTATGAATTGAATCTCAGATACTCTTTAGTCGTGTGCCAGACTTGGCAGTAGCCAGTCAATACTTGTTTTTAATAATGGATTAAGTATGCATTCCCAGAGGGTGATTTGATACAGTCACCTCACTTCACTTGGACATTCATGTCCCCTTTAGTTTAAAGAAGTTTTGCTGGGAATACTGAGCCTCACGTCACCCCACTGCTTCTAAATAGTCAATGGCTTCTCACTGCCCCCTACAGTAAGTCCGATCTGGCATTCAAGACCCCATGACACGGCCCAGCCTAATTCCTAAGTGCATAATCTCTCTGCTCCTAAAAAAGTAAACCTATATTCCAGCCAAACTGAGCTATATGGAATTTTCAGAACCTGAGTGGTACTTTCTTACCTGCCTGGCTTTGCCATGCTGTCCTCCAACTCTTGAGATGAGGGACAACCCCACCTTCTCCACCTGTAGAAAAATTTACCTCTGTCTTAAATCCTAGAATCCCTTACCTGGAAGCCATCCTGCCATCTTCTTTGTATTTAATTATAATAATTAAATTCAGGCTTCCTGAGACCACGCACCAGTTGCTGTTCTGAGTGCTTTACGCGGCTTATCTTGTACAACTCTCAAATGACCCTGTGAGATAAGCTCTACTGTCATCCCATTTTCCAGAGGCAGACGCCGAAGTCTAAAGGAGTTACAAAGCTAGTACCACACTAGCACGTGGCAGAGCTGAGACTCAAGACCAGACTGTCATCTCTAGAGCCAGCTCCCACAAGCTTTAGCAAGTCCGTTGTTAGCATCTCTTTCCAACTCTGCATCCATAATATCATGTTGGTAGCTTGAAATAAGTTACAGTAAGAGTATTTATCTGTAGGGATGGGCTGATTGTCATCTAGGGCTGCAGTGTGATAATGGCCTATTCAAGCTGGACTCTTGCCTCCTCAGTTCTGATACCTGGCCCTCCCCACCACCACTCTACTCCCTCCCTTACTGTGGACCACGGACACACTGAGTCTCAGTTACTGACAGAGGGTTAGTGTCAAAAGGGACACTTAGGCAATGAATTCTTCTAGAGATTAAGAATAGGTCAAGATTGTCTCCAGAATGAGAAAATTAATGTGATTATTCTAAAGACAGTGCTAACTTTACTGCCCCATCTTCCCAGTTTCTACCCCTAGCTTCTAACTATATCTCACCTGCACCCTGTGCTTTCTCACCCCCGCCTCCTCTCTGTCCCCAGGAATTGTGTTCCTGTCCCAAATCCATCTGCTGAAATCAGACTAATACTTGTATCTTGCCAGGTCTAGCTTATTGCCACTCTGTGTGATCACCCCTGAGAAGAAATCACTGCTCTAAAACACACAAGCACCTGGGTTTGGGACGCTGTATTGCTCTCATCTGGTATTATGCCATGGATCCTATTGGGGGATACATTGCTTCTCCTTGATAGGACTCCAAAGGCCCCCACCTGCTCTGTGCCCAGTCTAGGCCCAGTCCGACAATGACACTGGGGACCAATGAGAACCAGGTCTTCTTTATCTCTGCCCCACCCCGACCCCTGAGCAGGCGCATGACCTGGAATGGTTGGCAGGCTCAGTCTTGCTGGGACTCAGGGTGAACAGAGACTTAGATGCTCCCCAATCCCTGAGGTACAGCCCCTTCATTCCGTCCACATCCCATGTGCCTGGTTCTCTGACGGGCCATGCACCCTAGTAATTGTCTTCTTCTCAGGGTCTTTGTGAGGATCACAGCCCAGAGTTGGTTACTGATTGGACAGGACCCTCAAGCCCTTCCTACTCCCTGCCACTGTCCTCCCTGGGGCTGGCTTAGCGATCAGCATGGCATGGGCACCAAGTAGGCAGAAGCAGGAGGGGTGCTAGGGAAACCCCCGCAGACCTCTGTGATCTACAGTGAACCGTCTTAACTCACCCCAAGGCCTGCCCTACCCCACCCGGAGTCCCTACTGCAATGCCCTGCCCTGGTCCGCCTCTTCCACCCAGAACCCTGGGCCAGTGGCCCTGCCCAGGTCCTGCCTGAGTTTGCCCAGCCTCTAGGCTTTCTCTGGTACGTTCAGTGCCTATCCTACCCCACATGCTCACACTTGCTCTCTCTTCCCTTTGGGGACACCCAGCAGGCCACATGACAGAGACAATGCTTTCTGTTTTGCCCTGTTTTTTGAGCAATCGTAAGCTCCCTGAGGACAAAGACTGTACTATTGGTCTGTTCTTGTCCTATAGCACTTAGCACAATACTAGCCCCAAAGCAGGCGTTGTTTAAGAATGAAAGAAATTATAACATTGATATGTTATAGGTAGCAAGGCGGCGTTCTGACCAAGGTACTCAAGAGGGTGACAGCCTCTGTGGCCCATCTAGAAGAGTGAGGAACTGATGAGACTCAAGCAAGCAAAATGTGTACCTGGAGCAAGCGAAACTGGCAGAAGCCAGAGGATTCGCACTTTATTTAATACTCTTAATATTTATATGTGCCAGGCATACTTCTAAGCATCTTTGAAATAAGAACTCATTTAATCTTGAGGAAACCAAGACACACAGAGGTTGAGTAACTTGTCACACAGATGAGTTGCATAGCCAAGCAGCGTGGCAGCAGAGTCTCTTAACCAGGATGTGATGCTGTTTTGTGAAAAGGTGGTTAGAGGGAAGCCTGCGGTCAGACCAATGTGGCAGAATGAAGTTTGGGGACTTGCTGTCAGGCCCAGGAGCCGGGGCAGCAGAGTGCTAGAGAAATTTGTGAGCAGAGCAAAGATGTTGGGGCTGTTCTCAACAGACATGGGTATGACTGGGACCAACTGGGGCAGCGCCCTGGGAAACAGGTTCTCAATGCCAATTCCACTCTGCCTTGAGAGTAGAGAGGCAGTCGATCCCCCCTTTGCAAACAGCATGGTGGCTGGGCTGCCTCTGGGAGCAGACAGCCCTGGCTTTGCATCCCAACTCCATCACCAAAGGGCTATTGACCTTGGACAAATGACCTAGCCTTGCTGAGCCTGTTTCCACACAGAGGACAATAATACCTCCTCCCTCACGGGGTTGTTATAGGACTGAATGAGATAATGCATGTCAAAGGTCAGACCCTTGGTAAGCACTTGCTAAATATTGATGAATATTATGACCTTGTTGTTATTAATTTCAAATTTCCTTTGGCTTTCTCTATGCTGATGAAACAAATTTGGGATTTGTAATTTGCTCCTAAATTATGTCTGGTCCTGCTTTTGGGCTAAGTTTACCTTCTATTATGAAGAATTTATTCATTCTCACGTGTTTCTGTGCGGCCACCACATGCATGCACCAAGAACTATCTTAGGTGCTTAAGAGACAATGATGAATAAAACACTTTGGGGTTTAGGGTAAATAAAAATGTAAAAACAAACAGAAAAGCCCCTTAGAAATCATTGTAGAAGATGGATCCCAGTGGTGTAAATAAGGTGCTATGAGGGATTGGAGATTAGGGTGCCCAGATGCTTGGGTGGGGGCTGGAGTCTTCACATTTGAGCTGAGTCTTGAGGGGTGAGGAGGAGCTCACGGGGAGGATAGCAGTCCCACAGAAGGGGCAAAATTTGGATGTGGGTAGAGTTGTAGAAGGAGATGAGTTTGGAAAAGGAGTCAGGCCTCAGATCCTGTAGACAGTGGAACAAGGCTGAGAACATTTATGCAGAGACAATGAGAGGATTAGATTCCTATTTTAGAAAGATCATTCTGGCAGTAGTTTTAAAAATTGATTAATAGTGTTGTCCTAACTCCAGTAAATACTTTAGTAATTTACATTACCAATCACAATTTTTTGCCCTGTCTACCTCCTGTATTCTGAATTCCTTAATATTTTTCTCTAAATTGACTTCCCTCTTTTTCCTAAAATTATTTTAAAATAAACATTATATAACAAGCATCAGTGAAAGTCAGTGTCATTTTCCTTAAAAATGAACACAATGGAAGCAATATTAACAAAATAATATTATAAAATATAGTCCAGACACTTGTCAAAAGATTTGAGCTTTAAGACTGTTCTCATTATGTTAAAAACCGACCCCAAAAAGGAGTTTATTAAGTGTCAAGTGGGTGCTAAAGATATGCTAGCACCAACCTGAGACTTTCTTCTTGACCCATTATGTAGATCAGATAAAGAACTGTAAAGGTAATAACTTTCTCATCACATGATTCAATGCCATCCAAAGCATCTTATACTTTGGGAAACAATGAGCTAGAGCAGAGGTATTAAAAATTTTTTGATGAGGACTACAGAAGAAATACATTTTATGTTTGGAACCAGTAAGAGTGTACACGCATACACACACACACACACACACCCCCTAATGTACACATGGCCGAAGGAAATCCTTTCAGGCAATAATACCCTTATTCTGTGTGATGTGCTGCAGTATGCTTTAGCCCATTCTGCTCTCTTTCTTTTTTCTTTTTTTAATATTGATGAGGAAACACTAAATTGATTTCACCACCTGTTTTGGTCCATTTGTGGTGCTATAAAAAAGTACTTGCAACTGCAATTATATATATAGAGAATATAAATTTATTTACTCACAGTTGTGGAGGCTGGGAAGTCCAAGATCAAGGTGTTGACAGGTTTGGTTGTGTGGAGAGGGCTGCTCTCTGCTTCCAGGATGGCGACTTGTTGTTGCATCCTCCAGGGGGAGGAGCACTATGTCCCGAACATGACAGAAGGCTGAAGCGCAGGAGGGCTCAACACTGTGTGCTATACAAGGCTTCTTGTATAAGCACCTTAATCCCACTCATGGGGGAGAAGCCCTCATGGCCTAATTTGCCTCTTAAAAGGCCCACCCTTAATACTATCCATTGGCCATTAAGTTTCAACACCCGAATTTTGGATGGAACACATTCAAACTATAGCTCCCCCCATCAGTGGGTTGTGAAAATCTCATACTTTGAAAAACTCTGAATTAAGGGAAGCTGGACTGGAGGTAAGAAAACAACTGAAGAGGCTATTATGATAGTGTAGGCCAGAAATGATGGATCTTAATGGATTCTCGTGGCAATAGAAATGGAGGTAAAATCGACACTGTGATTATTATGCTTCATCTTTTAAAAGTTGTAACATTTGACATAGAGAGGTGGGATTTATAAATCCATTTCTTGTGAGTTAGTTTACTGTGAATCACGCTCCCCAGAAATTCTGCAGCTTTGGGATGACTTTTGATGGGAAAGCGCTACTGCTTGGAAAACAGGCTGCTGGCATCAACCCTTTAAAACAACATAGTCAGTAAGCATCAAATTTGACCATGCTGTTTTCAGAAAGCATGCTACTTTGCAAATTCCATTCACATTATGCTCTTCAAGAAATCTTCAACCATCGACACACTTAGGTTTTTAAGTCTATATTGTAATTGTTGTCTTGAATGATCACTTGTTTTGTAACTCTCTGGTAGCCAAATGAATGTGACAGTGATGGAATTAAAATCATAATTACATTGTGCTGATATTGTTTGTTCGAATGAGACTTAATGACGGGGTTCCCTTGAGCAAATGCAAAATACGAAAATGCTTCAAGTTTATAAGACAAGGAAAAAATACGTTTTCCTGAATGGTTCTGGAAAGGCCACCTCTATTTTCACAAGTATGGCTGTAAAATAAACAAGCTTCATCTTTAATTTACCTTTGCTACCACACCAAGATGCCTAGGTGTTAAGAAAGGACTATACCACGATGCATTTGCCAGACAAAAAGCTTTCCTTGTTATTAATGACTGGTGGTGCCCCAGTGTAATCAAAGGGCACAGCTGCCATGATATATGGCAGTGACAAGCCTCAGATCTTTCCTTCTCAATGCCACGAGCCTAACAGCTAGCAGCCGAGAACTTCCAGCGCTGTATATCTACAAGATAAATAACACGAGATATGAATATACGTATTGCTTACAGTCTTGAAAAGTATTGTTATATCCCCCCGCACACAATCATTCTAAATATGACGCAAGTGCATTTTTCACCATTTCTGTACAATCCTTGTTGTTTGTAAATGGCAATAGTTTTCTAGTAGAGATTTAAAACCCTCCAACTGTACCAGTTACTGCAGCCTGATTTGAAAACCAGTGCCTCTGCTGCCGACAGTGGAGCAGGTTTCCAGAGATTCATAACCCCTTTTACGGTGACAAGCAGCATCAAAAGAAGGAATCACCTCAAGAATATACTAGAAATCATTTTTATTTTTGCTCCTCGATCATGCCAAGATGATCTAAAGGGAAAACTGAGAGTCACTCATGATGTGAATTTGACATGAAGGAATCTATAAGAAAAATTCAGTGATGTTTTTATTTCCAGCTATTAAGCCATTTTTTTCCTCTCCTGCTTTGAACCTGCAATCAGTAAGTGCCATATCTTGCTTTTTTAAGGGTTCAAGAAATGCATTTAATTGGAAGTTATGACCAACGTTACAGAACCACCATGAAATGAGGTTAGATTTCTTCACTTACTCAGGCGTGAATTCCGGTAGAAAAATTTTATAATTACTGATCAAGTTTCCATTAAAAATAGAATGAACAAAACCACTGAATGGTCTTTTCCCAGATCAATAGCAAAGACACGTCCATGCTCACACAGAGGAAGTCAGTGCAGCTCCATGACCTTTTCATGAACTTTCTGGGAGACAGAAAGATCATTCAAAGGGCAGAGGTCAGCGTTCATGCTGGTCACAAACAAAAATCAGATTTTGCGTCGTAATGAAGGATTCGGGGCTCTCACCTACTAGTGCAAACTAAATACTACTGCACATTTTCCTATGCTATCAATTGCAGGAGAAACCGCTTTTGTATTTGCAGCATGTGTTAACATTTATTTACCCACTCACACGATTTTACTATCTTTATCAAGCATCACACAATGAAAAATGAGGTTTAAAAACTGAAAAACTTCAGGCAAGATGGGAATGTTTAGCTCATCCAAAGGACTTTACTATGCTAAAGATGCCCCTCTCTGGGTGATCTCTCCTGAAACCTACCCCAGTATACACAGCACAGAGGGAAGGCAGGGTGCCAGAAAGACAAGATAACACTGAGTTAAAGATGGAGTTTCAGTTAGAAATAAATTACATAGGTCATGATGGGGGAATCTAGGTGTCTTTCCTCTGTGGATGCAGGTTCCCCTCACACAGAGTAGTGCACCTCTTTAGTTCTACCCCAGAGATGCTCAGGGCTAAAGAGACAGCAGTGGGAATAACTAGGAATCTGAAGCATTTTACAAAACAGCTTCGTTTCCAGTAGCACTGACTCAAGTCAGCATTGTTGTGAAACCTAGAGACTAAACAGGGTTCCTGGATGGAAGGTGTCCCCATAGAGATGCCAGTTGGTAACTTCTTTTGTCAGTGTTCTTAAACAAAGGGGAACCTAAATAGACTCAACTCATGTGTCTATTAGAATCAATTAGGAAGTGATATGGCACCTTGGGGAACTTTAAGAAATCAGGCAAGTATCAAAACATAGAAATCCTACTGTTCTGAAAATTCAATATCCTAGCCATTGATTAAGGGGGAAGAAAGCATTTTTAGAGAATCTGATGAAATCGCTACAAGTCACAGATGGTTTTGTATCTCTTTAGATAGTGTGCAGTAGTTGAAAGGTTACAGCATTCTGAAGCCTTTATTAGAAATAAATTCAGTGAAATCTGGGCACTAATTCTCTTGTGTTCTAATGTCTGTCCTAAAGACACACAACATTCTTCCTGTCTGTCCATATTCTATTTTCTCAGGTGTAACATTTAGTTTTCTTAATCACTTGACATATGACATAAGCAAATTTCAATATATCCTAAGGCTATTCCTACTAGTAATTGCCTTGTGTAACTTTAATTCTCTTTTTTTTCAGAATATGAAAGACCTTTAATTTTTTTTCCTGTGTATTTTTTAAATTTTATTTCAAATATTACAGGAGTACAAATGTTTTGGTTAAATGGATTGCTTTTGTACTGCATGAGTCAAAGTTATAAGTGTGCCCATCACCCAAATAGTGTACACTGTACCCGTTAGTTATGATTTCACCCATTCCCTTCTCCCTGCTCCCACCTGCATGATTTCCACTGAGTTTTGTTTTCATCTGTGTACATGAGTACTGATCAGTTAGTTCCAATTTAATAGTGAGTACATGTGGTGTTTGTTTTTCCATTCTTTAGATATTTCATTTAGGAGAATGGTCTCTCATTCCATCCAGATTGTTGCCAAAGGTATTAATTCATTTTTTATGGCTGAATAGTACTCTGTGGTATATATATGCCACATTTTATTAATCCACTCATGTATTTATGGGCACTTGGGTTGATTCCACATCTTTGCAATTGTGAATTGTGCTGCAATAAACATTCAAGTGCAGGTGTCTTTTTGATAAAATGACTTTTTTCCCCCCTTGGGTAAATACCCAGTAGTAGGATTGCTGGGTCAAATGGTAGGTCTACTTTTAGATCTTTGAGGAATATCCATACTACTTTCAGGCTAGGACTCCCAACACTACATTGAATGGAAGTGGGCACCCTTGTCTTATTCCAGTTCTGAGTGGGAATGCCTTCAACTTTTCCCCCTTCAGTATGATGTTGGCTGTGGGTTGATCATATATGGCTTTTATAATTTTGAGGTGTGTTCCATCTATGCCTATTTTGTTAAGAGTTTTTATCATAAAAGGGTGCTGAATTTTGTCAAATGCCTTTTCTGCATCTATTGAGATGATGATATGATCTTTGTTTTTGCTTCTGCTTATGTGGAGAATCACATTTATGGATTTACGTATGTTGAACCACATACATATGTTGGTGAATTTTTTTTTTGATGTGCTGTTGAATTTGGTTTGCTAGAATTTTATTGAGAATTTTGGCATCTATATTCATAAGGGATATTGGTCTATAGTTTTTTGTTGCCGTTGTTGTTGTTGTTGTTGTGCCCTTTCCTGGCTTTGGTATCAAGGTTATACTGGCTTCATAGAATGAGTTAGGAAGTATTCCTTCCTTCTTGATGTTATGAAATAATCTCTGCAGTATGGGTACCACTTCTTCTTTGTAGGTCTGATAAAATTCATTGTGAAACCATCTGGTTTGGGACTATTTTTTACTAGAAAAATTTTTTATTGCTCCTTCAATTTCATTACTTATAATGAACTGCTTGTTCAGGAGTTCTATTTCTCCCTAATTGAGCCTTGGAGGTTGTGTGTTTCCAGGAATTTGTCCATTTCCTCAACTTTTTTGAGTTTATGTGCATAGAGATTTTCATAGTATTCACAGATGATATTGTATTTCTGTGGTATGAGTTGTAATATCTCCTTTTTCATTTCTGATTGAGCTTATTTGGGTTCTTTCTTTTCTATTTCTGGTTAATCTAGTAAAGATCTATCAATTTCATTTATCTTTTCAAAGAACCAACTTGTTGTTTCATTAATCTTTCGCATTTTGTTTTATTTTGTTTTCTATTTCATTTAGTTCTACTCTGACCTTAGTTATTTCTTTTCTTCTGCTGGGTTTGGGTTTGTTTTGCTCTTCCTTTTCTAGTTCCTTGAGACAATTCATTTGATTGTTGATTTGTGATCATTCTGTTTTATTGATGTAGGCATTTCAGGCTATGAATTTTCCCCTTAGGACTTCTTTTGCTAAATCCTACAAATTTTGATAACTTGTATCCCCTTTGTCATTTAGTTGAAGGAATGTTTTTATTTCCACCTTAATTTCCCCCTTGACTCAATAGTTGCTCAGCAGGAGGTTGTTTAATTTCCTTGACTTTGTGTAAAATTGAGTGCCAATTGAGACATGTTTGTGGCCTAAGATGTGATCTATCTTAGAGACTGTTCCATGTGCTGATGACAAGAATGTATATTCAGTAGTTTGGGGGTAGAATGTTCTGTAAATGTCTGTTAGGCACATTTGCTCTAGAGTCTCATTTAAGTCCAGTGTTTATTTATTTTCTGCTTGGAGGACCTGTCCAGTTCTGTCAGTGCGGTGTTGAAGTCCCTGGAAATTTTGATGTTGCTATTTATCTCTTTGTTTAGATCAGTAAGGTTTGAATTATGAATCTGGGTGCACCTGTGTTAGGTGCATAAATATTTAGGATTATTATGTCTTCTTGATAAATTGCTCCCTTTAACCTTATACAATGACTCTTTGTCTTTTTTTACTATTGTTGTTACTATTGTTTACTATTTTACTATTGTTGGTTTGAAGCCTATGTTATCTGTTATGAGAATGGCTATGCCTACTTTCTTTTGATTTCCATTTGCATGGAATATTTTTTCCATCCCTTCACCTTGAGTCTCGATGAGTCCTGTGTGTTAGATATGTTTCCTGGAGACAGAAGATATTTGGCTTGTGTTTTTTTTATCCAGTCAGCCAGCCTATGTTTCTTGAGTGGGGAATTCAAGTTGATTCTTCATATTTCTAGAGTTCTTTTGGTGACTCCTTCTCATCTGGAAAAGCTAGTGCTTCTTATTTTTGGATTTTCTTTTGTTTAGATATGGCTTACTCCCCTGCACTCACTAGTACAGGTGTGTTTGTATAATGGCATATGTTAGGTAAGAAGCTTTGGTTTTGCTTAGTGCTTTGATGGTGATCTAGATTCTGGATGGATGCCTTGGTTATAGATATCCTTAGTGTGGTGGATTTCTAAGTTGCTAAGTGTTTATAGGCTGTAGCAGTTGTGAGCTATGTGTGTGGGCAGATTCCCTATCTCTCTTTTATGAGGGAGGATGGACATCTTTGAAATCCTTTCCCCCCCCACCAGCCCTCTGGTCTTCTTAACAGTATCAATTGTAATCGCACACCCAGTTTAATTTCTGAGATAGTAGGTGGTACTTGTGAGTGAGAATCAACTCACAACTTGTAGATTAAGTCAGAAAATGTTGTAAAGGGCATGCAAATTGACCTCCCTGTCAGTAGATGGTGCTTGCCAAAAGGAGGAATCTACACTGTTGTTTTTGGGTCCTTTGACCAGCTCTCATTCCTCAGGGGAAGCACTTGAATGCCCCAGATGGTAAGCGGGGCCCTGAACTTCCGGATGAGTCCTTATTCTCTGCCTCAGCAGAGGCAGTTGGGGGAGTGTGGATGGGTGGGGCTGGGTTATGTGAGTTTGCCCTCAGGCTCCACAAAAGTTGGCAAAGTAGCTGTTTTGGTAGGGGTCAAAAGTCTGCAAAGCCACCAGGGAGGGGCTGAAGTGGCCCCACTCAATCAGAAAGTCTGCTTGTGGAGGTGGGACCATCTGAGATTCATAGTCTGACAGTCTAGAGTAGGCCTTGCTCATCTCCACCCTCACTTTCTCCAAAGGTTTTCCCTCCAGTGCCTGCCAGCAGGCAGGAGCTTAAGCCAGCCAAGCTCCCCACAACTGTGATGTGGGCCAGGGTGTTCTCTGCCCAGGATTCCCCAGCCTAAGTTGAGAGTGTGGCTCTCCTGTGGGGAGGGGTGCCCCAAGAGCACGTAGCAGCTAGGACCCACACTGCACTCTTCCTCCTGATCTGCCCATGTGGGCCTCCTCACCTCCCAAGAGTAATTCACAAATCTCCCCTCCATGCCCCTGAGCCATGCAATTGAGACTTTGCAGTATGGGATCTGACCTGCAGGTCCATCCCCTGGTCCCTGAAGATCAGTCCATGACCATGCCAGGAAGAAGCACTCTGGTCCCAAGTTGCCCACAGGGTACCCAAGCAGGTTTGATGTCCCTCTGCCTTGGTGTGTGCCCTGTTCTGATGGAGCAGCTGGGAAAGCAGCACTAGGGAGAGCTGGCATGCAGGGATCTCATAGCCCAGAAACCCCTCAGTCTGCTGCAGGACCCCGGGAAGAAAAGTCTGAACCCCACTGTCTGTGGAAGTCTCAGTGTGGTGGCTCAATTGTCTCTCTCAGCTGCCATGGGAGGAGCGGGGGAAGGGGAGCAAAAGAGTCTGGGTAGAGGAAAGCCAGTACTCTGGTTGTGCCCATCACTCCCTCTGGGAGGTCTCCTGCCCAGAATGTCCAGTTTACTGGGGTTAGGCAGGTCACCAGGGACCCACTGTACCCCTGTGGCTCCTGCAGTCTGGGCCAGAATTGGGAAATGTCTGTGTGTGAATGAGCGAGATGAAACCTGAGGAGTTGAAGCCCCTTGGGGAGGACAAAGACACACGGTGGGTAGAGAAGCAATATGGCGCCTGCCATCCCAGTTCATGTCTTGGGTGGGAAGTGCCCCAGAGGGGTGGGAGCCTCGTGCTTTGTCCACAGGAAGGTCCCATCTCACTGGCGGCAGCAGCCTCTGGGCTCATGTGGGCAGAAAGTCTCTCCAGCAGCTCAGGAACCCATTGACTGAGATGTGAGGGAGGGAGAAACAAACTCCACCTACTCTTCTCTCTGGACTCCACGCCTCTCCAGGGCTGGTCTCTGCCAATACCTTGCTCCTTCCTGTTCTACTCTGCAACTTCTTCCCATGGAATCTCTGTTAGGTTCTGGCATATTTCCCTTGGAATTATACCTGATCTATGTTTATTTGTTTTTTCTTTGTCATCCAAAACTTTTCTTCTTTCTGAGATGATCTGGCAGCTGGTATCTCTGGTCTGCCTTCTTCCAGCCTCTTTATGATTCTCAATATTGTGTACTAAATAGGAATTAGCTGTTAGTAAAACAAGTTTATCTATGTGGGCATGTAGGAAGTGGGGTAGGGCCAGGACATTGGCCCTATGCCTGTAGAACTTGAAAGTTAGGAGGAGACTTGAGATTGCATTCCTTTACTCCCTTGTGTTTTCCAGAAAAGGAAACCAAAGCTTGGTGATGGCTGTGTGGTGGTGACTCTGTGTGTGTGTGTGTGTGTGTGTGTGTGTGTATAGCACTGACCAATCACAATAGAGGCAGACTCTATCCAATCACAATGGATTGTGGGCCTGTGGCGGAGGGAGATCCTAGAAGTCTTCTGTGGGTACCAGTTTAATCCCTTGGCTACTGAATTGTGAGAAGGTGGAGGATATCCTTGAAAAAGAACTGTTAGTTCAGGTAATAGACAGCATATAATGCTCTCCTTGCCCTGGGGGAAAGATACTGTATTAGTTAAATACTCATCTGCTTGGATTAGGATGCTGACTCCACCAGTTAGAAGAAGAATAACCTTGGGCAAGTTATTTAACTTCACTAAGCCTCAGTTTATTCACTGTATAGTGGAGCTAATAATAGTGACCCCACAGGATCATATATGTTATGCTAAGTTTTTTTAAATGCACTGTTCATCCATCCTCAACAACACGCTAGGGTGGATGATTTTTATTATCTGCATTTTACAGATGAGGAAATGGAGGCAGGTTGACTAACTTGGCCCCATCTCATGTCTGGTGAATGGCAGAGAAGGGACTCAACTCACGACTCCAGCATGGAGCCCTGTGTCAACCACATTTCTGATCCCAGAACCTGTGTTCGATATTGATCCTAAAAGCTCTGCTTAATTGGCCTCCCACTGAGAGCCTTAGTATTTATTTAAAATAAATAAGATCCTTGTTAAGAACTTAATATAATGAATTTCTGCCTAGGTTTTTCCAGAGAGGTCAACTTGTCCAAATTTACACAACTAATTCATGAAAAATATCAGGTTAAGGGCCCATCTTCTGGCCCTTGTTCCTGTGTTCCATCCACCTCATACACTGCCTTGGTTAGGTAGAGCTTTCAAAACAACTTGTAAGATCCCTCTGTGAAGCACAGAATGATGGATAAGCATGTGGACTTTCCAAATAGACAGCCTGAGTTCGAATCCTGGCTGCCCTGACTTGTCCTGTGATTTTACAAAAGTTTCAAGATCTCCCTGTGACTCAGCATCATCAACTGGAAAATGGGACTGGTGGTAAGAATATGACCTATCTCCTTTAAATTACTGTCAGTGATGAAGGCACATGAAGCATTTACGACAATGCCTGGGATGTAAAAACACTCAAGACATGTTAGCTATTACTATTTTTTTTCATTCAAGCACACAGCAATCAAATTAACTGCTAAATTTCAGAAATTTTGCCTTGTACTTTTCAGAAATATGATGGATGAAGAGGACTGAAGTGGATACATAGTGAAATGAAGTACTATTTTAAGTCTCCTGAAAAGAAGGTGGTTAGTTCTGAAATCAGATAATACTTTAAAGGATCTTGGTAACTCTAGAGAGAAAGAGTTCTGAGAAAATAGTCTAGTTGAAAAAGGAAAAATTTGTAGGGGAATCCATGAAAGCATACCATGTCCTAGTGACATTAAGTTTTGCTAAGGAAAGATTTGGGAGAAAGGTTTGCAAGAATCATACTATTATTCAGATCAGAAAGGGAGATGAAACTCAGCTAGATATAATTTGTATTAAACATTTTATTTAAAATGTCTTTTTATTAAAGAAAATATAAACACATTATGTATTGGAATGAATAGAGAATTAGAATCAGCCTGAAATAAATATTAAATCCAATTTTTGGAGGAAAGAGCATAAAGATTTTTAAAAATCTACTTCTCCTTCCATCTACTGCCATCAAAATTTTATTTAATTCATCACAGAGCACAGTGAACAAATTTGTGCCTCTTTACCCTTTTAATGCGTTCAACTTGGTTTTAAGCACGCATCAGAAAGCAGCTTGCAGTGAAAGCCTTTTGTTGTCTGTAGACAGAAATGTCAGAAACTCAGCCCTGGCCAGTGCAAGGTATAAAGAAATTCTCCCTGATGCCATCTGTCCTTCAAGATCAAGTTCTGCACAGCTGCACACTTGGGATGGCCTGAGATCACCTGGGTAACCTCTGGGTGACGTTCATATTTGAGATGTGACCTAAGATGAAGAAGAAAGGGGAGAAATAGCAACATGATACTTAACAGATTCTGGTCCAAGTGATCACACATTTGGCTTCCTGCAACTCATAAATCTATTATCTTCAAAACTGGGCTGCTCACATTGCAGGCATTCCTCCTAAACAGCTGCAAATGATAAGTCTCACTCTATATAACTTTCTTTAAAGTACCTTAGAGATATGATTAACCATATATACATACACATTCATATATACACACACACATACATATACATGCACACACACACATAGATGGATCCTATTTTTCCTGTTTCTCTATGAAAAATCTAGAGATTTCATTGGCCCATCATTTTTTATTGACCCTATGAATGGGTCCTTCAAAGATGCCCTCATTCTATAGAGTCTCTGACTTCAATAATGAGACCGTATCTTAAAAAATAAACTTTTTTAAATTTCAAAGGTAGATCACCCTTTATAATTTACCATTCTACTATTATTCAGCCTTAAAAAAGAAGAAAATCCTGCCATTTGCAACAACATGGATGAACCTTGAGGACATTATACTAAGTGACATAAGCCAGACACAGAAAAACAAATACCATGTGATTTCACTTACATGTAAAATCTAAAAAAAGTCAAACTTAGAGTAACACAGAATGTTGATTACCAGGGTTGAGGGGTGGAGGAATTGGGGAGATGTTGGCCAAAGGGTACAAATCTTACATTATAATATAAATTATAAGATGAATAAGTATTGGAGACCTAATGTATAGCATGTTGACTATAGTTAATAATAATGTATACTCAAAATTTTCTGAAAGTAGATTTCAAGTGCTTGTACCACATACTCAGAAAAATGGTAATTATATGAGGTGTTTGATATGTTAATTAGCTTGATTATGGTAATCATTTCACAATGTATACATATATCAAAACATCACATTATACACCCTAAATATATACAATTTTTATTTGTCAGTTATACCTCAATAAAGCTGGGGAAAACTAATAATAATAATTTATCATTCTATTGTTCCTCATGCAGAGAATTTCTTTCCTAGGACATCTGTTAAGATGATTTCAACCAAAAGCTTTTAGAAAAAGAAATGTACCAGAACTGGTTCTTGCAGTGCTTGGATAAAGTCAGCATATATTGATACCAAGGGGCAGTATTTCGAATCTTACATACAATTGTTTTCATAGATTTGGGGTAAAAATAATTAAACCAACAGAGCTCTCCTTTTCTAATCAGTTAAATAATCACAGAATCATAATCGTGTAACTTAGGGAGGCATCTACAGTAACATACTGAAGCCAACTGATAACTATTTGGCAAGAGCCAGTTGTGTACATCTTCTTCCAGCTCCTATTCAGCAATAGAAAGCTGGTAGTTTCAAATTAGTCATGAGGGGAGCATTTATACCTTGGACATTGGCAAATGCATCCTCTCTGTATCCCCACTCCCAGGAGCTGGTTGTTAAATATTTGCCAGCACACCACAACATTAGCAGCACTGCAGTCCAACCCTAGACTCCAATGCTGGTGAAAGTTATTTCTGGGAATTGCAATCATCAAGAAGTATTATATACTTAATAGTGTCTATTTTGCTCATGCTAAAAATAGACGTGAATGAATGATACAATACAGAGAAGAGAAAAATGTAAAGATTATGCTTGTTAAACTAGTTTTAATAAAACTACCTTTTCATTAAATATAAAAACTACCATTAAATAGGATAAATTGAACCTCATATGACGACTGACAGCTGGGACCTCTTAGAAGTGTAGAAAAGTTGAGTCAGGAATCTTCTAAAAATAGCCTTTCTTAGTCAAAAGAAAAACATCCCTACTATAGGGGTTTGTTCTTTTTTTCTTCTGAAGAAAAGATTTACCTCATACACTAAGAAAAAAAAAAACAAGAATCTTTCCATATGTTTTACATTAATAGAACAACTTCCTCTCAGAAAAGGGTTGTTAAATAAACTGGGTTTAAATTTTACTCATTACCGTGAGTTCTGCCTCTGTCCCTGTTTTGCCATTCTTGACTTCCAGTACTATACATCCTTCCAGGAAAGTTGAGTAGTAAAACCATGCGGGGAGTTTAGCTTTTATTGATTCTGAAAGAACAATATAACAAAATACTGACAATAATAAACAGATACAAAGTTGTTTCAGCCTGGAAACAATTGCAGCCATATAACCCTTGGTGGCCTCTTTTTTATGAACTTTTATTTTTCTCTCCACAATGACTAACATGGGAACTATCACCCATCCAATCAAGCAGCTTCTAGTTGCTCAGGAAATGGTTAAGCTACTGCAGGTCAGCCCTGCAACCCCATGGAAATGCTTTGATTTGTCTCCCATACAAAACCAATTTGAGTCATTTATTTTACTAACAATTCCCAACAGAATCAAGGCACTGGATAAGTCTCTTTTTAAGAGAAATTTACCTTCACACTTGACTTTGTCAAGAAAGAGTTTCCTCTGAGAAGGATACAGATTTCATGAATTTTCATGAAATGTCTCCAGAGCCTTTACTTAATATTAAGGAATTGCACAATTGAGCAAATTTTTAAAGCAGCCACACAATTCCAGTCTGATTTAATTTAATGCTGTCTCTAACACATAAAAGTTTGACTCAAAAGTTCTCTGGGGTAAACAATCCAAGTATAATAATTACTCCAAATGCTCCTAGCCACAGAATAGGAGAATATGCATCCCTAAGCCTTGAATCCAGTGGTTGTTCAGTCAGTCAACAAATACATGATTGGGTGTCCTCTGGATAGATGATGTTGTAATAGGAGCTGTATAAGTTATTTTTATGGAGCCTTGTAGATATTTTGTCTTCCAAAACAGAAACTCCAAGGGAAAAAAAATCAAACAGTTAACAATATATTTCTCCAATAACAGCTCTTGTTTCAAAATGAGTGATTCATAGTTGAGTCAGCTTCTGCTTGCTAGAAGGTCATTGTAGCAGCAGCCAGGAGGGAGGGTGATCTCTCTGGTGACACCACTGTTCCCCCAGGGTTTCCTGCAGCTTCAAAGCATGTACATCTGAGTGCATAAGATTTGGGGTAACGATTGAAGAAGAGAAATGAAGAGAAAAAGAGAAAGAAGACCAAGAAATTTCTAGACTTTGAGATAGGAAATAAAATCTCTCTTTTGTATTCCAATTTCAAAGTGAACTAAGTTTGCCACAAGCCACCCTCATGGCAAAGCTTGAGAACACCAGCCTGCATCAAGTCGTTAACCTTTTAGAACCTACTCAAAGCAATGTAGTGTGACTTTATTAATGAATTCTTTAATGTGGTCTATAAAAGCTAACAAACACAGACACTTGCTATGATTCATCAAATTTAATATTCCATCAAACCTTACCATTTAAAGACCAATGATTTTTTCTAAAAAATATCAAAACCTCAAAGTGAAAGTCTTACACTCCAATTAAACTTAATGCATCAAAAAATAAAATCCATAAGAATTTATTGCTAGGTCAAAATTTTGAATAAACAAACAATAAAAGAAAAAACTGCTGTGCAACATGAATTATAATTCCAGAAAATGTGTTATTGAAACTGTAGACAACCAAGAGATGTAGCCCTTGAAAATAGCCTTGCTATTTAAGGCACACATTGTCTGCATGTTGCTAGGAGGCAAAAGACCCTGTTGTAAAACAGCTGGGCTCTTGCTCTAGCCAAAGGCGAATTCCACAGTCAAAAACCTAATTAGAAACTTCTAGAATATTTGCACTGCTTTACTCAATGTCTTTCATATTTTGGAAATCCATATTTCTGTGCCTGACTTTCTTCATAAGATCCCTTTTTGTATAATTACAATATATACATTTTTCCCCTTGATATTTTTATAATCTGCCATACAAAAGAACAGCTCACCTAGCTCACTTTCAGTGCCCATCAGCAAGAATTTTTGGACAAAATTTTCAAAATGTGATTTTGCTTTAAAGACACCTTTTTCATATTTTTTCTTTTTAAATATTTATATGCTGTGGTATTTATCAAAAGCAAAGAAAAAACGAAGCAAGAGAACTTTGGTGGTCTAATCTGGCCTCACTTGATCTTCTGTCCAAAATCTAGGTCATGGTCAGGGCCTGATACATGCCAAAAATTAGTACAATTCCAGGGAAACACAGTCACAGATCCTAAGAGCCTTTTGTGGACAAAGAAAGGGGCCTATAAATTATGTCACCAGGCCAATCCGCCATGTCATCAAAGAATAATCCAAGTGGATTATTATCTTTTTCTCTTCAAATCATTCTGTAGATGTCTTAAGTGCTTTGCAAACTTTATTCCTCTTTATCTGGCTGTCAGTTAGGTTATCTCTCATTTTGCAAATGAAGGATCAGACACAGTGAAGTTAACTGATGAGCTGGGGCTCTGATTCAACCAAATCAGGAGGCTACTGACATCAGGATCTTTTTATCACCCGGGATGACATTTCTTAGCTCTTGGAATAGAGAATACCAGCTTATGTGAATTTTACCCAGTTCTATTACCTTCTCACAAACACATTACTCACAGTGCAAAGTTCTCTAACATACTCCAAAAACAGAAAGTGTACGTGTTTTCTAGATTTTTTTTAATGCAGAACATAGAATCTAGAAGACACTTTAACTAACATGGGAAATGAAAAACTACTATGTTTCCACTATGAAATGAGAATAATTCACTCACATCAACTGATATTTTTGCAGCAAATTGACTCATGAATCATAGGATAACCATAAAAATTAGTGTCCATATAATAAAAAGTGGATCAATTTAAAAATTTCAGGCAAATGTCAATCCCTCTTAGGAAGAACTAAGAAGGTTACAATTTAAGTGTGAATTAGACTCACGTATACTGAAAGAGTTTGGTGTGATTCAAAATCATAGAATTTATGCTTAGTCAGGACGTCCAAAGACATATATTCCAAGCCATTAATCTTAGCGATCAAGATGCTAAATTTTGAGGTTAGACAACTTAGCTTCTACAACCCTAATCAGGGACACAGTTGACATGATCAAGTCCAACTCTCTTATTTCAACTGTCAAATGGTCCTCAGTGAGGGGGAAATGTTGGACGAGCCACGTTCAAAGCTCCCTTCCAACTCTAACATCTGACTGTCATTACTTCTTCTCAGGTAATCCGGGTTCCTTATCCCCACTGTATGTTCTATCCATCCTTATCTCATTCTTTGAATATTGGGAGGCAGGTGCATGCTAATATGTGAAATACCTCACAAGTCACATTTTTGTGAACTCTGGGGATTGTTGGTAGAGGGGACCAAGGAAACTCTGGAAATCTAGAGCATGATGACTGTAATACTTTTATAATAAACAAGTGGACAAAGGGAGCAGCCATTGGATGGCTTCATGGAGCCTGGTGACAGAGTAGGGCAAGAGCCCTGAATCTGTGTTGTGGCCCCGTGGGCAAGTGCCCCCACTCAACCTCCCACGTGGTCCTGGGTGAGCCCTCAATACTTGGGCTCCATTCACACCTGTAGGCCTTACTCCCATAGATGCAGCCAAGAATTTGACTTTTTTGGCCAAAGATGGAAAGGTGGAGCAGCCACTCTAAGCCAGGCATATGATGGGGGAGAGGAATAAGAGTTGTAGAAGATTCTGTTTTAGGAACTGACTGAGCATGTTCTCATACACTGCCGCCTGAGTCCTCATAGAATGTATTTTAATGTGCTGGACTAGGAATTGGAAACCCAGAAGTAACTGTTATTTAATACAACACTGTGCTGAGGACTGCAGATGCCACAGTGAGCAAAACCCAGCAAGGTCACTACAGTCTTGTCACTTGTCTAAACTAGTCAAAGCTGCCTCATATAATACACTCATTCAACACAGCACCAGACTCTTTCAGGAATGTTTTGGTCTGAGCTCATCTCTGCCCAGCTCCCCAGAACCAGCCAGACCTTTGGCCTCTATGCTCCAGAAATACTGAACTATAATTGTTTTCCAAATTCTTCACCGTCTGTCTTTGCACTTACTTTTCTTTCTCACCAGAACTAATTTCCCACTACCTTTTTCCTGGTTAATTCCTTTGGATATTGTCTTAGATATCCAGGAATCTTTCTCTTTTCCTCCAAGCCTAACCAAGATTGAGCTGGGTGTCCTCATGTGGGCTCCCAGAATATCCTATCAGAGTCTTAAGTCACCTTTGGCTTAGCTGGCTCCTCTACTAGGCTCTAAGCTGCACAAAACCAATGTTCCTTCCTTAATTCCTGTTATTTTATATCCTAGCACCAGCACAGGATTTGGCCACACGGTTCAAAAGTAAATTGTATTTAAGTTTATTTGGTTTCCTTTATAATTCTATGTATTTTATTGAATGCTTTAAAAAACATTCTGAGTGGGCATCCTTAGGTTTCATCTGGCTACCAAGAGGCTTTGTGGTATAAAAAAATTAAGAACATCTGCTAGATGCTCAATAAATACATGATGAGTGAGTAGATGGACAAAGGAATGAAAGAATAGTTGAAAGAAAATGCCCCACCACCCAGCAAAGAAAAGAGGCTTGACTTCGGGTCTGACAGTTGTGACAATCTGTTCCTCATGAACATGATTTTATTCCATGAGGTGGTGGCATGAAATTGCAGAAAGGGTTCATAGTTTATGGGAAACTCAACACATCTGTGGCCTGTGGAAGACTCCTGTTGGTTGCCTACTCATCCACCAATCCCCTCCGCTTTCTTCCATGCTGACAAGGCCTGCCTCTTACGATAGCACTAAAACAACCAACAGCCTTCATGACTAGTCATGCCCACGTGCCCAGTCTGGCCAATAAGATATAAGGGGAAGCCCACTAGGAGCTTCTGGAAAATATGTCCTTCCCTGACAAATAGAGAGTGATCTTGAAGAGAAGCCTTCTTGCCACCCTGCCATTGAACATGGCTTTGAGAAGATGTGAAGTCTAGGACTATGGCAGCCACCTTATGTGCAAGATGCAGTAAGTCTGAGGATGACAAAGTAAATGCGCTGAGCATGGCAGAGTAAATATAGAGGAAGAGACTGGGTCCTCAATAATATGGTTGAGTCACTAAATCATCCATGGAACCACCTATCCCAAACATCTTTATATATGAGCTCATTAAATATCTCTATTATTTAGCCCATTCTTAGGTGCGTATTCTATTACTTACTGCCTTTGTGTCTTACACAGATACAACCCAGTGACAAACTTTCCTGCCATGTGAATCAGGCCCAAATCAGTCAAGGGCACCACTCCCTGTTCTCAGTTCTCAGTTCTCAGTTCTCAGTTAACACTTCGTCTGCAAAGTTCAGATTTACTCAACAATTATTTTATCCCTAGAATACACCAGACGGAAAAGAGGTGAATTGGGAATTGATGTATCTCTCCTTTGGACTACAAGCTCTTTTGAAGTCAGGAATTGTATCCCAGGAATCCTTGTGTCCTCCCTCAGTATCCAAGCACGGGGTCAATATATGTTTATTCAATTATACTTTTTAAAAGGCTTAAGACTTTGTAAGAGAGTGTTGAGTGCATATAACACAGTCCCTGCAGAGAACACACATGTATAAAAAGGTAATTATAATTTCAAGCAGCACTACAGCAGCTGCATGAAGGAGAAAGTCAAGGTCACTTGGGTCTGCGATGGTCACGGAATGCTTTATAGATCTGCACCTCAAACTAGTCCTGACAGTGAATAAGACTGAGACAGGAAGAGGGACAGAAGGATTCACCAGATAAGACACATGGTGTGAGCAATGACAGAGACAGTAGGACCATTACAGGAGAGCAAAGGATCAATGTAGAAAAATCAGGGAAATAAATGGGAGAGGGTGTTCGATGTCAGATGGTAGAGGGTCTTTACTGCCAAGCTGAGGTGTTTTATTTTATAGGAAATAGGGAGCCATTGAAAGTTGTAGGAGAGAGTTAAAAATATGTACCTTACAAATACCATTTGTTTCACTCCTTGCTGTGAAATCTGAGTTACTCATTGATAACGATGTCAGAGGCTCTACTATCAGGAGATTATTAGACAGTAGAATTATCTGGACCACAGTTTCCATCTTCCTGGTGAGTAAGTTGTACAGGACAGACTCAAAAGCCTTCCTATACATGAACTATCATTTCCTGCTAACAATCATATTTTTCAAAGGAAAGATTTTCCATTACTTACCCAGAGACAGAAATTAAAATTATAGCCATTCTTTTATCCTTCATATTTGACCTTAAGGGCAGAGGTCTGTAATAATCCTACACCTCTTTTTATAGCACATCACATGACTCTACCCAATATCCTTCTCTTATTTCATTATTTATTCCTCCTCACCTCAGGTCCTCATCCCCTATGCCTCTCACCCTCAGATAGGCATTGTGATATTTTTGATATGTGCATATATTTTTGTATCTCTACTATTGTTTTACATTTAACAAATCTGAATTTGTTTTTTAAAATTTGGGTAAGTGGAATTTTGCTTTAAATCTCATTCTTTCTTACTTTTTTCACTGTAATTTTGCTTTTAAAATTTATCTATATTGTTATATATACATCTAAAATATTGCCTCCATCTACTGCATGGTATTATGTAGAATGCAGCCACCTAGTTGACATATCCATTCCCCTGGTGGAGGGTGTCAAGCTTGGTCTCCCATTATTACAAATAATGCTAAAAAGGCATTCTTATACATGGTCCCTTTGTGAAAATTTCTCTGGGGTATATGTTCAGAAGTGGGATTGCAAGAAGTTGGGTGACTATAAAATTAATTTTCCTAAGAACATTTTGGGGCGTGAAAATAGGCACTATTAATAATTATGCCAGAACCTCAGATTTTCCCTGCTATCCCAGGTAAGTAAGGGCCTCTTGCCACCTTACTCATTAAGAATTACTCATACTTAATTTCATAAAGATTGCCAGCTTGCTTTCTGAAATGATCATACTCATTTCCTCTTCCCCCAACAATGAAAGAGAGTTTCCACAACCTCACATCCTTGCCAACAACATGGCATTACCCAATTTTCTAAATTTTTGACATTCTAATTTGTCTACAGTAGTCTATGTTGTTCTGATTACCAGTGAACTTGAGCACCTCTTCTGATACAAACAGTTCACTGTTTGAGCTTCATATCCTTGGTGCACTTTTCTATGTGGTTTCTTGTCTTTTTTTGGTTAATTTGCAGTTATTTGTACATTCTGGATAACAATCAGTGTCAGAGTTTTTTTTTTCCCCCTCAGAATCAGTTTTAAGCATTACAAATACCTTCTCCCAGTCTGTCATCTGTCCATTAACAGATAAGTTTTACAGGTTGCCATTGATTTTTATAGTTTATCATTGCCTGGGTCACCATTTTCTCTTCAAATAAATAGATAATATAAATTCAAATAATAGATTAAAGATTCTCTTTAAATATATAAAAAGACATTATTTTCTTCTTCCCCAGGTTCTGGCTAACTCTCTAGCTCTTTGCTTATGTTATGCTTTTTAAAACAATGGTAAGGTCTACAATGACTTTAGCCAAGTCACTGCTATCCCTCTTGGCTATGTTCTTAAGCTTCAGTATGCACCTGACCATGTTGGGTGGGGTTCAGACCCAGCATCTTTAACAAGCTCCTCAGGAAATGCTGATGCTGAAATCCAAGGGCCACCTGTAAAGAAACATGGTCTAGTATATAAGATATTGGGGCCTGCAGAATGGATAACAGTGCTGAGAGGGACCTTGGAGATCACCTAGTTCAATCCCCTCACTTACATTCCAAGTCGTGAGAGGACAAGGACCTTGACCGAGGAGCCAAAGGCACAGGTCTCCAGCCTCATGCCAGCTTGGGCTCTTGTTATCATACCAGGCAGCACATGCAAATACCTCTGTTACTCCAGTGGTTCCTTATTGACATCTCCTAATCAAGAATAATCCTTCCATTGCATACACTGTGTAGTGAGCCCTGTTTTTGTTTCACAGTTGAATTTTTATCCAAGGCCTAGGATAGCAAAAAGATGAAATGCTTTCATTTTAGGATGTCATTATTATCAGCATGATCTAATTAGGAGAGCAACATGTTTATTTCTTATATGTTCAGCATTTTCAAAGTAAAGCAAAAGATCCCCCAACCCCTCGCCATGAATAGCATTTCTGAAAATAGCCCACCAAACCTCCAGAGTCCTATGCAAACAAAACTCAGCTCCATGGCGTCCCCTGTTTCGTATTCACACGATGCAAAACACATGGCCAAATTTATGTCACTGCAATTTGCCTGGCAGCCGGCATTTAAATCAGCAAGGTTTGCAGCTCCACGTTTTAGGGTGTCGTTTGCAATCCCGTAGCCAAGAGCTCTGAAGGAACAAGCTCACACGAAGGGTCGTTAGCCAGCCCGATGTGATAGGGCTCTCCTAGCTGAGAACTAATTAGTATGCTGGGCTGTATCTCCATATCTCTCAAATAGACATTGTTTGTGTCTTTCCTCAGTGGCAGGGGGAGATTGTTCAGTAGAACACCTTACCTTTTAATATGCGGGGTTTGTTAGAAGAACAGCTCAATTCATATTTCCCCTGGTTTGATGGTAAGTGAACAGCAGTGGCAATATTAATCTGTAGTAACCTGTCAGTGAACTCTAGAGCTAATATGATGTAGTTATGATTTTACCATCAATCAGGACTGAAAAGGCTCTGGGCAATCCTTACAGCACAGCCTCAAAAAATCTAATTGTGCAAAAGCTTCATTGGTTTCCAACATTTCTTTTTTATCTGTCACAGGCTTTAGGTCTACTACACAACCTTTTATTATTGGCCTTATTGCATTAGCTTGTCGGACAAAGAGGGAAAGGCTAAAGCAGAGGGTTCCCCTGCATTCCATCATTTGTTTGCATGCAGGATTCTATTTGACAGTCCCGCATTGTTTTAGATGTAGATAAAAATTATTGGGACATATGGCATCATATGAACTTTTGAACTGCCAATTGCCAATGTGTCCTAAAGGACTAGAGGCATTTACAAATTCTGCTCTACCTACGGAGATAGAGATGCTATATGGACGAGTAAATAAGGTCTCCCTGAGGAATTGTATTTTACAGTCAACATAATCTTGCGTGTTCTTCTTGACCAATTTTTATTCAGGGGAGGAGTGAAATCATTGAGAGATGGAATGTTAGCAAGTGAGATGATATTTAGCCAAAATGAAGGTTGAATATTTGCAACACGGTAATGGAAAAACAGTTCACTTTCTCCAAGAATCTGCATGCACAATGTGAAGTAGCATGGGGCCACATGGCCTCTGTTCATATGCTGAACATTTCTCTGGGTGTCTGAGATGCAGTCAGATTTGGTTCCAATGAAAGCATGTGCGTAAAACACAAATCCACATCAAAGTAGCTCCAGCCTTGAGTCTACGGGGTTGGAAGAAACTGTAAAACTTAAAACATATAAAAGCATTTAGGAAGATGAACTATTAACTTTATCTATTTAGGCATTTTAATCTTTTGCATCTTAAATGCAATTGGGCTTTTGGAACTGGGAAATTGCTAATCAGCACGTTGGGTAAATGTTTCTATTTTAAAATGTGCACATTTAGAAATAACAGCTGGCCATAAAGTACATATTTATGTTTGTGATTTAATGTATCACAAACTTTATATTTTATTTCATTTAGCTTCACAAAGAGATCACACTATTTTTTTTGCAAGCATTATATAACTTTTACAACAGCTTGATGACTCAAGAAACACAGATGGCAATAAATCAGATATGTATAAAATGCCTAAGTTTTTCAAATTTGAAATGTCTTTTAATAAAAAAATTTAAGGATTATATTCATCTCTTACATTGTTCTGACTCATTTAAAGATTCAATTGAAAATTCCTATTCATTAATCAGGAAAAATCTGCATAGAATTATAGTGATTATCTTTGGAAACACTGCACCTTTGCTTCAAAGGAAACGTATTGTGACTAAGGGCACATCAACAGCACAGCTGAGGGTTAACCCTTCCCAAACCAGTGTGCACATAGCTAATAAAAATAGCTACACAAAATAAGGAAATGGCTGTGGCATCCTGCAATAAGTGTGCAGGAACGCGCCTTGGGACTACTGGGGCGGCTGTTGGATGAGAAAGACAAAAACAGGATGTTAAAATTGTTGCAGCATGGTGGTAGCTTTGGGAGTTCTATGGCCACATTTCCATCATTTGTGAGATGTGTTTTTTTTTTAAAGGTTGTCTCTAGAGGATTCTTTTCAAATATTTAAATCTAAATGATCTTGAGGAAAATCACCTGAAAACATCTGAGCTTTGTTAGACCTCTCAGAAATTTATAGCTTTTAAGGTAAGCCTTTCTGACAAAGTGGCCTGCACACCACCCATTAGTGCAGGAAAATGTTTGCATTTGTCAGAGCAAATGTTGTTGCAAAGTATCACAGCAAAAGAGTACTGCACCCTACTGTGTCATATTAACAAGTAAAACATGACAGAGAATGTCCATATGAGCAGGTTCAAAGACTGAAAACTAGGAAAGATCTTAAAACTGAATAATTACTGAAAAAATGGGAACTCTAGACAGTCTAACCCAGACATTGCTTTAAATACATACAAATACATCTACATGATTTTTAAAATTAAAAAAGCATCTACAGAGACATGGGTACTATACATGTAATATTCATGTCAAATGATAGCAGGTGAAAGTTCTCTCCAAAAATAAAAAGTGCTAAGCAAATGAAAAATGTTATTTCACCAACATTCTTCTTGGCTGAGTTAGACAAAAGATAATTGAATTCCACTTATGAATGTCCCTATAATTGTAAATTGAGAAAATATGTTTTTCAATAGAGTTGGCAGAAAGCAAGAGCAAAAGGTTTATAGAAAAAAAACTGGAAGTAAAGACATTGGGGAAGAGAAGTGGTAAAATTTCCTTAAAAAGGATTATCTGATCATAGTGATAGATACAGAATTATTGGGGAAGGAGGGAGATAAGCTTATAAAATCCACACACTAACTAGCTGTAAATTTGAAATGTAGATAATAAATATTACTAAGTAGATTATTTGTATATTCGAACATTCACCTACATATATATATTATAAGTAATATGTTTTGCCATTTCGGGTTATCAAAAAGGGTTTTTCTAGTAAAACGTCTATTAAAATGCATGTAAAGTATATATCATTTTAGTGGAGTTCATCTCCCTTGAGAATATTTTTCTAGATCCCAGAAAATTTAATACAGTTCCATATAATTTATGCTTTTTAAAATGATACTCATGTTTGGAAGGTCTAAAGAGCAATAATTACTCCAGCAAAGTTGCTGCACTGAGAATAGAAAGAACTGAGAGGTAATGTAAAAGTCATAATGGCAAAATGTGTTGAAGTTCAGCAGCCAACAAGAGGGAAACAAAATTATAAGCTCAGTTGGTCAGAACACAATAAAGCTGATAAAAAAAATACAAAGATTAATTACAAAGTTATTAGAAAAATGTCAAGTTATGTATGAATCATTGAGGTAGGATCAGTCAGGTGCCCCACCTGGTATTTTGCAGCAGAAAAATGAGAAGAATTGAACTAAAGTATTCAAATACATTTACTTGCATTCTTTTTTGGATAGCTTTCTAATATCTATACAAAAAGTTTACATCAACACTGTAGGTTGAATAAAACATGTGCTATGAGTCAAATGAGGTATTTGGTTGCAGCTTATGAAATTGCCATTTTGAAGGGAAACTGGTTGAAACTTAGCAGCTGCATGTGATTCATCTATTGTAATATATCTTATAATGTAGGCAATTTAAGATAGTTTTTTAAATCAAATGGACATGTATGGATTCCATTTCAGTTCTACCACTTTATGAGCTGTGATCCCTTAGACAATTGCATGCTTTAATCTCTCTGAGCTTTAGTGTCCCTTACTACATAATGGGTATCGTGGTACCTACTCTTGGAATGTTGTGTGGATTGAATGAGTAATTCACATAAAGTCACACAGGGTTTTGTCCCTATGTAATGAAAGGATAGTTCCCAAAACATTCATTTTAAAGTGAATAGCTCAGAATTCAGAAAGGAGGAAGCCTGAGGTTCTACTGAACCTTCTGAGGTGCCCCATGATTTCAAGTGCTGGGCTTCTGGTTACCTTACAGAAAAGTCACAACACCAAACACCAGGCAGTTGTCTGTATAGGTGAGGGCCTCTTGCCTGAACATCTGCATGGAATAAATATCAACTTCATCTTTGAAACATATCCCCAATCTTGTTTCCATACCTCATTTTACTAAGGACAGTAGAATTTAAATTGACCAGGATGACACACAGAATAATTCTTTGAAACTCAATAGCTGTTCAATCCGGGGCGGGGTAGCTTATGTCAAGCCCCTGACACTTCATAAGCAACCTGATAACCCCCGAATGCCTGATGGTATTATTCCAATTGGCATTACAAATGTGGGTTAATTTCCTTCGGGGGTGTCTACTTTCTCACACCTCATCCAGCCAGATAAGTAGGTGCTTAGTAAACTCTGGAGGGTGTTGTGGTTGGTGGATTTCTTCTCAGTGGCAGCCAGGTCTCAAATTCCCACTCTGTTTTTCTCAAACAAGCCTGCAGGGGTGTACATCTACTGTCTATAAGGTTTTCTGGATGAAAAATATCAAGCCCTGAAAGTGAATCCCACAATGTTCTAGGGCTGTGATAAGTTATTGCTATGCAATATTTCATTCCAGTCTCACAAATCTGTGTGAGTTATCCCTGCCATTTAAAGATGAAGCAGCAAGCTCAACCCTACCAAAGTCACACTGCTAAATAGTAGGGGATCCCAGAACCTGAGTTCTCAGCCAATACACTCTGGTGCCCCTGAAAATCAAGAACCATGTATCTATTTTAGAGGGGTTATTTTTCTTTCGAGTAGAATTTCTACATCAAATAACCGGTAAAGATAGACCATATTTCCTCATTCCATTCCCACCATCCTTCAAAATGGGTCAAAATCATCCTGCCTCCCACTAATGACTAAAAGGGTAGCCTTTCTTCTCCTATGGGATTCCCACTGTCTTACCCTTAAAGGGACTCTCTCAATGAACTGATGCATTGTTTTCAACCTTAGCACTTTTCTTCTAATTCTTGTCACTGGGTATCGTTCAGCTTCAGCAACAGTTCCCCATACCCCAGGTTTTCCTGGTGTTAGAAAATGTCAGACTTTGCCCAATTGCACCTTTAGAATCTTTGCAAGCCCCAGCTCCCCAGCATAAATCAATATTCTGCATTAGAGATATGCAGGAACGAGTCAATAGAATTAGCAGCGTAATTTACTGTGGCTCAGCTGCAGCTGGCAGGGACCGCAGAAGGAAGCAAGCAGATGTTTGTTTGCTAATGGTGGCTTCCCTGAGTTGTCGGAGCCCAAGGCCCCATACCTCCATTAGCCAGTCTGTCCAGCTTAATAAAAAAGGATAAGGGAGATTTGGCTTTGCTCCGTTGGTAATGCCAATTGAGTTCTTTTTCTGCCATTCATTATAATGTTCCATGTTTTAGATTTGTTGTACTTGATGTGGGCAAGTCAGAAATTGTTACTGGGGTCATAATTTCCCCTATATGTGTTCAGGAAATTGTGGCCAATTATCCCCCACGACCAAGCTTGGAAGACAGAAAATAAAATGGCAGCAAGAGACACTTGAAAGAGCATGTGGGTTTTCCTTGGTTACAGCAATGTAGTAATTTATAGAAGTTTTATTTTCTCTCTCTCTAAAACCATGAATAAACTTGTAACAAAACATAGAGTGAAGGAAAACCATGTTTCCTTTGGATTAATCTCTGTCCTTGCTTACCTGTGCAATGCAGGAGGAAAACCAAGACTTTAAGGGTAACCATGACCCTCATTTGAGAGACTGCTGATAAGATAGTACATTATAAACCCACAATACAGCTTGGTATTTGTTTTTGGTTTTGTTTCCTCCTCTGGATCTTATCTATTGCATCGGGATTTTATTTATCAGAGAGTATTTACCCAAGATACATTTTCTGAAGCTTTCTATGGCAAAGTTCTAAGCCAGGTTCACGAGGGAGACAATCTTGCACAAACAATAACAGTACAGGAAGATTGGTATAAACGTTGAAGGACAGGAGAGGGTGTTTAAAATAGGAAAAGATGAAAATGCATTACAAAAAGAGTACCACCTTGGTTTGAGATTTTGATGAGACTTAGCCAGAAGTATGGAGGGGGGAACATTCTAGGTGGAGACCATGGACTTGGGGAGGAATGAGATTCTTGTATTCTGAGAACAGAGAGAAGTCACTTTGGCTGGACTTAGGAAGTCGGAGGTGAAGTGGTCAAAGATTAGGATCTAAAGCATGAAATACTTTGAATGCCAACCTCAGTCATATGGACTTTATGTGGTTGGCCACTGGGCACCACAGAAGGACTCTGCGCACCATCTACCCAATCAGGTCTGTGATGCAAGAAGGTCATTGGTCACCAGCGTGTAGCCAGAATTCATGGGTACAAATTAGCAGGAAGTTAGAGGACAATGGAGGCATGAGCTAGGGTAGTAACAGTGGGAACACATTGGAAGCTAAAGAGAGGGTATCATGTTAAGAGGATAGAAAATTCAGACCTTCCCAAATGACTAGATGGGTGTGGTAGAAGAGCGGTGGTCCAAGGGGAAGGAAAAGTCACACTGGTGGCTGAACTTTAAAACCTTGAGAACCTTGGGAACTGGGTGTCATTAAATGAAACAGACCGTCAATAATGAATTGATTTGGAGACACGGCTGAGCACCTCAGCATGCCAAGTGCTTTTTGGCACCATTTCATCTTGTGCTCACAGTTTTTCTTGGTAGCTATATTATTCCCACTTTATTTCTGAGAAAACTGGGACTCAGATAATAACCAATTTGCCCGAAGTCACACAGATAGCATGTGAAACAATGATGAATGGAACCCAGCTCTGTCTGGCTCCAAAGCCTATACAATATACCTATTCCAAAGGTTTTCCATCTGTGTTCTGAAAAATTCTAGAGATCCTCAGAGGCTTTTCTCTGGGATTACACTGGAGGAGCATAAAGAAGGTTGGGCCCCCGGGCCCTCTTCTTGGCTTCAACCTGACTTTAAGATTTCCTTTGATGAAGGAATTCTCCTGTTAGCAAAATCAGCATGTTCTACTCCATCTCAAAAGAAGAGAAGGGCTTGCTTTCAGACATACTGGATTTCAGGAGCAAATGGGACAAGTGGAGGTGTGCAAATGTTAATATGAAGAACTGATCTTAGAGGTGAAGATATAGGTTCAGGAGCATATGTGTGGAGGAAAGAAGTGAAAGGGGCCACCTAGGTTCATGCTGGTATTAGCTTTCTAGCATTGGGAATCACATTCTAGTACGCCTGATATTGGTAATCACATTCAACTGGCATGTGCTGGAAGAGGTTAAGTTCCTAGTTGCTCTGTGATACTCAATGCTGCTCTCTCACGTGTCTACACACCTCTGCTCCCACCAGTTGGATGTCCAGCTCATCAAGAATACTTATGTTTATCCCCAAACCAGTTTTTGTCAGTTCCATTTGTTTTTGTAATCTGTAATGCTATTGAATCTGTAAACCAATGCAATATGAATGCAAAAGAAAATAAAGTTGTTTCCATGAAAAATAAGTTGAATTGTTTGGGGAAAAAAGGCAAGTTACTTTGCTTCCCAGTGAAGTGAGAATGAGACTGTTGTAAAGTTAGGGGGAAATGTAAAAACTTAGACAGATTCTGGGCTCACATTGTTTCTCAACTAAAACTGGAAGTGATGCATTATGGATGTAGCTTATACAAATTAGACTCCAAGCATCAGACCCTGGTCTTACATTAAAAGAGTGAGAGGTTAATGTATATTCGTAAATTTTAAGTGAAAATAAAATATTACATGGGTTTGTATGTAGCACTTTTATGATACCTCATTTCAAATGACTTTCTGATTAATCAAATACCACTAGTCATGACCAATTCACATAAGAATGTGCCCGGCATGTATTTCTAGTTGGTTTTTTTTTTTTTTTGAGACAGAGTCTCACTCTGTTTCCTGGGCTAGGGTGCTGCGGCATCAGCCTAGCTCACAGCAACCTCAAATTCCTGGGCTCAAGCAATCCTCCTGACTCAGCCTCCCAAATAGCTGGGACTACAGGCATGTGCCACCACGGCCGGATAATATTTTTTATTTTTTAGTTGCCTAATTTCTTCCTATTTTTAGTAGAGATGGGATCTTGAACTCCTGACCTCCTGCCTCGGTCTCCCAGCATGCTGGAATTACAGGTATGAGCCACTGCACCCAGCCCCGCCATGTTATTTCTAGCCCATGAACACAAAAGAGATTTTTATCACTTGAACATAAGTTAATCACTTGATTTTTTTCAATCCTTCGGTCAAACTAACTAGAAAATTTGGCAAGGAACAAAAAATTGTTGAACTGGGTTGAAGCTTCCCAGAACTCATAAATACAAGAGTGGGGCAGAGGGGTGAGAGTTCAGATTTTAAATGACTTATGATTTCCATTTGTAAAATTATATGGAAGAAAGTTTCTTCTTACTGCAAATATATTTAAGTTCAGTTATTACTAATAGGCACAATTCTATCAGTCCTCATGATGACATAAAATAAGGTTCCCAGCTGGCAGGGAATGGACTATTGTGAAGCCATTTCTAACTGTGCGTGCCAGGTCTGATTTTACTTTGCTGCCCTGGAGAAACACGAGAAGTTGGAGCCAACAGAAAGAGAGGCTGCCCTGCTCTCTGCAGCTGCTGCATCGTGACCCGGAAGCCCAAGCGTTTAGCACCATGAGGCCTGTGTCTCTAATTGGCACTGCAGCCAGGAGAGACTTCTCCCTTTGTGTGCCCCTTGCAGCACTAGCAGAGCCAGAGAGAGAGAGAGAGAGAGAGAGAGAGAGAGAGAGAGAACAACGTGCCTATGTGCGTGCGTGAGTGTGAGCGCATGTGTGTGTGGCGTGCGATCACCTGCTTCCCTTCTCTTGTTGCCATGGGTTACAGAGCCCAGAACTGGAGAGTGGGGCCAAGCGCTCAGGGTGGAAATAACTGCGTCAGCCTCTGAAAAAAAGAAATTAGAAATAGGGAGCAGGGAAACAATGGCAAAAGAACAAAAATCAACATCCTAAGGCGGCCTGACTGTGAGGGAGGAAGCCAGGCAGCCAAAAGGGGGGTGGTTCTTCATAAATCCAGCTTTCACCGGACACACTGGTCAGTGACCAGGAGAAAAGCATGAATGCGAATCTCTACAGCAATCCTGTGCTTCCACCCACGAGGGCCTTAGGTTCAGGTCTGTGATCCATCTTGGAGAACAATAAACAAAGTCTGCTAAGAGTGAAGTCAACAGCCGTCAGGGAGTCCATGACATGCCTAGCATTGTGGAGTGGCAGGCGCTGAGGGGAGAGACGACACTGCCAGGAAGGAGGCTGTGACCTTGGGGAGGCCACCATTTAATTGGGCACCCACAGTCTGTAAGTCAGGCTTGCTGTGCACTCTGTACCCAAGTACTCATTACTCTTCTTATGTGATGGCCATTCAGTGAAAATAATGTTTCCTTCCTCTTTCCCGTGGCCTCTGACTATTTTGAGTGACATGTAATAGAACTTTAAAATTAGAAGAGATTTCAACAAATCCAATCCCCCAATTTTGCAGATTAAAAAAACCAGGCTCAGACAGGTAACCCAGCTTGGTTTTTGTTTGTTTTGTTTTATTTTTTTGCAGAGCAAAACAGGAATAAAGAAGACTTAAATGATGCAGCTAATGTTTATTTGTATCAGTCTCAGATTAGATGACTGAGAGGTGAGAAACCTGTATCTCTTCAGACTGAACTATCAAGGAAATTAATAACTTAGATCCCTGCTTTTCTGATAGGCCACTGTTGCTTTGGATGGGAAGACAAAGGCTGCTTTCCACCAAACCTCATGGCTGGCAGGACATTTGGAGGCAAGTTAGGAAGGACAGGGTCATGGGGTATGGTCTATAAGCTTTTCTAATTCAGGCCACAACACCCATGTGAGCTTCCAAGGCCAAGCTCTTCCTTCTTTGACCCGTATTAGCAGAGATGAATCTCAGTTCTTGCAGTGAATGTTGATTTCAGCCAACTTCTTCTTCCTAGCTTGTGGCAAGACTGTTCTGTGGTTCCCATCTGCTATTGGAAAGAAAGAATTCCATTAGATTTTGTGGCTAATCTGTGAACCTAGAAAAAACTAGTTCCTTGATGCCGAGTTACTCCCAGCTGTTTGTAGTTTCCCTTTCCTGCTCTATCTTCCACTTGCTAAATACCATGTAAGGGCTGTTCTCATTTTGGCTTCTAGTGTATTTTGCCACCTTAAGAACTTAGACTCTCACATTCAAACATATGGGGGAATGGTGTCACTTGCAGGCTTCTAGTAGCTATTGTGAAAACCCACTACCTCCTCTACACCAGTAGAGCAGAGGTAACAACTATGGCTGGTTTCCTCTAGGACCCTCCTAGAGAAAGCTAATGTCAGAGAGGGGTGAGCCTCTCTCGTTTGCAGAGGTGCACAAGGTTGCCAGTCTCTTCTCGCCTCTAAGTTCTATGGGCAGCACACAAGGAGGGGAGCACAGGCCAAGTTTCTCAAAGGGCAAATGAACTGTTCCATAGGTGTTTGTGAACCTTTATCAGGAACCAGAGAGCCCTGGGAACTGGAAACACATAGGGAGTGGTAAGCTGCTTGAAAGGCAGATTGTCCCAGGAAACCCCAAGAAACAGATGTCTGGGTTCATATCTCATCGAAGTGCCTCTGCTATTCCAAATGTTTTAGAAAGGAGGTGAACTTCTCTCTGCTAAAGAAATTAATCCAGAGCCTAAATCCTGCTGTTGTTAATGGCTAAATAGCCTTGAGATGGATTCCTCAGTGAAATCCTTTGATCTCAGCTAGCCCTCCGGGGGCTGCATATTTGTCTCAGCAATCAAAGTCCATAGATCTTTTTTCTTCCTTCAGGGGTCCATCTACACTCCAAGAGTTTTCAAAATCATTTTGCCACATTCTTCTCTATTTCACTTCACTCTCTTCCTTTCTCCAAATCAATCTTTTATTTATGTTTCACCTTTGATTCCCACACGGAAATGATCACTTCCCGGAGCTGGGATTCAACAACACACCAGCAAAACATGGTCAGAAAGCACCCCCCACAGCCAGCACCCGCCAGAAGCAGGGATGGAACTACAGACATGGCAGATGAGCTCCCTGGCCTCATCACATCCTATCAGTGAGTCAGAAAAGTTGGAGGAAGTGAATTTCCAGCTGAGAAGGAGGAGAGCTGGGGATGGACAAAGGGAAAAACAGGTACAAAGGCCCCCAAGTCAGGAGAAAGCATGAAGCTTAGGAGAAACTGACAGGAGTTGAGTAAGCCAGAGCGCAGAGAGCAAGGGAGGGAGAGAGGCTGGCCTGGGTCAGGTGGTCATGGAAGCCTATCAACCTTTTCAATTACATCAAGGAATCAGACCTTTTTCCCCAGGGCATTGGGAGCCATTGAATATTATAAGCACAATCAGATTCGAGTATAGAAAGATGGATGCAAGACTGAAGGGGCGTGGGAGTGTTAGCTGGGAGACTAGTTAAGGAGAAACTGGGCAGGAGTAATTATGGCCTTGGGTAGGGTATTGATGGTAAGGGTGGGGAAAACAGGACCGCGTAGAGGCTTATTTAGAAGTAGAACTGACATCTGGTAGTTGTGTGGGCTTGTGGGTGAGCACTGCATGGGCTGGCTTGAGAGACTGCCTGAATTTATGGAACAGGAATACAAGGGTGACCTCAGATGCCAATCACTGCGCCTGACCTGATTGCTACCCCTGTGGAAGGGCCAGGTCTAAAGGAGCTCGTAACCCTGCGCCACCTGGTCACAGCTCATCAGACCAGGGGTGAGCGCCTGACCCCAAGGCAGGCCATCCATAGGCTGGTCAGCAACCAATGATGTGGCCCGACCCATAGTTGTAATCGGAACCAATCAAATTTGCTCTGTTGGGAATATGAACTGTGAAAATGCCAAGAAAAACGAGCCGGTTAGTAATGAGAGCTGAAGTTTTAAAAGGATGATATATAGAGAGAGGATAAAGCAAGAGGGAACATGTGCCACCTGAAATTATAAGGAAAGGGAAGTTATGAGTAAGCAATAAAGGCCAGTCCACGAAGAGGTAGAATGGAGCAGATGACAAAAATAAGCAGGTAAACCAACAGAGGGCAGCTCTCTGGCTCTTGAGAGCTGCAGAGAGCCAAGGTAGTTTCTAGAACGTCTTCATCGTGGAGTATTTTCCATTTCCAATGCTGTTCCACAAGCATCTTTGCAATAAATCACTTGCATAACTTGAAGAGTCTCCAATTCATTGCAACAAAAGAGCATAGCCAAAATACTCGCCTAATATTTTGCCAGGTGTCACATGCTATCTCTGCCCATCTTGCTGCTTGTCCTCACTCTGCTCCAGAGATGCTCGCCTTGTGCTGGATCCCTCACGAGGAATGCCACCATCTCTGATGTCTGACCAGGAGCCACCTTTGGCCTCGCTCAGTAGGTACATCAAAATCAAAAAGAATGTAAACCTTCATTCCAGAGATTCTGCTCTGTGGTAGAATTTGAAACCCATGACGTGTTTCAGTGGGTTGAAAATGTCTTTGAACATGTGCTCCCATCTTCAGAGCTATGATTAATTACTGGCTGTTGCTGCGGGTTACGCCTGCAGCTCTCTGCAAGAAAATGAGTAAAAAGTATTTGAGCTTTTACATTCTCTGAAAAAGAGCCTCTTTTAAAAAAAGAAAGAAGGAAAGAAAAAGAAAAGAAAACAAAGCTGGATGTAATTTATAACAAGGTTTTGATATTTTCTGGGTAGCTTTGCACAAGACAGCATTTGTCCTGCGCTGAGCTAACCTATGATGGAGGCAGGTGAGGTGTGTTGCTTCTTCCCCACACACGAAGTTATCCTCATCATGCTCCCTGCATATTTCTGAATTAGTTCCAGCTAGTTAGTGTCACTGCAGGACAATTTAGACTGCCATTGTTTGAGTATTCAACATACTCTACGATGATGGATTCCCAGAAAAGGCAAAATCCATTATTTACACACAGTAGGAAAATAAACCTTCTCCCCAGCCCAAGACAGGAAGATCGAGAAAGCTTTTCATTTTAGACAGTTGGAAATTTCGCATTCAAGTGGCTTTGTCAACTCCTTTAATCAATGTCCTTTGGAAAAACAAATTTAGCAATTCAGCTCCTGTATTCAGTAGGGGTGAGATGTAACTAAGGATATTAGCTATCAACGGTTCATGGTCTGTTAGCCAGCACTCGCTCGCAATAAAGTACAGCTATCTGACAGCTATGCCTTGAGGTAGCATCAAGCATCACAGTAAGGGAGAAAAAAAAACCCTCCAGATTTGAAAAGTACAGGTAGGGAAGTTGGGAGAAAAGGGCATTTCTCTCCATCTATGAGAAAAATAATACCCTTCCCAGTAGATCGAAGGTGTTCCTGTAATGTAGTCATAATTGTTTTCAAGCCAATATAGCAGGTTGTTGATGTTCTGAGCTACATTTCACCAGACACCCACGTGCTCACAGGGGCAGCTAGGGGAGGGGATGTGAACAAAGTGTCTGTGCCCTACGCTGGACCTGGGTGTCGGGAAGGCAAGGAGACCTCTACATTATAGCACGATCTCTGCAGGGCGCCACCCTAGTGGCCAGGGAGACTTCAGGTGAGCATTCATTGTAACCAGACTGGGAGAAAGAGCTATAAAAAAGTGTTTCCCAAAGTGTGCCTCCAGGAATGGATTGGGTCCAAGATAAGAAAAGGGGTCCAACGTCAAATTAATTGGGGAAATTATGGGTTTATTTGTTTCAGGACTTCTTGGAGTTTTATAGGCTAATGAATCTGCAAGGAGAATATGGTTTGCAGTGTCATCAATGTCATTTTAGTGGGGGCCCATGGGAACCTTTTTAAGGAGTATCTCATCTCACTGGACTAGGAAAACGCTCTGGGAGAGATTCCATCTCGCTTCCCTGTTATCCTCTCTGGGCTTGCCCAGAAGATCCTGGTTCTCACTCCCTTTCCCCAAAAGCCCCTAACCATGCTGTCTCTTGTAACCAACTTCAGTTCTGAATTCTTACCCCAGACTCTTCTGTACCCCTGCTCTGTCCTGTTTTCAATCCTCCTGCTCTCAGCCTCCTGATGTGACACTGGTGTGTCTCTCAGTTGTCCCAGCTACAACACTGACTCCATCTCCCCTCCACTAGGTTCGCCTAGATTATACTTCCAGTTGTACTGTTCTTAGCTGCCTTGAGCAAACAGCTCTCTTGGTTCTTCTTTGCACCCATTTCAGGGCCATGGTTCACTCACCCTGGTCCCTTGAGCAGGAAAACCTGCATTGGTTAGTCAGTGGCTACACTGCACAGCCGGGCGTGGTGCCCACCTTCCTCCAGCTCACTTCCAGGCTCCCAATGGAGAGATGTTCTGAGCTGCCTCCACCCTCTCCAGAGCTCCAAGATGTCCTGAGGCACTTACAGACTCCCAGAGGCTTTGACACAAAGTAACAGAGCCAGTGTCGCCCCCTGTACATTCCCTGCCTGTCTAGCATGGACAGAGCTGGCTTGGGGCAAAACAAGGAAGGAGGTGTTGCTGTTCTTCCAAGAAGCACTCTGTTCTTATGCCCCAGCCCCAGCCTCCCTCTCTGAGCCTCTTCCCTCCCACCCTCATCCAGCCATTATCCGAGCCTTTATTTCCAGCACAGTCCTTTCTTATCCAATCAGTCATTGGCACATAAGTACAATTTTAAGTCAGATTTTACTTCTCTGGGGACATTTTTTTTTTAATATCCAGGAATTAGGGAATGAAATGAGTGACCTCCAGAAGTAGGTTAGAGAGATACATTCCCTGCATGCTAACAATCACAAGAATGCCTTTGCAGGATGCTCGTCCTGGCTATGGCTTTAAGTAGGAGAGCAAATTAGGGAGACTAAATAGTTCTGTGCTGCTGGCTGGGCTCCCAGCTGGGGAGGGTGGTTGTGCAGATCTCATGCTTCAAAAAGGCTTGCAGGTTTTGTTTGTTTGTTTGTTTTTTGTTCTGTCTTTGTCTAGTTTTGGTATCAGGATGATACAGGCATTGCAGAATGAGTTTAAGAGTATTCCGTCCTCCTTGATTTTTTTGAATAGTTTAAGTAGGATCGATGTTAGTTCTTCTTTGAATGTTTGGTAGAATTCAGCAGTGAAGCCATTGAGCCCTGAGCTTTTCTTTGATGAGAGACTTTTTATTACTGTTTCTATCTCATTACTTGTTTTGGTTACAGGTTTTGGATTTCTTTCTGGTTTAATCTCTGTAGGTTGTATATGTCTAGGAATTTATCCATATCTTCTCGGTTTTCCAATTTATTGGCATATAGTTGTTCATAGTCATCTCTAATGACCCTTTGGATTTCTGCAGTATCAGTTATAATGTCTGCATTTTCACCTCTGATTTTATTTATCTGGGTCTTCTCTCTTTTTTCTTAGTCTGGCTAAAGGTGTGCCAATTTTGTTTATCTTTTCAAAAAACCATCATTTTGTTTCATTTATCTTTAGTATTTTAGCGGGGGTTCAATTTCATTTATTTCTGCTCTGGCCTTTATTATTTCTTTTCTTCTACTAATTTTGGGTTTGGTTTATCCTTGTTTTTCTAGTTCTTTGAGATATATTGTTAGGTTGTTTATTTGAAGCTTTTCTACTTTTTTGATATAGATACTTATTGCTATAAATTTACCTCTTATTACTGCTTTTGATATATCCCACAGGTTTTGATATGTTGTGTTTTCATTTTCATTCATTTGAGAAATTTTAAAATTTCCTTCTTAATCTCTTCATTGACCTGCTGGTCATTCAGGAGCATATTGAGCAATTTCCATGTGTTCTTATAGTTTTCAATGTTCCTTTTGTTATTGATTTATAGTTTTATTAAGTAGTGGTCAGAGAAAATACTTGGTGTGATTTCAATTTTTTTGAAGTTTTAAAGACTTATTTTGTGTCCTAACATATGGTCTATCATTGAGAATGTTCCATGAGCTGAGGAGAATGTGTCTGCGGCTGTTGGATGAAACGTTCTGTAAATATCTATTAGGCCCATTTGATCCATATTGCAGATTAAGTCCAATGTTTCTTTGTTGATTTTCTGTCTGGATGATCTATCAATGCTGAGAGTGTTGAGGTCTCCAGTGGTTATTGAATTGGGGTCTATCTCTCTCTTTAGCACTGTTAATATTTGCTTTATATATCTGGGTGCTCTAGTGCTGGGTGCATATATATTTATAATTATTATATCCTCTTGCTGAATTGACTCTTTTATTGTTATATAATGACTTCCTTTGTCCCCTTTTTTTAGTTTTTGTCTTGAAATCTATTTCATATGATAGTTACTCCTGCTCTTTTTTGGTTTCCATTTGCATGGAAAATCATTTTCCATCCCTTTATTTTTAGTCTATGTGTGTCTTTATAGGTGAGGTGGGTTTCTTGAAGACAATATGTAGTTGGCTCTTGTTTTTATTTCTTTTTTTTTTATCCATTCAGCCACTCTATGTCTTTTGATTGGGGAGTTTAGTCCATTCACATTCAATGTTATTATTGATAGGTAAGGACTTACTACTGCCATACTATTTGATTTATGGTGGTTTTGTGGTCCTCTCTTTATTTTTTCTTCCTTTCTTCCTTTGTTAAAAGTGATTTTCTCTGGTAGTGTTTTAATTTCTTGCTTTTTAATTTTTTTTGTGTATCTCTTTTAGGTTTTTTGATTTGAAGAGTTAGGTATTCATTTTAATCTTCACAGTCTAAACTTTTTTGAACCCATCTTTCTTGAGAAGGCTTTCCAGATATTCAAAGAGAATTGGGTGTTGTGATCACTGCAGCCATATCAGCACAGAGAGTGCCCCAAGTCCAGTAATGCTGTAACTTCTACAGACTCTTGATGGTATGGCATTGGTGGACTAGGGTAAGATATGGGAGAATTCCCTGGATTACCAGGCAAAGTCTCTCGCTCTCTTCCCTCACTCTCTGTGCTAGGCTTCTAGAGTTGGGGAAGGAGTGATTTGAGGACTCCCTCTTAGCAACCAGCACCGGGTCACACCTGAAGCCAGCCCAGTCTCACCCAAAGTGGTGGTGACTGTTGCCTGGCTACCTCTGATGTTTATTCAAAGCCCAAGGGCTCTTTAGTCAGCAAGTGGTGAATCCTGCCAGGACTGGGTCCTTCCCTTTAGGGCAGTATGTTTCCTTCTGGCCCAGAGTGGGTCCAGAAATGCCTAGACTCGGGAAATAAAGCCTGGACTCAGGGGCTTCAGGAGTCTGCTTGGTACTTTATTTTGCTGGGGTTGAGCCGGTACTTAAGTTGCAAAACAAAGTCCTCTGAAATTTTCCCCTTGCTTTCTCCAAGTGGAAGAAGACTCCCTGAGCCACATTGCCTGTAGTTGGGAGAGGGGTGACACAGGCACTGGCTCGATTGCCACCGCTGGTGTCTCACTGGGTCATGTGCACCCCACGGCCACTGGCTCTGAGCCAGCACAGTCACAGGAATTGCCCAAGGACTGCAGCCTTTGTGGCCTGACTGCCTTACGGATTAATCCAGTTCCCAGGCTGCTTTTTATCAGCCGGTGGGGGGCTAGCTGGAACTCGGGTTTGGGGGCAGAGGATTTCTCTATGCTAGGCTGGTCGAAATGCTCCTTCTGTGGGCACTGGCGGATTTCTGCTCTGTGGTGTTTCCCTGTGCCAGGGCAGCCCTAAGTGTCAATACAAAGTCCCACAAGCACTTCACTCTCCCTCCCCCAGGCACACGGATTCTCTCTCCACTCAGTGTGCTGGTGCAACACTGCTGAGGGGTGGCGCTGTGGGGGAGGGAGCGTAGGCAATGTTAAGATTGTCTTTTCTGCCCTCCCCAGTGCCTCCTTCCTTGACATGATGTTAAAACCAGATAGTATGATTGCTCACCTGATTTTTGGTTCTTCTGAAGATGCTTCCTTGTGTGGATAGTTGTCGAATTTGGTGTTCGTGAAGAGGGATGATCACTGGAGGTTTCTATTTGGCCATCTTGCTCTGCCAATCAGTAGCATTTCTCTTTTTCTATGTTTTGTTCTCTGCTATTTCTCCAATATCTAGCACAGTGTCTGGCACATAGTATATGCTCAGTTAACATATGTTGACTGACTTAATGTATGAATCAAATCAATTAAATTTTTTAACTTTCTGGAATGAACATCCTCCTCTCTTAAATATGGAGTCTTTTATTCTACTTTACACACTTAAATTTCATGCATGTTTTCAGAAATGTATTTTGTCCAAAAGTAGGGTACTGCCAGTATCAATACTTAAAAGTAACTGCTGAATTTTGGTAGGTAGAAATAAGTATTTCAGAGTCATTAAAGGCTATTTTTCTTTTGCACATATAATAACTCACCCATCTGAGAGGTTTTTCCATATATATATATATTTTAATATTAATGCTATTGGGGTAGTATCTTACTTGCCCTTGACTACAAGTGTTTTCCTGTGTTTTCAACTTTATCTAGTAAGTTTCCTGAAAGATATCTAAGAAAATTTCAATATATAGATAGCAAACTGAGGAGGAGAAATGAGACTCTAGCAGGGGAAGTGACCTCCCAAGATCACACAGCTGGAAGGAGACATATTTAAACCAGGAATTCAGCATCACAGTTTCCTCACTAGTGAAGTTTCTGCTCACCAGACGTGTTGTGTTTGAGTAATACCATGCATTACCACATTATTTACTGATAAATAATTTTCACTAAGTTTTCAAAATTGAGAGTGATTTCCAGAGGAAAGTCTTGCAAAGACCCTGTAAGAATATTTACAAGAATCCATAGCTTCTAAAGCATTCATTTCCAGATGGAAGCCTATTTTAAGTTATATGGAGCATTTCTAATTAACTTTTATCACTTACCCAATAATTAGAAGCCTGAACCATAAAGAAACCTTTACATTTATTTTATGAAGATAGCACTGAAAAGACCTTGGCCATTATATACCAAACCCCCTTGTCTTTACATGAGAAACCTAAGACACTTGATGTTACTTGATATCACAAGTAACTTAGTGCCAAAGTCAATGGTGTAGCACATGTCTGACTCCCAGCCTGTCGTTCTTCTAGGTACCCCTTCTGTCAAATGGGCTGTATGGACAGATGAAAACAATCATCCTTTCAGCAAATGCTTTTCCTTATTCCAGAGTAGCTAATTCAAATCACATTGATATTTTATGGTAAGTTATATTTCTCAACATGCTGTCACTCTTTGGATATTCAAGTTTTTGAAAAAGTAAAATATCTAAGAAAAAGTTAGCAAGGAGGAATTGTAAAGACTGTAACTCATCAGAAGTGACTCTGCCAAGCCGTCCAGCTGGAACTGGCCTTGCCCTTGGGGCTCTAGGGAGCTGAGGCTGGCCTTGGCTTGGAGGGCCCAACAGAAACCCTGCCTGGGGAACTGAGGACTGGTGCTCAGCAGTGTACTCTGTCAGCGCCTGTAATCCCCTCATCACCCAGCACAGTGCCCAATAATATTTGTTGAACTGATTCTGTATCAAATTTAGAATCAGGGTTGGAGCAAATCCTATCTAGTGTATTAGGGGACAAGACATCAGATAAATCATCGTTTTTCTTTATTTAATTCTACCCTTGCTGTCCTTTTAAATGAATGCAATTGTAAAAAAAAGAAGAAGAACAAGAAGAAGAAAAAGAAAGAAAAGTAAATATCTATCACATGAATAATTAACACAACACAGACCATAGAGTTCAATACATGTGTGATTCCTGCCATAGACAAAGTTTCAATCACATGTCTTAATATTATAAAGGGCTAGCACAGGGTACCTTTGTGGTGATGGAGTAGTTCTTTACCTTGATTGTGGTGGTGGTCCATGCATCTACACATACAATAAAGTTGCATAGAACTATACACAGACAAATGAGTGCAAGTAAGACTGGTGAAATCTAAATAAAGAACATGGATTCTACTAATGTCAATTTCCTCGTTTTGACATTGTACTATAGTTATGTAAGATGTTACCATTGGGGGAAACTGGATGAAGGGTATACAAGATTTCTCTGTGCTATTTTATAACTTCCTATGAGTCTATAATTATTTAAAAATTAAAAGCTTAAAAATGAATTCAATGTTTTTCCTTCATTAACCTCTAAATCTAAAAGATTTCATTAAAAATATAGATGTTTTTGTTTTTTACTTATTGAAAAAATTCTTAAGATAAAAATTCTCATCTCTTCCTGGAGATTAGTGTCATGAAAATGGAAACCATTTTTGCCAGTAAATGTGGTTCCAAGAGTTTGAGACAAATTATGCAAATGACTGATTTGTATTATCACTCATCTGAAAATATTTTAAACACACATTATAGGTGTTGAAATTTAAAATATTGCTGAGCAGCTGCCAACTTTTAAAATTATGATGAAATTGAAGTGGCCTTTACCTAAGGAAAGAAAAACAACACTTTGTCTATAGAAACTATTAAAAAAAGATAAAAAGCTTCAATATGTTCTTAAGAAAAAAATATGCACTTGTCTCCTTTTCCAAATAATATATTTTAGTTTTGCATTATGAGGAATATATCTTTATGTGAGTTCTTGTAAGTAGGTAAAATTCAGTCTTCATTTGCTTCTACAGAAATTTTTATTTTCTCATAAAAATAATGACTAGTAAAAGCTAAGGCAACTCAGAATAAAGGGACTAATTTATATTTGACCACTAGGTGTCACTGTTGGTGGTGGCGTGGGCGAAAAGGAGGGGGAGGGGAAATTGAAAGCAATCTCCTAGGGGATCTTTTCAGTTGTGAGTTTTGTTGTTGCTGTTTTCAAATATAAACTTCTCACGTTATTTGCCATTCTCCCTGTCTGCGTTCGGAAGGATGACGTAGGAAGGAAACAGATACGTATGAAGATAGAGCGTTTGGAGAGTTTCCTCCTCACGGGCCATCATCAGACCACCTTAGGAGACGGGCAGTATGGCTTTCTGTGCAGCCACAAGACCCAGCAGAAATTGACTATAAAAGACAGGTCCCTTCTAATAATTCCCTAACCACATGGCAGGAAAGCAGAAAAATGTCAATGACTTCACGTCCAGAGAGGGAAGCACTCCTCAGCCGTGTCTGTCTGGCGCTGACGACGTTAGATGAATAATTCCTGTGACAAAGCAGAGTGAGAGGGCGGGTGTGCGTGAAGGGGACTTGGGCAGGAGCTCTGGAGCGCGTCAGGAGCGCCATCCCTGAGGCTAACAAGCAAATCCAGGCCAAAGAGTCTCAGCAACTCTCAGTGAAGTCCAATTTAATTCTGGACTTGGCTGTATCAATGGGAACTTTTTCAAAGCCCGTGGAAAATCAAACAATGAAAAAGAGATTTTCCTAGCGTCGCACTTGGCACAGACCCCAAGGCCAGCAGGATGGGAGGTGCCTGGCTGGTCTCAGGAGGGGGATCGTCCTTATCTGCAGAGCGGCCCAGGCCTGAAGCCAGGCCCCGCGTCCCAGCCGCACACCCAGCGTCCGCGGGCGGCCGGGCTCCTTGGCAGAGGCCTGCAGAGGAAGCTGCCCTGTGCCAGTGCTATTTCAAGCAAGCGACTCTAGCTGGAGCTGTTATGCTTTCACTTTCCTAAGGGGAAAAAACTTCAAGAAAACTAAGGAGTTGGAGTGGAAGGGAAGTTGGAGGAGAGAGCCCAAACAAGGGTAGTAGAAACCCCTAATGAGCATCTAGAGAAGAATTTTTTTAAAAACAGAGGGAAGAATTGAACCCCACGGCCCAAAGCTTTTCATATTTGAAAGTATTTCTTTGCTCATTTATGTTATACACTATTACATCAAATGATCATTTCTAACCTCTGCTTTAGACATTTCTCATGACAGGATTAATGGTTTATCCATAACCACATTCAGTGGAGGCAAGTTAGTTGGATAATTATTTAATAAATGAAAAAAATGAGGGAAAAAGGTAAGCAACTAACATCGAGTGCTAAATGCATGCCAGGTATCATTCTCAGTGCTTTCTGTGTTTTCACTGATTTAATCCTCAAACGAGCCTACGAAGCAGGCAATAATAATATTATGCCTATTAGAGATGAGGAAACGGAGGAAGAGGGAGGTCCAGTAGCTTGCTCAAGGTTGCAGAGCCTGTAAGTGGCAGTCTGCTTTCACTGTCACTGAGCAACAAACACAGGACAAAGCTCAGAGCTCTCACCCTATCACCCAGCTTCTCCTTATCAGACTTTTTGCCACCTGTCACTTGTGAATATCTACCGGATTCAGATCCTAACCACAGATATCCACAAAGTATTTGCGCAATGGGATTTCTCTATTTGCTACATTCTGACAAAGTACTATACCAAAAGGTGGAATGCATACTAGAGTGAGAGGTGTCAGCCCTTGCCTTTTGTGGCTGACAGCGCCAACCACTATCTCAGGCAAGCCCCTGAGACATCTCTCTAGACCAACTTCTGTTCAAATTTCCACATAATCCCTGGTCAGAGTCAACTAGCTGTATGAGACTATATATCAAAGGTTCATTGTGATTCACATGAAATTAACTTCCAGAAAGTATAAGTAATGGTACTTTATATGAAAACACATATTTTCCAGGAAATTTTTATTGCTGATGACACACTTACGAAGATTTTGCCCAAATAAGTTCAAGCCAGTTGTGTAACTGTACTCAAAACAGCTGAAGCTATATAAAATGCCTTTTGGGCACTGAGTCAAGGAAAAAATCCCACAAATGTGCTCGCTAATAACTCTGGTAGCTGCACTGATTCTAATGGATAGTTTTCTAGTCCAGCAACAGTATTGCAATTTGTCATTAATAGATGTGAGGAGGCCAGCTTGTTTAGCTGGAAGAGGCTATGATTAGTAGATAGCGCCACCCTCCTGCATCTAAAAATCAAACAAACAACAAACAAACAAAAACAGGAGAAGAAGTTCCAGGAAATAAACCCAGAGGAAGTATTCACTCTGGAAAATGAAAACAAGTATCAGAGCACAGTGAAAAAGTTTTGTGGAGGTTCTTATTCTATTACTTTTAGGATAGACACTAAGCATGAACAGTGGGGTGATCTGTGAAGCTTCTCATTCCTGTTGTACTTCCAGTGATCCAGGGTTATTTTACTGCCAATTATTTGACTAGTATGTTAGTTAGAGTTCTCCAAAGAATAGAACCTATATATATATATATATATATATATATATATATATTCCTATGTGTGTGTGTATATATATATATATATATGAATTGGCTCATCCAATTGTGGAGACCCAAAAGTCCTATGATATGCCATCTGCAAGCTAAAGAACAAAGAAAGCCAGTGGTGTAAAAAATTCTGAGTTCTAAGGCCTGACCAAGGAATGGGGGGCGAGGGTACTGGTGTAAGTTTGAAGGCTTCAAAACCCGGAGCTTCGATGTCCAAGGACAGGAGAAGATGAGCTCTCTCAGCTCAAAGAGACAGAGAGAGCAAATTTGTCTTTCCTCTGTCTTTTTCTTCTATCTGGGCCCTCAACAGACTGGACCATGCCAACCCACATTGGAGAGGGTGGATCTTCTTTACTCAGTCTATTGATTCAAATACTAATCTCTTCTGAAAACACTCTGACAGACACACCCAGAAATAATGTTTTACCAGCTACCTGGGCATCTCTTAACCCAATCAAGTTGACACATAAAATTAACCATCATACCAGGAAACCAATTACATAACCAGATTTAAAGGGACTTTAGAATTAAACAATTTTCAACTCAAGTGGAAAAAAAAAACAAAACCAAAAACACGTAACTTTTCATGCCCTAAATTCTAATAAACTTTAGAAAACACTTTCTCTTTTATTTTGTCACATATACATCCAGATATCAATTCCACAGTATTACCTGGAAAACTATCGCAGCTAAGGAAAAATAAAGAGTAAAGGCAAAATGTTTATTAATATAATTTTACTTTAATCCAAAGTTTCAAAAAATTTAATTCTTCTATATTCATGATATCTACCTATAATAGGCAATCAACTATCAATCTAAGGCAAGTAATTTTTCATTGATGATTGTACTTTATATTCAAATTTTCAAAAAATATTGGGCTATGCTATGGACTGAATTGTGTCCCCTCTCCACTCATACGTTGAAGTCCTAACCCCAGTGTGACTATATTTGGAAGTAGGGCTTTTAAGAGGTAATTAAGGTTAAGTAAGGTCATAATAGAGTCCTAATATGATAGAATTGATGTCTTTAAGAAGAAGAGGGAGAACTCTCTCTCCACACACATGCCCAAGGAAAGGGCATGTGAAGACATGGTAAGAAGGTGGCTGTCTGAAAGCCAGGAAGATAGCCCTCACCTAAAACTGACCCTCCCGGACTTTGATATGAAATTTTTAGCCTCTGGAATTGTGAGAAAAAAAAAATTTGCTGTTTAACACACTAATTGCCATAAGCGTTGTATTTAACTCACTCTAGTTTTGACCCCAGGGCCAAATGAAGCATATGTAAAATCTTACTTATTGATGTTCTTATTGTTACAATTAATATTGACAATTTAATTCTAAAAACATGTATTAAATGAATAGAAGTCAATAAATTTTGTTTTTCTATTTATATTTACCTTTAAATCACACTCAAAGCTTTTATTCTATTTTCATAATAAAACACTTCGGCCCCAAGGAAAAGTTTCCGGTTTTTGTGTGGCAGTGTATTAAGCCACCCAGTCTATGGTAATTGGGTATGTAATGGCAGCCTGAGCCTCTGCTCTGTGTCAGAGATATTACTAGATGCCAATCTACACTGGTATTCAGCTCAGATGGGATCCCCTGCCCTCTTGAAGCTTATACTCTGGTTGAGGTGCAGACATTAAACAATTGATCATAAAGATAAGTGTATAACTATCAATTTAAACAAGTAAAATAGAAAAGTCTAAGAGTAAATTTGAGAGTATGACAGGAATTCAATTTAGTTTGGGGAATCAAGGAAATGACATTTAATCTGAGCCTTGGAAGTGAGCAAACAATTGGCCAGGTGATGAAAAGGATAGAAAGTCCTGGAGAGAGGAAGCAGTATTTACAAAGGTCCCAAGGCAGGAAAGAGAATGATGATGTGGAAAGAATTGAAAGAAGTGAGTGGAGTGAGAGCAAAGGGAAAGGTACATGATATAATTCATGTTTTGGGGAGGTCACTGGGGTGTCTGCGTAGAGAATACATGGAGGTGAGTGGAAAGTTGATGCCAAAAGACCAGCTAGGAGGTGACTGCTGCAGACAGGGCACAGGAAGTTAATGGCTTTACTAGGGCGGTGCCTGTGAACGTATGGAGATGCGAAAACTCTAGGAGTACTTTGTAGGTGGAAACAAGAGAACTTGGTGATTTAATAAATGTGGATGGAAGTGGTTAGAGAGAAGATGGTATCAGGATGATTCCCTCACTTCTGGTATGGAAAACTAGTGCCCATTTGTGGCAATTACAGACATGGGAATGACTAGTAAAAAAGCAGAATGGGGAGGTGAGAGCTGCTGTTTGAAATCGCTGCTGCAACTGTTTCTGTCTGGGAGGCTGATCTTGAGACTGTCTATTCTCTGCGATGAGACTTGGGAGGTATCACAAGCATCAAATTCAGTAGGTGATAAGGATGAAGAACAAAACCACCCAGACCAGTGCCGTTCCAGTCAGACTCCTTGGATGTAGGTGTGTGCAGGTTTGAGTTGGGATCCTCCTGCCAATCTCCGTCCAGGGGCAGTATCCATTGCTGGGCACATGTCTGGGGAATATCAAGACAGGAGAGCTTGTATACTTGCCACACAGAAGGGCTAGGTCACACATGGACTGAGGAGATTCTCTATTCTGAGCCAATACAGGACTCAAGAAACCAGGGAGAGGTAGTGAGTATACTCAGCTTTCCCTGGATCGCTGGACTTCAGGGGCTTCTAGAGATTAGGTCTCCCTGTTCCTCTCCCCACAGATGTGGCGCCACCATCACTGTAAGCAGTTAGACACAGGTCTTAGCAACTCCCTTGCTGAAAGCACTGAAGAAATGAGACCCTTCCTTGGTCTTTGCAATGGCCTAGTATCAAACAAAAATGACACAAATTTGAGAAACATAAGGGTTCACCAACCATCATACTTATGCCAACAATTACAGACTCACAGTTACTGTAACAGAAACTTGTTATTCTTCCAATTTCCATTCTTTCTTCCCTTCATAGAAATGGGACTTCGTTTTTTAGTAAGAGATGATCGAAACCTGGACTAGCATTGTGGGGTAGAGATGAAGAAATGCGGTGGGCAGGAGAGCTGCCCAAGAGGTAAAGCCAGCAGGAGTTGGTGGCTGATGGCTATGAGCAATGAGGGAGAGAGGGGAATCAGGATGTTCCCTGCGTGCTTGGCTTGCAAAAGACAGCAAATAATGATGCCATTTCCAGAAACAGAGAAAAAGACCAGGTTTGGGAGGGGAGGCTGTGAGCTCCATTCTGGATATGTTGACCCCCATGAAGAGGTCTGAAGGAGGCAGTAGGGTATTCAAGTCTGGAGTCGAAAAGAGGGATCTTGACCAGAAATAAAATCTTGTCAGTCATCTGGGTGCAGGAAAGACAGATCACCTAGGAAAAGGTCACCAAGGGAAAAGGTAAGAGGGCCTTACCAAATGCCAATATTTCTTGATCTGATGGTTGAGGGATGGATGAACCTGCTCAGGAGACTAAATAGGACAGGTAAAAGATGGAGGAGATAACTAGGTTTCCACATGATATCATGGAAATCACAGGAAGAAAGTATTTCAAGTAGGTGGGGCTGGCTTGTGGCATAAAATACTTCTGTGAGTTTAAGTAAAATAAGGACCCAGCAATAGCCCTTGAATTTAGCCATTTAGCCATTGGAGGCCACTTGTGATGTGACTCTGGGGAGAGCTGTCTCCAATGATGAGGGAAGACAAATTAAACCAGGTGGGAGAGACTGGCATGTGAGAAAAAGAGCCAGCAAGTGTTAATGTAAGCAACTCCTCATTTCCCTTGCCAATGGCTCTTCCCCAGTCACTGTTATTTATTAGTAGAGGTCAGATCCTCCTCTAGGTAGAGTCTTTTATATAAAGATCACTTTCACTAACAAGAGTTGCACTGCCCAGGGCACTGCTTTCAGTTCTTTATTGTTTTCTTAAGATGATGATCACCTTTGATGGAACAAGAGTTTGAGTTGTTTTTATGGCAACAAAGATAGATGTGAACACTGATTTGTTCACTCTCTTTCGCTCAATCGCTTTTGTAAGAAAGTTGAACATCAGTGAGGAGCGCAGCCCATGAAGGATGCTCTGTGGGCTATCTGACATAGAAGGAGAGGGAAAAAGCAAAGTGTACAATAAGGACAAATCTCGGAATCAGTCCTTTACTCAAGGCCAACCGCACAAACCTACCCAGAATACCTGTTCAAGTTCAGAGTCAGGGGAGGAAGGAGCAAAGGAGCAGAGTGGTTAACTGAGTAACAGGAATGTATCTACCAAGGAGAGAGTTGTGAAGAAAAGACTTCAAAATGAGAATTCTGTTGTTTGGCACAGATTAAAAAGACTGCTTCTAGTCAAGGAGAATGTAATACTTGGAAATGGCTTAGACATCAGAGGGACAGAAGCGAAGACGGAGTTGCCGATGCTAGCCCCAGCGTTTCTGTGAGTCCACAATCCCCAATCTGCAATCCTCAAATTGAAAAAGCTCTGAAAACTGAATATTTTTCCCAAACCCATTTGCCAGTTATTGCTGACTTGACCTGAACACATTTGGTGGCAAAGCCTGATCCGAAAAGATGTGAAGATATTTACAATTGTCCCACGGTAAGGTGAATGAATATTCCTGTGTTTCATGGCATTACACCGTGCAGGTCTCTGGCTGAATGTAAGTCAGCTGGCTGCGGGCCAGAGAGAGCACTTCCAGCAAATGCTTATGGAACGTATTCTGCACACAAGCACCTTGTTTAATTCTCAAAATAATCAAGCTGGGTTAATGTACTATGATCCCCATTTTTCAGAAGGAGAACCTGAGGCTTAGAGAGGAAAAGCAACTTGCACAAGCTCTTCTATGCCTAATAAGTGGTGCAGCTGGGTTTGAAACAGACATCTGTCTGTCCCAGAGCTAGCCTTGCTACCCTGTTCAATAAACCTCCTCCTCAACACGGATTGCTAATGCCAGTGGGTGGAAATTTAAACACTCACATACAAACATACAACCCCTTTCCTTAAGAGCCATGTGATTGCCCAGAGTTAAGTGTCAGTGGCCTTCTGGGATCCCTCTGATGGGTGAAGGGATAAAGGTCACAGTGATGGCCACGGAAATCTGTTTATTATCAGGAGATAACATTGCCTGTCACTTTAAATGAGCCAGAGACCTCCAGACACTCCAGCAAGTCTCCCATTACATAGGAGAACAGCTTCAACATTAAAAGAGAAAGAGATATAGGCAGAGGAGGGGGAGGTGTGCTTTTCTTTGGCTGTTGATGGTTGGTCAAGTGAGTCTAATGGCTTATTAATAAGAAGCAATTAATTGTGTAGCCAGCCCAGTAGTTCTAAGAAATGAAATCCCAAATATAATACATGAAGGGCATCAGGGATTGAATAACTGTTAAAAAGCAGTTTCTGGCACTGCTTTGCATCAATAAAGATGTAAAGAACAAAGGAATAGCGTGCAACTACTGCACGATCAATAGACGCTTGAAATACAAAAGCTGAGAAAGCGAACAAGCATGGAACCTCCTGAAATGTTAATATCTGCTTTCCAGAGAGGGAATCAAAATCGTGGGGACGCAGAGTTGGAAAGGAGCTCAAGAGGTCAGCCTGTCACACAGCTTAAGTTCTCTTTACCAGTGGACAGCTAGTCTCTTATTTTAAAAGTCTAGAGAATTATGACAGACAGTATTCCAGAAGAATGGAAGAATGTGCATTTACTCATTGCTGGCACTGGACAGTTGGCCCAACAGCAGCAGTAAATCTGAGCCCCAAACAATAAAATACAAAGAATTTCTGGACTCATCAGACATGCTCTGATGGAACAAGACTGACAGCTGCCTGCATTCCAACAGAAACCATGAGAAATCATAATTTCAGCCAAAAAACCTCTGGACCCTGTAATAGGAATTCTTATTCTAAAACCAGAACTCATAAATTTTAGCCACTTGAATGAAGAGATTCAGAGATCACTTGGGGAAACTCCTGGTCAATGTGGTAGTTGTGACAACCTGTGCTACTTGGCAGGAAATAACATCCACATGGAAAGGGTGATCATAGTTTATAGTCATAGACTAAGAGAATTCTAACACCAGATTGAAATTAAAACACACACAGACACCCATAATCACACATTTGGAAATTCCAGGAATATGAGAGACACAGGATAATAGCACTTGTATCACAATGTAGATTTATTGGCTAAGCCCAAATGTATAAGATTTCTGTTTTCATAGAAGTTGCAATAACAATGTCCCTGCTTCCATAATGTCCTCAGCTCCTATTCATAAAGCGGAAGGAAGAGTCATTGTAAAATGTTTGGAATGTTTTGAGACCTCTGAACCCCTTAGGAACACTAGGCATAATCACAGAACAGATTTAATGATCTCTGTGCCATGCAACACTGGTTGCCTAGAAACATTTCCCAAAGATTAGTAGATGCTGTTTTTGTCCATATTCCTGTATTTCTGAGCCTTTTACACTTGTCCATTCAATCAAAGAGAAGATATGTAAAATTTACATTTGTTCAGACATTTTTTCTTTTCTGGGTGCTTTTCAGGGAAGTGCCGAAAAACTTAGGACTTAGGGAGTCGTTTCATGGGTTGTCAGAGCATAGGGCATTCATGAGAGATTAAATACATTTGATAGTGAGTATTGCTATATCAATTCTATAGCTGAGGCAATAAAATCAAAGAATCCAGGTAGAGATCAACATTTGTAACAGTGTTCTTTGTTTCAGTCTAAGAGACTATCTTGGTAAGAACAATCCCCTTTATGAGACTGAAAGCTGCCAAGTAAAGGCTATTTGTAGCAAGACTTTTTCTTTAGTTACAAGATTGTATTCAAACTAGTTGAATCCTATGATCCTTAAATATAAAACTGGCTGACACAACCTAATTTTAATATGGCAATGCACTGGACTATGTTTGAAATGTATGAAAGTGATTGAGTTTTAGCTGTTTATCAAAAGGATTTGATAGCTATTTGTACTTAGGCAGCCTAGCCTCTAAAAGATCGGTTACTCTCTCTAAGTCAGAACTACACCCAGCTGGCCTCAGGGAACTGGTGGTTATCTCTGGGGTGGCATGAGGCAACAGGACATGTATGGCTAGTACTGTAACATCTTCTGAGACCAAAGTGTTATTCCATCCTAGACTACAAACAGGCCAGCCCAATTTCCTTGGGGACACCCAAATAGTTGGAGTAACTCATCAGAATGGACCATACCCTGCCTGGATGGTGAGAAACCCTTTACACTTCTCTTTAAATACACAGTCTCCATTTTCTTCATTGCTAGGTCACGGGAAGAAAGAGGGTGTCATTAAAACATGCCTCTGCTATATCCTGTCTGTGAGTCTGTAAAGGATTGCTCATTAAAAAGAAGAAAAACCTACTCTAATTTCCACCTCTGGAACTAGAATATTTGGAAACTAATATTTGATTAGACAAATAGTAAAATCAGAGTAACAATTAGAAACCATTCCTAGAATCCCACCAAATTATAAGATCTTATGAACACATCATGTCTCTTGAGGGGTAAGAAATGAGACCTACTGACTTCCATTTGGCTTTTTGAGAGGGATCCAGAAAAATACAATGACACCAAAGATATTTCTATGTAAGTTTCCCTCTCTCTATCTCTCTCTCTGTTACTCTTTTTGTTTGGTGTTTATGCAAAACCATGAGGAAGAGTCACTATTAGTGAACATACATTGAGTGTCAAAGATGTGCTAAGGGATTTGGAAGTACAGAAAGAAACGTAATACTGTGATCCAGCGGATTAACGCAGGCACATATTTTATTATATGTATGCTATGATGTTTTTATGCATTGAGCTCGTGTTACAAATCAAGTAAATAAACAAATATAACTTGGCAATAGCTCATGTGCATCTGTAGACTATTTAGACAATTGCAAATGAAAATGATGTTTTATTATTTTTATGGTTACCAAACTTGTTAATTTTATGATGTGGACTGCCTGCTTTTTCCTGGGGTTTAAATGTTAAAATTTTCTTAATAAGTACAGAATAAATTAATTGATAAAACAGAAAATAGTTTATGAAAATGAAGTACAAAATGTGCTCTTTGATTCACATACAGTGTTAAATTGTGTTTATAACCAATAATACCCTGCAGTCATTGCCATGCACACGCTAGATTATAGAAACAGTCAAAACTTTGTACAATGGTGATTTTTTTCTATTGATTCACAGAATTGAAATAACAGTAGCCACCTCTGATTTTTGAAAGTCTAAGCTAAAGAACTGAAAAGATGAGAAACCCTTCGTTGACTAAGAGTTAGAACCAGTGATAATGACACAACTGGAAAACCTGCAAGAGAAAAGCACAGGAGACTGATAACCTAAAAGTATAATCTTAAAAAAGAAAAAGAAATGAGTCAGGCGCACACATGGTCAGGCAATGCACTACTGCAGTGGACCACTGGTGTTCTGGCCTGTCCAGAAACCCCCTTTCCTTCTTCTGGTAACCATACCGTTAATTTCCTGCCAGGAACCATCTTCCCCTAACCTCAGGGCACAGGGCAAGATTGGGCACATGCCAGCACCTGAAGTAGACGTGGTTTTGCCATCAGCATCTTCCCTCCTCTGGCCATGATGATTGGCTGAGAAATAGGCACCTGACTCCATTCCGGCCAGTGATAATCAGACCCGGAAGCTTCTGGCTGAGCTGAACATGACCCGGGGGGATGTAAGTCTGAAGTTGCTGGGGCTATCATAAGAAGAGGATCCAGCCAAGAGTTAAGCCAACAAAAGGGAAAGCAAGTAAGAGTGAGGCTGAATCCAAATAAATTTGAGCTCCAGAATCTAGCCATGCCTAAAGCCAAAATTTCACCTAGGTTTGTAAAATTATTATATGATCTATTAAATCCTCTAAAAAAAAGGAAGAAGAAAGTCAGCACTAGGTGGGTTTCTGTCTTTTATAACCAAGATAGGTTTAACTAATACACCAAATACACTAATACTCCAAAATAATGAACGCCAACCACAGTGGGCCGTAATATCTGAGTCTATCATCCTGGTACGTGACACAGAACTACCATCTGTGCCCCAGATGAGCCAGGACTCTTTACTTTCTCAGTCCATGTGCCAAACAGAGTCAGTCAGAGGAAAAGGGATACTATGAAAGATTACAATGGTAATGTTGGGAAAAACCAGTTCAGGGTGAGAGGGTTCGGCACAAACTGACACAGGTAATCTCTGGTTATCCACTGCCAATGGCAAATATTAATAAATACAGGAGAAGACATAAAATGGAGACCAACTGGTGGACATGATTTGGATTTGCAGAGCATCAAAGCAGTCTGTGGTGAGAAAACAGGATGGACTGTAAAGGTTCCACATCAGCAGACCAAGCACAGACTTCCAGGAACTATTGGTGGGCAGACCTCCCTGGTTGCCTCCACTGTTCCGCAAATTTCCTCCGAACCTGGTCAAGGTGATTGACAAGTATTAAAACTTTTAAAGTGGAACAGAGGCAGAGAGAAGGAATTGTTTTTCTTTGATCAATTAGGTATAGTTTCATAACAACATATTAAGAAAGAACTATTTTATAAAATAAAAATATAGAACTCTAGTATAGTAAATATGTATATATGTGTGCAGACAAGGGAAGAATGTTGTGGGAAGAATTGGAGGCCAGGATAAGTGCATATCATAGGCTGACCTGTGTAGAGAACCTAAAACCCAATTCTTAAATGGTGACAATCTACAGAGAAAAAAACTTGAAACGAGAACAAGGGACAGATGAAATATAAAGAGAAAAAGTTTTAATACAGATGAGAGGTAATTCAAGTCTCAAGAACATGATCTAGTATAATGATAAAAAGAGAAGTGCCAATGGAGGCTTGAAAATCTATACAGACTCAGGAGATGTCCCTGCATCCCACATTCCCCAGTGTGATTGTGGAAACCAGATCTTACCCTGGAAACCATATACCCCTCCGTTTCTATCACACCATCTAGAAAACACAGAAACTTCAAGCCAGATTGAGCAAGAGATATTTCTTATGTTTTTTTTTTTTTT